>CM056380.1:17693504-17701004 GCA_029718625.1 Synaphobranchus kaupii | reverse complement strand
CTGACCTGTTCATAGTCCTGTCAACGCCGTTCGGTAAGCACTTATTGTACGTCGCTTTGTATAAAAGCGCCTGCCAAATAAATGTAATGTAAGGATCCCTCCACCCCCTGATTCGTGTCCCGTTGACCCTCCTTTGCCCCCTCTCTCTCTCTCCCTCTCTCTCTCTCTCTCTCTCTCTCTCTCTCTCTGGTCTCAGGAGATGGAGCTGTTGGAGACTCTGTTGAGGTCGAAGGCGGAGGCCCCTGAGGTGTGGGACGCCCGGAGCGTCAGCAGCCTCCGCTCGGCGCTGAGCCGCCAGGACCGCAGCCGGCTGCTTTGGGACGACATCACCATCCTGGAGGAGGACACCAGCAAGGTCAACGCCCTCCAGCTGCGGCTCGACGAATCACAGAAGGTCCTGCTGAAGGAGCGCGAGTAAGGAACCTGGGGGGGTGGGAGGGGCCAAGTAAAAATGGGAGGGGCCACTGCAAGTAAAAATGGGAGGGGCCACTACAAGTTAAAATGGGAGGGGCCACTTCAAGTTAAAATGGGAGGGGATCACAGCAATTTAAAATGGGCGGGGAATGGGAATGGATTGAGGTGTATTTATGTCAAAATATATCAAATTTGTGAAACGTCACATGTAACATAAATTTGGCATTACAGAGCATTTTGCAGTGTCCAAATTTTTTCTCATTTTATCTTTTAAAGCATTTTTTCCAGCAACTGTTTTCTTTGGGATGTGTGTGTTTTTTCTTTTTTAGTATTTATGGCACATCTCACTCATATGGTTGCAGTTAACTTGAAATGTAATTTTCAATGCTAAAAATGCACGCTGGAGAATGAGATATCAAGGTATCACACACCCTTGGAAGACATGCAGACACACTGACACACCAACGCACACACACACACACACACACACACACACACACACACACACACACACACACACACACACAACCAGAAGACTGCCAGCCAAACAGAGAAACACAGGCACACCCACACATGCACAGACACACACACACACACACACACACAGACAGACAATGGTGTACCTGCTCTCTCTCTCACACACACACACACACACACACACACAGTCCCATGTTAAAAGCTTCCAGCATTGTGCTGTTGTATATTTTTTCCACATATGTGCTCCTAAGTTGAAACATTTTGGAGCGCACTAAGGCATCCCAAGATTTGCTCCTAAATTATTTTTACAGTTGGCACGTGAAATTTCAGGAGCAAATGCTCCTAAAATGGGAGAATTGTAGAGCACTGTGTTGAGAATTGTAGAGCTGGAAGTAGGCCTGTGGAGGGATATGAACAGTAGCTGGGAGCAGACAGGGCTGCATCGTTGGAAATAAATGGACCATACAGAAGACTGTCTCCGTTGTGCAGGGAAGGTGATGCTCTCTAAGACCCTCTCATCCAGCTCAGCCACTCAGGCACCAGAGACCCTCGTTTCACTCGAGGTCGCACGTGCTGATTGGCCACTGGGGTAGCAGTGCGACGGGACCTGGAGGCGTAGGAAAGAGGAGGTGGTTTGAACGGTTTTGAGCTTATGGGTCAAGGGTCAAGGGTCCTACCTACTGTCTACATGCCTGCCTGTAAGAAAGACAGTACCAACACCGATACCAATATCTGGGTCTGAGCAGTCCATAAGTAGACTGGGCTCACTCCAGTCATGACTGATGTTTTTTAATCACAGGGGCTCAGGTCTGCTGTTTGTTAGTGTAGGTTGACACCGACGAGGGCGCCACAACGACTTCATATTCATCTTCCATCCTTTCTTATTTCTTTTTTTCATTGACCGCACACATTTCTTCAGTAATAGCAGAGCATGGAATCGGTATGAACGCGCAGTCCGTCCAAATCCTCTTCTGACAGCCGGCTCTGTTGGCGGTGTTTTGTACTTCGAGGAAAATCTGACAGCACAACAAAGAGAGACCCGGGGGCCAATCGGCGTGCGTTTCATTTCTGGTTGGCTGTCGGCCCGTTCGTTTCCTGTGGAGAGAGAAGAGAAGGGGAGACGTTTCGGGTTTGGACATCTGTACAACGGGGTGCTCTTTGTTATGTTCCGACCCCGACGTGGCGCTTGCTGTCTTATCGGAATCATCCTGGCCAGAATTCCTCGGAGCCGGAGCGGTGTTTGCGCTCGGCAGGTGCTGTCCGTGTTTCCCGGAGACAGGTCTGCGGAAGAACAAGCGTTTATTTATTCTGCTGTGAGCCGGTCTGATGTATCCGGTAAATCAAATGAAAAAATGACAAAAGAACAGATAGATGGGAAGAGGGAGGAGGAGAAGGTAGAGGTGGAGTGGGGGGGTGGGGAGCGGGGAGGTAGAGAGAGAGGGAGAGAGAGAGAGAGTGAAAGAGAGAGAGAGATGGTTAAAGTGGGAGGGTTGACAGCTAGGGGGGAGAACGGGGAGAAATAAATGGAGAATAGAGGGAGAGCAAAGGGAGAGAGGGAATGATGAGGACAGATAAAAAGGGGAAGAAAGTGAGTAAAAGAGGAGAGTTAGAGAGAGGGAGGGAGAGGGGAGAGAGCAGGAAAGGGGGGGGGGAAAGAGGGCAGGAGAGAGGGAGAGACTTTTGACAAACTTTATTAGCCAATATCCCCTAAAAACTACTCACCAGCAAAATTACACCACACACACACACACACACACACGTGAGTGAGAGAATAGGGAGGGAGACTAAGGGATGGAGAGAGAGAGAGAGAGAGAGAGAGAGAGAGAGAGCACGAGGCCTTGCAGGAGCTCTGTTTCCCGGCAGTCCCTCTCTGTTACGGCTCTGGGTTGTGACAGGAATGTGTGTCGGCGGAGCTGTTTGAGAGCGGGATACAGCTCTGAGAGCGCAGAGCAGATCTGTCATCACAGCGTGACGTCCCCCGGCCTCGCTCAGCCCGCCACCACCGCCGCAGGTTCACAATCCATCGCCTGCACCTGCTCGTTTACCCAGTAGACGTGCGTATCCGCGATGAGTCACAGCGCTAAAGCCTCAGTCTCTCACACAGGCGTTCAGTCATCCTGCTTAGAGCGAGTCACAGCGCTAAAGCCTGAATCTCTCACACAGGCGTTCACTCATCCTGCTTAGAGCGAGTCACAGCGCTAAAGCCTCAGTCTCTCACACAGGCGTTCACTCGTCCTGCTTAGAGCGAGTCACAGTGCTAAAGACTGAATCTCTCACACAGGCGTTCACTCGTCCTGCTTAGAGCGAGTCACAGCGCTAACGCCTGAATCTCTCACACAGGCGTTCACTCGTCCTGCTTAGAGCGAGTCACAGCGCTAACGCCTGAATCTCTCACACAGGCGTTCACTCATCCTGCTTAGAGCGAGTCACAGCGCTAAAGCCTGAATCTCTCACACAGGCATTCACTCATCCTGCTTAGAACGAGTCACAGTGCTAAAGCCTCAGTCTCTCACACAGGCGTTCACTCGTCCTGCTTAGAGCGAGTCACAGCGCGAAAGCCTGAATCTCTCACACAGGCGTTCACTCATCCTGCTTAGAGTGAGTCACAGCGCTAAAGCCTCAGTCTCTCACACAGGCGTTCACTCATCCTGCTTAGAGCGAGTCACAGCGCTAACGCCTGAATGTCTCACACAGGCGTTCACTCATCCTGCTTAGAGCGAGTCACAGCGCTAAAGCCTCAGTCTCTCACACAGGCGTTCACTCATCCTGCTTAGAGCGAGTCACAGCGCTAAAGCCTCAGTCTCTCACACAGGCGTTCACTCGTCCTGCTTAGAGCGAGTCACAGTGCTAAAGACTGAATCTCTCACACAGGCGTTCACTCGTCCTGCTTAGAGCGAGTCACAGCGCTAACGCCTGAATCTCTCACACAGGCGTTCACTCATCCTGCTTAGAGCGAGTCACAGCGCTAAAGCCTGAATCTCTCACACAGGCGTTCACTCATCCTGCTTAGAGCGAGTCACAGCGCTAAAGCCTGAATCTCTCACACAGGCGTTCACTCGTCCTGCTTAGAGCGAGTCACAGTGCTAAAGACTGAATCTCTCACACAGGCGTTCACTCGTCCTGCTTAGAGCGAGTCACAGCGCTAACGCCTGAATCTCTCACACAGGCGTTCACTCGTCCTGTTTGTTATGACTGCCAGAGGCAAACTTCAATCCGAAATCCAGTACTTGGCGGTAAATTGAACTGTTCGCCTATGATATGGTTAAATCTATGTTCTCGGGGGGCAGACACAATCCATCTCATGCTAAGTACTTCCCAATAAAAGTGTGCTTCTGATGCAACCACAGCGTAGAAGATGAATTTTATTTTAATCTTTGGTCTTTAATAATTAATAAAATGCAAAAACATAGAACTGGGGTTTCATTTCCCTCTCAGTGCCTTGTTTGGGTGTGCAGAGGTAAGACTGGACCCAAGTTTATGTAACCAGGTTGTGGGACGGTATGCTTACGTAGCATTAGGGCAAGTCGTGGCAGCCTTGCCTCGTGTCTGTCTGTCTGGAAGCTGGCTCCCAGCAATCGGAACGGACATCGTGGCGACTTGAACAGCAGGGCGGCGACAGAGGAAAAACTTGAGCACGGCGCCGTCCCTCAGCTACAGAGCAAGCAGCAAACAGGGCCTCACAGCACAGGGTTCACAGGTCCTCACGTTAACCACCCCCCTCCCCCCAGCCCTCCCCCGAAAAACAAAACAACGAGGTGGAAAGAACTCACTGGCTTCCCCCCAAACACAAGTGCAGGTGTTTAATCTACAATTGAGCCGCTCCGGGCTGCACCGGCACCAACGATAGAGACCCCAGGTGGTGTTGAGCTTGTGAGAATGTCTCTGGGGGAGGGGGGGGTTGGAGATGGGCCGCAGGTGTGGAAGGGGGTGATAACGCTGGGAGAAACAGACGCAGCTGGCTCACACGGTGGGTTGGGGGGACTGTACTTGTAACTGAAAACTCGTGGTTTTGAATCCCAGACGGGGTTCCGTTGAAGTCTGGTGTTAAGATTCTAAAAGTAGAAGGACAGCTTCATGAATGGATGTGAACTGTTAGCGACGCAAGGAGGCGTATAACACCAGGGGCTCCTGCTAAGCACGTAAATGCTGGAATAATAATAATAATAACCGTTAGCGCCAATTGTGCCAGAGTGTCGGATGCATGAAATAAAACAGAATAAAACTGGAGAGATGGGCAGATATTGCAGTGATGTAGTCTAATGTGTGATCTATAACAATGATGGCATTTCGGGAATACAAATAATAGATGCGGCATTTCAAAGAGGAGCATTTACAAACTGGCGGAGTTGGGATAACAGACAAAGATGCTTTTGTTTAAAATAGGTTTAGTGTTGCATGGAGATGTTTAACTTGCGAGTTGTCAGTAATGAGGTGTGTCTGGGCTAAAGTGGTCTTCTTTCACCCTGTCCCCATGTTTTTTGTTTGTTTGATAACACTTTTCATTAAGTTACATCTATACCTATGTAGTTAAATTGTAACTAATTTGGTAACAAGAGGTTATTACTCAGTAACACTAACGTAGATAACATGGAACAGCAGTTATTGGTATTCTTGATTACACATGTGAAACAAGGCCAGCCCTGTTACATCTCTCCTGCTGAAATTAAATTCCTTATCATGAAGACACGTTGTGAAATTAACAGGCAAGGTTTACTTGTTATCATGATGATTTGGCCTATGAGTGTTTATACAATGTTTAAAATTTTTACGTGTAATTGAGCATACCGCTAACTATTGTCCTATGTTACCTGCGTTGGAGTCACTCAGTAATAACCTCTTGTTACCAAATGAGTTACAATTTAACTACACGGGTATACTATATGTATCTATATCTATACTAATGTAACGTGTCTCCTCCCTGTGCAGGGACAAGAACTCACTGAGTAAGAACATAGAGAAGCTGGAGGTGGAGCTGAGCCAATGGAAGCTAAAGTACGAGGAGCTGAGCAAAACCAAGCAGGAGACGCTCAAACAGGTGAGACGACCGCGCCGATACGACGACCGTGCCGATACGACGACCGTGGCGTTTATGCGCGACGTATCCACCGGAGAGAATGTTTCAGGGGTATGAGTTGCCATGGATACAGCCATCTATTCCCGTTATTATTCAATTTTTGGGCGTTTAGCCAACGCTCTTATCCAGAGCAGGCTTGCGCTTTTACGTAGTTTCCATTTATGCGGTTAGATATATACTGAAGTAATTCAGGTTAAGTACCTTAGTCAAGGGTACAACAACAATGCCCTGCTTGGGAGTTGAACCTCTGACTTGTGCATTAGAGCCATAACCATTATACTATGCTTTTACCAGTAATGTGGCGGTTTTCTTTAATCATTATATCATGTTTTTTTAATATGTTATTATGTGTAGTCCCCAGGACCTCTAAACAAAAGGCATCAATAATTCAGCAGTGCTATTATAGTCTGGTCTCTGCTCACCTTGTAAGAACCCTCCTAAGCTGATTGCGACTTCAAAAACCACACAGGGCCATTTTAGCTAAGTGGAAACAGCCGCTCAAGGCAGTGGTGGTTAAAAAAAAAAAATTGTTTTGCTGTGAGGTGGTGTCAGAGGGTAACCAGCAGGGGGAGCTCACGCTTCAGTTTGAATGAAGGGACGGAAAGGAAAAAAAAACTCGCTTTTAGAAATAATCGGTGAAATGAACTGCCAGCCTGTGGCGTATGCCTGCTTCTCTGGCAGAATGTTAAGTGCGCGTCTCTCAACAGGAAAAAATAAAATATATATATTTTTTTTTGTTACGGGTGTGATTTTTTAAATCCTGATTTTAAGACGCTCTAGTGTTTGATTTTGTCTGCACATTCTCCCTTTATATCTGCTATCAGTGGCAAGGCTACTGATGTGTGTATTTATGACATACCCAAGCATTCTGCCTCTGGTTGAGACATGTAGGGTACGATTATCAGTAACCGATGTGGATGTATGATGTGGAAATATGCAGTTTTTTGGGGGTGGGGGGAGTAGAGAGAGAGAGAGGGGTGAGGACACAAAGAGAGGGGGTTTGAGGAGAGGTGGATGGGGGGACTGAGGGGTTTTCTGCTGGCACAGAGCAGCAGTGGGCGCAGGAACGGAGCGGGAGGGAGCCGGCCAATCAGACGAGGGGAAGCCGGCGAGTGCGCCCATTAGCGAGAGGGTCAGCGGCGGTGCGACGGGGCGCGGCCCTTCAGTCGGGCGCCGCCTCTGAAGGCGTTGGCATAGCGACACCCGGGGAGCTGTCAGCTGTCACTCGTCAAAGCGCCACGACCAGCTTCCCTTTGTCTCACAGGATGTGGCTTGTGAATGAAGTGTCGCTTGATATGGCCTGCTCCCCTGACATCTGTGTCTCTCCTCCTTCCCCTCTCCCTCCCTCCCTCCTCTCCCTCCCCCGCGCCAGCTGAACCTGTTGAAGGAGGTGCACCAGGATGAATTGGGGCGCATGTCAGAGGATCTGGAGGACGAGCTTGGCGCCCGCACCAGCATGGACAAGAAACTGGCTGAGCTGAGAGGGGAGGTCAGTTCCAATCTGGCAACCTGCTTTGTGTCCACACCTGGCAACC
>CM056380.1:17643803-17693004 GCA_029718625.1 Synaphobranchus kaupii | reverse complement strand
AGTCAAACCAACCAACATTTAGGACAGGGGTCAAAGGTTGCCCATTGATATCAATGGGGGGGAGAAAATACTGACATTTTTTTAATGCAGTGATGCAGAGCCTTGGTATTCAGAATGATTCCTCCTTGTATCAGACAGATGAGGTCCACTGAAGCACACAATCATAGTTGTAAATCTGTGTCCGTGGGCACCATGCTTTGCTCATGGAATAAGAAGGCCCAAATCTTTCTCTACTTCTCAACTTTTGTTTGTTTGACATCATGTCTGTAGTATAACCATGCTCAGGAGACTTTTCATAGCATAACAAGCAGCCAGTTTATTAAAATTTATTTGAAAAAAGCCGAAATGCCCTGAGCGCCTGTGCTGTTTGTCCGGTATTTTATCGATTGATGTTCAGAAAAGAAAATAGCCATTATATAAACAATAACGAAGATGCTGAATTGAGAAGTCTGAATTTTTGTAATGGTTCACTGGTTGCAGTGTTAAGATATCTAGCTAGAATGTGGAAGTTAAAGGGGGTGGACAAAATATCGGAAACACCTACAAAAACTGAATATCTAGTAACTAATAACGAGTAGGCCCACCCTTTGCCTTCAAAACAGTCTCAATCCTTCTAGGAATGCTGTCATACAATTTCTGAACTGTGTGTAGGGGGGTATTGGCCAATTGTTCAAGAAGGACAGTCTCCAGTTCTTCGAGGGATGAAGGAGGTGAAAATCTAATTTGCACATGGAAGGCATTTGACGTCATCCTCATGTTCTTGGAACCATTCTTTAATGTTTATAGCAGTGTGTATGGGGGTGTTATCATGTTGGAATATGGGGACATCATGAGGGAACAGTGTTTTCTTCAACTGATCCAGAACGCAGCTGCCCGGCTTGTGTTCAACCTCCCGAAATTTTCCCATGTAACCCCACTGCTGAGGTCTCTCCACTGGCTGCCAGTTGCAGCCAGGATCAGGTTCAAAGTTCTGACCCTGGCCTACACTGCAGCCAATAGGACAGGCCCCGCCTCCCTGCAGGACTTAATCCAGAACTATGTTCCGGCTCGACCACTTCGCTCTTCTACAGCAGGGCGACTGGCACTTCCCCCCCTCCGTTCGGTTTGCGTTTGCGATAGCCTACATTTCACAGGAGAGCATACTGAGACCGTAAGAATACACACTGAGCTATAAAGCACATTTATCGTTGTTTTTCCATAACATTTCTGATTGCCCCGTTCACTTCCATTGTAGCCCAGTGAGAGCCTACAGGAAATCTGTACCGAACTCAATACTGGACCGATCAGCGAAAAAATGGACTTCATGGGTCAGGTTCATGGAAGACGGACCGCAAATAGGGTCCAAGGTCCAAAATAGCGAACTTACCCTTTAAGTTCACATTACGGTAGCCTATTTTACACTGGCGGAGGCAAAAGAGTGAGGCAAAATTACGCGGTTCTGCACCGACGTGAGATCCCGAAGGTACCCCCGGGCTGTGTCGGATCTAGAGGGTCCCAATATCTCCACACCTCCACATTCTCCTCTCCTACCCAGAAGTATGTACACTAGATGAAAGGAGGGGAGAAGACGAGTATAGGAAAGGAGAGAACGAGGAGCCTGAAGAAAATTGGGACAGCTAATATGCTTCACCGTCGACTTTTGAAGTTGCCCTATCATAACCTTGACTGACACCGAGCCCACAAATAGTCCCATCGCTAAACACAGATCTTCCATATGGTCAGCCTATTTAAAGCTGCAAAATATCTTGTAACTTTCAAGTACAACTAGTTACATGCACAGTATAAACATGTCCCTGACATTGCGGTTTGTGTCAAGACACTAAATAATATGTAAGCAGCAACATTAGATCAAAGTAAACATCTCGTGGTATACACAAACATAACAATTTACTGTAATTCCAGATGTGCCCGGTGTCTGAACATACAGAGCACTAAATATCATATAGCTACTGTAGCTATATTGCGACAGCCTACATTATATTGCCAGTTCATCTCATCTCACTAATTCAGAAACATTTCCGTGGATTAGTGAAACAAGTTTGTTGCTTCATATTATTTGAGTTATGAGTCCTTTGAAAACGATTGGTTGAATAATTTATTTCATATTCACATACTAAAATAATGGTAGCTGCCATGTTTATATAGGCTATGTTTAAAGTCATGTTCATTTAAGCAACATTCATGTACAAGCAAATAACTAAACCTGCTTCCCGTCTTAAATTGCTGAATTTGCCTCTAGGATATGAGCCACAAAAACAAACTGGCATTTTGTTATCCGTTGTAGGCAGTCTAGATTTCGGGTAGGATGCTATGTCCTATGTGTGTTAATAAGCACACATAATTTAGGCTAAATGCATTATCTTGGGGAAATTCACATAAGGCATAGCTATGCATCATCACTGTTGCCATCTTTCAATGGGTGGATTTGTTTTGCAAGCGGAAGGCCTTTAGCTTTGCCCACTGAAAACATAAGACGAAAGTCGGCAAAGCACTTGCGATTGATGTCAAACGCCAACGAGTGGTTACAAATGAGCCGTGCTGGTTTTTGGATCTTTTGATTTGCTTATGCACGTTGATTAGGGTGCCGATTAGGGTACTCCGTTATACTCGATTCCAGCAGCAAGCTTCTCCCTTGCCCGCCAAATGATGCTGGATAGCCCAACATTAGGTGGGCTTGTTTTTGACAATGTTGGGCTATCCCGCATCACGTGGTTTTGTGGAAAACTATAGCAGAACGTGCTCATTCGGTCATGGTCGGGAGGCCTCCCCCATGCAAAACGAGTTCACCCAATCTCTGTGGGCGGTGAGCATGATGATGTCACCCAGAAATGTGAAAAGCCTTCGCAGTAGAGGAGACTAGTTAGAACAAGAGGAGGAGAGGAGGAGACGAGTTAGAAGCCGCTTCGCTCTTCTCCTCCAATATTGGGACAGTGGAGGACACAAAGATCAGTTTCTGGGGCACGAGACGAGGTGGCAGTGGAGGAAAGGAGATTTTTTAATCTAATGTTTCTGATTACATATTAATGGCTACATATTAATTAATATATCAACACAAAACGCAATGTCAGGTAGATTGTATACTGTACATGTAAACACAAGCAGCTTTGACTTGTGGCCCAGTTCTTTTTTTGCTGATCGGTTTTTTGGTGTTGGGCATACGCTGTCATAATTTTTGAAACTGTTCCGCTTGCCAACTAAAACAATTTTGCTGTTTTTGTGACCGACGCACCTGCAATTCGGGCACCAACTATTTGGCCCCTTTGGAACTCTGTTAGTATCCTCATCTTGCTTAGGAGACTTACCTAGCAAAGTGCTGCTGGTTAGACCTCTTTTAAGCAGACACATGCTGCTAATTATCAAATGAATATGAATCACCTGTGTAGATGCTTTTGTAATTGTGGTTTAGATGGTTCAAAGTTAAAGCCATTTTCCAGGGGTGTTTCCGATATTTTGTAGTTGAGTGGAAGGCGCAATGATATTAGACTAATGAATGGATGAAAATTCTATAGGCTACAGCCATGCTGTATGATAAATATCACCACAGAACTATGTTTGACTGATCTGTATCCAAACCAAGCCGGGAATACCCATTTTATAATTAAAATCATTAACTGACATCTTTTTCAAGCAGTAATCCATGACTTCCTGTTTCACTGGGGTATAAATATGAGGTGACACAGTGGCCATATTCCCTTATTCATACATCAACATGGGAAAGACAAGTGAGGAGGATGGTAAGAGAGACAAGAAAATCCCCAAGGATCACTGTTGGAAAATGGAGGAAAGTAGCATCTTGGGATCATAAAGTCTCCAAAACTACCATTAGACGTCACCTCCATGCCAACAAATTATTTAAATCTGGCTGCCTCTGCCAGGAAACTAAAACTGGGCCATTGATGGATCTTCCAGCAGGACAATGATCCAAAACATACGTCCAAATCAACACAAAAATGGTTAACTGAACACAAAATCAAGCTTTTGCCATGGCCATCTCAGTCCCCTGACCTAAACCCCATTGAAAACCTGTGGGCTGAGCTGAAGAGGAGAGTGCACAAGAGAGGACCTAGGACTCTGGAGAGATTCTGTAAAAAGGAATGGTCTCAGATTCCTTGCTCTGTATTCTCCAACCTTATTAGATGTTACGGGAGAAGACTCAGTGCTGTTTTATTGGCAAAGGGAGGTTGTACAAAGTGTTAAATGCAGGGGTGACAATAATTGTGGCACACATGGTTTCGTTAAAAATAATTATTTCTTGATGAGGGATTTTTTTCCCCTCAGAATAAATTTACTTCAATTAAAGATTGGATTTTTTTTCCCAGTGAGATTAAGCTAATTCACCAAACGGTGAATTTCTTATAAACCTTTTTACTAATCTTTACCAGGGGTGCCAATAATTGTGGAGGGCACTGTAGATCTACTTTGCATCCGTAGCTATCAAGCTATTTAGTTAGGCCTATGCATTATGGCACTGTACATTATAAAAGTAACATAGATTTGACATAGTTAATAATGCTATTTTAATAATATAGGCTGCAATCAAATAAGTTCTGTAAATCAACAGGCTATTACCGTTAATAACAAAACACATTTATGGCTATGATGGTGTTTATTTTATAACGTTACCTTATTAGAATATAAAGCTGAAAAATAATGTTAACCTCTTTTCTTTTTTTCTACGAAATTGATGTTAGCTACTGTCATCTAGCATGCAATAAGGTGATGACATTGTTTCAGGATGAAGATAGCAAAGTTACAGTACACATTTTTTTTTAAATGTGTGTACTACATATACATAAGTGCAAGGAAGCAATATTAATATTATTTTAGATTGTCTACCAAAGTATGAAAGTGACCTCAGAGAGTTTTGTAATAATGTTTAATAGTCTAACTAAGTGATCAAGATAATGGCCTGATGAGTCCAAAATAAGGTATTTCTTGTTGTTTGGAGGACAATCTAATTTAGCTTACCTGTCCTTGGTACTGATAATAAGTATGATCTTGCACAACAGTTTTCAAGGCAGCTTTTAGAACAGACTCCCTGTGCTTACAAATGAAATAACTCATAATCAAAAATTAAAAAGTATTACAGGAGTATGTAATCCATTGACATTCAATAAAATTCCTCCAGAATCACTGGGCAGTGTATCATATTGCAGCCTGACGATGTCCCAGCATATTGCCAATGGAGGAAATTAGAGGAAATTGAAGAAATTGGAGGACTCTGACAAAGAGGACGATAGCACTACGGCCTCTCGGCCGCTTCAAGACCTTCCTTCCCTGAGTTGGGCTGACTGCTCCGACCCAGACATGTTGACATTTCCACTCTCGCTCTCCGGTACCCCCATACTGGAAGGAGAGACATCAGATAACGACGACATGGCGGTTGCGTCCGATTATTCGGGTGAGGAGTACTGCATTCCACCAGCCCAGTTAGCACCGGCTATGGGTACGGCTAACGCCAAACCCCACGCTGTGCGTCAAGAGGTGTGTGAGCGGGCTGCCGCCCGTCTCAACATCGAATGGCCAGCCCTCCAAAACCCGGCCGACGAGGAGAGGGATGTTTATGATGGAAAGTTCCTGGCCCCCCTGAAACAGCACTGGAAGGACCCGCTTGATTTCAAGCACGGTTTCTCCGGCCTGGAGGTTAAGGACATGGCTGCCCATGCCATGGGGGAACCCCCAGCTGTCGAGCCCTCCATGGCTCGACACCTTAACCCCACGCAGGGAGGTCTCCTGGCGCAACCCAGGCCTACCCTCCCTAATAAGATGGAATGCTTCACAGCCACCATTCACCAGGCTTCCTACAGGGCCTCAGCCCTCGCGGTTAGATGTTTCCTCCCTCCTCTCAGCTTACCAAGCTGAGCTCACAGAGGAGATGGAGAAACAACTACAGAAGGGGAGCCCTTCCCTTATACTGTGGTAAGAGATTGTCACTGTTAATGACCTGGTCCTGTGCAACTCTCGCCAGTGTGTCCAGGCCTGTGGCCGCTCTATGGCTCTTTCCGTAGCCGGCGAGCGGGCGCTCTGGCTTAATCTCTCTGGTCTGCCTGACAGTGAGAAAAGGCGCATAGCCGGCGCCCCTGTTGAGCCAGTCCAGGCTCTCTTCGGCCCTGCACTGACTCTCACGCAGCAGCGGTGCGACGACAAGAAGGAGGATGAAGCCTTCAAACTCTGCCTCCCCCGCAGAGCGACGCCTCACCTGCCACCAACCATGCGGCCTCCACAGCCCCCAGCGGTGAACCGCCGTGTCCAGCCAGGACAGGGCAGGGGCAAGCCCCAGGGCAGAACCCCAGGCCAGCAGGGCAACCCCCAAATCCGTGCAACACACTGTGGCGCCTTAACCGAATGAGCCCTCCAACAGCCTATAAAAGGTGGATTTATGGTATACGGTAACTACCGCACATGCCTCAGACTGCAAGGGCTGATGGCCTCAGCCTCGCAGGTTTTACCACTGGGGTTATTGAGAACGAGGGGCTTTATGAGGTGGGTTTCATCACTACACCTCAGCCTCGTGCTCGATCTCCATCGCCGTCTCACAGTGACGCACGACGGCACGGCAGCTCTACGTCATTGGGAGAACAGACTTTTATAGGGAACCCCTCTCGGGGCCGTTCTCATGAGGAAAGTCGTAACGACAGATGCATCTCTCTCTGGTTGGGGGGCCACTCAGGAGGGACGTGTAGTGAATGGGATGTGGCCAATCCAGCTGCGCTCAGCTCACATCAATTATCTGGAGCTCCTAACTATATGGATAGCTCTCAGATATTACCTACCCCGCTTAAGGCGACGGCATGTGCTAGTACGCTGCGACAATACGACTGCGGTAGCATACGTCAATCGCCAGGGGGGCATGCGCTCTCTCAGACTGCTGGTATGGGGCAGCCATCACTTTCTGTCGTTACGTGCGACCCATGTTCACGGGCATAATGTAAAATTTCTGCCGTCAAGGAGAAACCCACTGTACGGGGAATGGCATCTGCATCCCCATACCGTGGAAATGCTATGGCAGAGATTTGGCCACACAGCCGTCGATCTCTTCGCCTCGCACGAAAACGCCCATTGTCGTATGTTCTTCTCGCTACGGGACAAGTACGCGCCTCTAGGCGTAGACGCACTAGCCCACCCTTGGCCCAATGTGCTTCTATATGCATTTCCCCTCCTCGCTCTCATCTCTCCCACTCTAGCCAGAGTGAGAGAGTGTAGAGTTTGACACTGATCCTAATAGCACCCAGGTGGTCGAAATCGCAGTGGCTGGCGGAGATAATCCCTCTCCTTTACGCACAGCCGTGCGCGCTCCCGTTACGTACGGACCTGCTGTCTCAGGTGAACGGGGAAATATGCCACCCCTGCCCAGAGCGAATAGCTCTTTGGGCTTGGCCCGTGAAAGGCACAACCTCGACACTATAGGGCTCCCCCCTCATGTGGTGGCAACCATTCAGAGCGCAAGAGTGTCTTCTACCAGATCACTTTATGACAATGAGTGGCAGGTATTTGAAAAGTGGTGTGCCTCCCGTCAGTCAGTGCCTTATCAGTGCTGTTTCTGATGTGCTGTGCTTTTTACAAAACCTGACGGATGCAGGGAAATCCTTTTCTACCATTAAGGTCTACCTGGCAGCTATCACTGCTTGTCTTATGGGTTTCAATGACAATGCAGTGGGGCAGCATCCCCTTGTGCGCAGGTTCATGAGAGGGCTCGCCGTTCTCTGCCTGTTGTTAAAAAGCTCATTCCCTCATGGGATTTACCACTGGTGATGGAGGCTCTGTCCAATGGCCATTCGAGCCTATAAACGGAATAGAGTTGAAATTACTGTCTCTCAAGGTGGATCTCGAACACGAGATGATGAAAGAGAACTGTGTGTATGTTTAAAGATACAGTTCAAGTGGCTGAAATGTATAATCTCTCATTGTGGTGCATGGATGAGCCCCACGGTCTGGGTTCGAACCCGGATAGTGCCAGTGCCAACTATGACCCATAATTGGCAATTGCATTGCCCAGGGTATGGGTGGGATCAGTCGGCCCACGTTGATCAGGCAACCTCGCTGAGCAAGCCAATGGCCTGCATGCAGCTGCATAGGGCAGTCTTGCTTCGATTCTGCTCTGTGTGAGTTTGGCGATGGTGCGTAGGGAGAAACAGGTGGTTGAGTCATGTGTTTCGAAGGAAAGCCATGGGTTAGCACTGAGGTAAAGATACCTGTGTGTCCAGTGCAGTGGGGTTGTTTCACGAACGCGGTTTGGGGAGACAATTGGACGTTCCAAATTTGAGTGGGAATTGGATATAGACAGCCCCGTTGGATGCCAAATTATTAAAAAACTGAAAAAAAAGAAAAGAATAATAAAAAAATTTTTTTTTTTAAAATATCGCCCAATCAATATTGTTTCACCAGCGGGAGGGGGACTTCATTGATATTTACATTTTACTCACAACTTTTTACCTCAGGGAAGTTAGGCCTGACACTTTCTAGAGGAAACCATCTGCGTAACGTCAAAATATTAAGGTGTCTATTATAATTAATTATGAAACCTACACCAGCCGTCACGTTAGGCCCGAAACACAGAAACGCAAATGACAATGCCGGGCCTACGCACTGCACTGGGTCCCATATTCACATTATACACTTTGCCTGTGCACCATATTGGCTCGCTATGTTTCATGCTATCTCATTTTCTTAATTGGCAAAAATCTTTTGGGTATTATTTTTTTATGCCCAAGTTTAAGGGTTGATAGTGGGGACAGCCATCTCCCAATAGGAATTTATACTCCCAAAAGTTTGGATTTAGGATAGATTTACCTATTATTACTGCAATTTATATCTTGGATTATATTAAAACATAACATGATGTAATGAATTATATAGCATTGAAAGATTTTATTGGTCAATTTATCAGAGAGGGGCAGCATGACTTCTGTAGAATGGCCCATATAGAAAATTGCCTCAATGGTAGTGGAATTAATTTAGGATTTAACCAGCGATTTGTTTTTTATTGCAATTAAAAACCAGATTCCATAGCATACATTTAAATGTTAATGTACGCACTGATTCAATTTTAACTTGTGATCACCCTTCATGAGCAGGAAATCATGTTGGGGGGTGGGAGGAGGGATTCCCTCAGAATTATACTCTCCCGTAAACTTCTCATTAGAAAAAAAACTTTGCACTTTTGTAGCTTTATCAAAACGTTATGAGTCAAATATGTTACCTACGTAGCTAACTGTAAACTATTATCTGTCTGTATTATCCAGGCTATCATAGCCAACTGCGGCCAAAATACCAGCGAGGCTAGCAATGTTATAGTCGAGTTGTTTTACACATTGTAGACTGGCAGGTCAACATATGACTAAATAGTGGAAATTGTAGGCTACAATTGATAAGTAGTTTGAACTGACTTATTTTTTCTACATGGTATGGATCCAGCCTAGCAGCAGCACTTGAGAGCAGACCTATGGAGCAAACGCTTTCGTAATTTTGTTAATTTTAAATTGCATTAACGTTAAGCTAGTTTATGTTATTATCGAGCTCAAGTAAGTGCTTGTTACAGCAGCATTGGAACGTGGAAGTGTCACTTCCTGTTTCATTAGAGCATAAAAATGAGGTAACACACATGCAACACAAACGATTGTAAATACCACTGAGCATTGTCAGGGCAATTATTCCAAAATTCAAAAGATATGGAACAGTTCAAACTGTTAAGATCAATGGCATAATTGATTCCACCAAGTATCAGGCCATTTTGGCAGACAATCTGGTTGCCTCTGCCAGAATGCTGAGACTTGGCCGTAGGGTTACTTTCCAGCAAGACAATGACCCAAAGCATACCTCAAAATCCACACAGAAATGGTTCAGTGACAACAAAATCAATGTTCTGCGATGGTCATCTCAGTCGCTGCACCTCAATCCAATCGAAAACCTGTGGACTGAACTGAAGAGGGCAGTTGATAAGCGCAAACAAAAGAATGTGAAGGATCTTGAAAGGATGTGCGTAGAGTTCAAAACAGTTGATGGGAATTCCTGTCTTTGTCATTATTGCAATATCAACAAACACCATCACTTTTGGATAAGGAAAACCCTACATGACGGTTTGAAAGAGCTGGCTAATTAAATGTTCTAGTCAGGTAGCTAGCACGGTTCATGCAAATTCCGTCTTCACGAACTATAACGCTATTTATTTTGCTGTTATCTAATGTGCTAGCCAGCTAGTTAAGTTCACATTACGGTAGCCTATTTTACACTGGCGGAGGCAAAAGAGTGAGGCAAAATGACGCGGTTCTGCACCGACGTGAGATCCCAAAGGTACCCCGGGCTGTGTCGGAACTAGAGGGTCCCAATATTCTTCACTCCTCTCCTCCTTTCCTCTACTCCCCCACTACCACTCGTATCCTACCCAGAAGTTTGTACACTAGATGAAAGGAGGGGAGGAGACCAGTATAGGAAAAAAGAGAACGAGGAGCCGTGAAGAAAATTGGGACAGCTAATCTGCTTCACCGTCGACTTTTGAAGTTGCCCTATCATAACTTTCACTGACACCGAGCCCACAAATAGTCCCATCGCTAAACACAGATCTTCCATATGGTCAGCCTATTTAAAGCTGCAAAATATCTTGTAAGATTCAAGTACAACTAGTTACATGCACAGTATAAACATGTCCCTGACATTGCGGTTTGTGTCAAGACACTAAATAATATGTAAGCAGCAACATTAGATCAAAGTAAACATCTCGTAGTATACACAAACATAACAATTTACTGTAATTCCAGATGTGCCCGATGTGTCTGAACATACAGAGCACTAAATCTCATATAGCTACTGTAGCTATATTGCAACAGCCTACATTATATTGCCAGTTCATCTCATCTCACTAATTCAGAAACATTTCCGTGCTATGTCCTATGTGTGTTAATAAGCACACATAATTTAGGCTAAATGCATTATCTTGGGTAAATTCACATAAGGCATAGCTATGCATCATCACTGTTGCCATCTTTCAATGGGTGGATTTGTTTTGCAAGCGGAAGGCCTTTAGCTTTGCCCACTGAAAACATAAGACGAAAGTCGGCAAAGCACTTGCGAATGATGTCAAACGCCAACGGGCTTGTTTTTGACAATGTTGGGCTATCCCGCATCACGTGGTTTTGTGGAAAACTATAGCAGAACGTGCTCATTCGGTCATGGTCGGGAGGCCTCCCCCATGCAAAACGAGTTCACCCAATCTCTGTGGGCGTGAGCATGATGATGTCACCCAGAAATGTGAAAAGCCTTCCGCAGTAGAGGAGACTAGTTAGAACAAGAGGAGGAGAGGAGGAGACGAGTTAGAAGCCGCTTCGCTCTTCTCCTCCAATATTGGGACAGTGGAGGACACAAAGATCAGTTTCTGGGGCACGAGACGAGGTGGTAGTGGAGGAAAGGAGATTTTTTAATCTAATGTTTCTGATTACATATTAATGGCTACATATTAATTAATATATCAACACAAAACGCAATGTCAGGTAGATTGTATACTGTACATGTAAACACAAGCAGTTTTGCATACGAGATGTTTACTTTGATCTAATGTTGCTCATTAGGCTACATATTAATTAATGTCTCAACGTGAACAGCAATGTCTTGTTGCCTACATGCATGCATACTGTACATACAAGATATTTTTCAGCTTTAAATGGGCTGACCATGTGTAAGATCTGTGATTGGCACTGGGACTCATTGTGGGCTTGGGATCAGTCAAAGTAATGATAGGGAAACTTCAATCAATGGCGATTTTGATGATAGAGAAGCAGATTAGCTGTCCCAATTTTCTTTACAGCTGCTCGTTCTCTCCTGTCCTCCACTCGTCTCCTACCCTGAAGTATGCAAAACAGACAGTTGTTTCAAGTACAAGTAGTTGCATGTACAGTATACAATGTACGTGACATTGCAGTTTGCATCAAGACATTAAAATTAATATGTAATCAGCATCATTAGATTGGGGGGGGGGCGATATAATGGTTGAAATGTTACACCAGTAGATCTCCAGGCCATGATATGGATTTGTCCATACCGTTTCTACCGGTAGAGCATTAGGCTACTTGCATAATTGAAAAATGTTCACATCTATAAATGTAAGCTACCACATAAAGCAACGAAACGCATGCTCTCACTAAATGTGCCAGGCATGTAACATGCATCTCTAATCAAAAACAACCTCCATGGCTCACTAAATGTGCCAGGCATGTAACATGCATCTCTAATCAAAAACAACCTCCATGGATTAATTGAAGCTTTCAACACAATACAATCCCCTGTATTGTCATTGTATTACTGTTCAAAACTGTGCATACAAGTGGAAAGTCAATGATAAAACATAGCCTAGGTATTACTAATTCTATTTTCTGTCCGTTGTTTCCCCAAACAGAGGCAAGCAATGAACAAGATGAAATGTGCATAAAAAAAGTTACCCACTGAAACTTCGCCATTGGACAATATTAGCAATAATGCATTTTAATCAGCATTCCTAACTGATAGCTACATTTCTACATTAGCCTACATTTTAATTTACACAAAGGTTCAACAGTGGTTCGCTAGACATTTTTCAAATTTCCAAATAGGAGTAAGGGCTCGCACAAACAAAGTGTAGCAGACGTATATGTATATGCACATGCATTATGCTGGGATCCAGGTACCTCGGAAACTCGTAATTACGGCCTTCCGACCAGGAAAAATACACTGGAACGGCCTGTTAATTACAAGTCAGAAACTCGGGTATCATTTCACAGCTCCGGGTTGCTGAGTAGGAGGAAAGTGACGTCATTCAAAATGGACGAATCTATATTTTAACGGGAAATGCTTAAAAGGTCATTCCACCGAAAAACAACATTAACCTTATTTAACAGATCAAGGCGCAACTAAGTAAGTCTCTCTTTGTCGCTGGCCAAAACATTATGCAAACCGAAATATTGACAGCTAAAGTTAGAAATTTTGTAGAGGTATACATCAAAATTATGTTGCGCCAAGGAAAAGCCTTCCTTTGAAACGCATGTGTTAATTTACTCAGTGGAATTTCTATTATTTGCATTATTAATTCAGCTATTTGAATGCTTGAAATGGTTCTTTTTGTTATTTTATTTAAAGATTAAAAAAATATATATATAATTCATCTTTAATACACTGCAGTTTTGCACAATAAAATGTTCTTAAAATACATGATTTTAAAAACAACAACTATACCGTGTTATATATATTTACTGTCCAAAATGTAATTTATACTGTGATATGAATTTAAGGCTATATCGTCCACCAATAATTACACTGTCTGTCTTAACAAGTGTTTTAGTCATGTAATGACTAAAAACATATATTTTTTCTCAAAAGTGGAAAATATTAGCTTTTTGCTTGACAAATTATTTTACGTCACTGGCGAATCTTGAAATTAGTAAAACTATCGCACCCCACTGGCAGATAGTGTCTTATTTATCAAAAAAGTAACAGCAATAAGATTCTAAAGTCTAAATATAAGATTAAAATGCTTAAAGCACAACTGAACTTTGGGTTGTGTGGTTACCTGACCATGATATGAGACCAAATGGTGGCGAAATATGTTTGTTAGTTGCTCTGTGCTCCCCTGGGGTGATAATCCATAATAGGGTATTTGTCGCTCTCCATTCCCTTTAAAAGGACAGCTAAATCGGCCTCAAAATATGAACTAGAACAAAACGGATTCTGTCAATACAAACAATAACCAGTCCTCGTACATATTTGTTTTTATTAAAATTATTTATAAAAGTACTATTTTCTTTAATGTCGTTAGAAAGCTACCAGAAAAGGCTAGAAAAATGTCGGCAAGTCAGTTTATTTACCATAGATAGCTATATAGGCTACTACCAAGAACTCGTTTATGTAGAAATTTGGACCAATGAGTGGTTTCTGATGCATCGGCGCATTACCGCTGTTTCTGGCGCAAGATTTACCTACTGGATCTACGTTCCAAATAAAATACGAAAAGCCAGGTACGGGCCATTTAATAAAAATTTTTAAAAAAACATGCAAGGACTGGTTATTGTTTGTATTGACAGAATCCAATTTGCTCACGTTCGTATACAGTATGTGCTAGAAGTGTAATTTTGAGACCGTTTTAGCTGCCCTATAGAAGTGAATGGAGAGCGACAAATACCCTATTCTGGATCACCCCAGGGGAGCACAGTGCAACTAACGAATATATTTTGCCACCATTTGGACTCATGTCATGGCCAGGTAACTACACAACCCAAAGTTCTACTAAAGTTCAGTTGTGCTTTAAGATTTGGTTTGGTTTTTGCAGTATAGATTAGGTCACAAAGATCTGTTACTGGGGCATGGAGGAGAGGAGGTGGTAGTGGAGGAAAGGAGGATGTATTTTTTTGTATTGGGATGCACCTCTCCCCTCCTTTCCTCCAGATATTTCCGGGTAGGAGACGAGTGGTAGTGGGGGGTACTCGAAAAATGCATCCTCCCTTCCTCCACTACCACTTCCTCTCCTCCGTGCCCCGGAAACAAATCTTTGTGTCCTAATCTAATGTTGCTCATTTCATATTCATTACATATTCATACTTCTGGGTAGGAGACCAGTGAAGGAGAAGAGGAGTCGAGGAAAGGAGGTGAGGAGTGAAGAATACTGGGGCACAGCCAGAGAGCATACTTTATCAAGAAGTACACAATCATTTTAATCACATAAATATGATGCTCAGCTTCGTTTTAAAAATGAGGCGCAGCTTCGCTGACATTTTCCTTCAAAACAACAACAACAAAAAAAAAAACAGCACGTAACATGGCCGCACAAGCGTGGGGCAGAGACCTTAGAGTCAGAGACTGGTATCTCTCCATCTCCGCCATTAATTTTTTTATGCTCCATTGAAGTACATTATATGGTGCCCCTAGTGGTCATTTATTTTTCAGTAAGTGTAGAACTGTAAAGAAAAATGGCTGGGACTGGATGGGGCTACATGGCTAAAAGTGTAATTTGTGTTTAAATAAAAAAGTAATGCTATTACACCATTTTAGTTTTGACCAGGCCTCAATCGTGAGATTCATAAATCATATCGATTACATGATGACTTATTATTATTTGCTCATAAACAACAAATATCTGACATAACTGCACTAGCACCCATGCTAATCACTAATTCTGAATGTATTTTATGACTGTATCAGAGCCAACTTGCTATCACTATCATAATGCCTAAGTAATATTTTGTTTTCACATGATTTTTTGATGATTAGTCAACAAAGTTATATATTTTAGAGGATACATGTTCTCTACATACTCCTCTTTTGGCTTATCTAGCGTTGACATGGTTACTATGTTGTAAAATCAAAGAAAATCTGGAAATAATGATTCAAAGAATTATCAAATGATGATTTTTTGTAAAACTAATTTAACCCCATACACATCTACACTTACAGGGATCCCTATCGCCCCCTAGTGGTTAAGAAATACAAAACCAGGAAGTACGGGAGAGTCGCACGCAGTGGTTGCACGTCTCTCGTCTCTGTGTGAGGCATCTTATGACACTTCCACAGTAGGCACACGGTTGGAAAATAGTATGGAGGATATGTATTAGAATACTGCAAGTCGCGTAATAAACAGTAGGCTACACAGTAAACAGTACACAGCTGCTAGTACTTACACAGGACGCAGTAGATAGGGCTCTGATTCGGACACAGCCTTTCCGAATATTTCGCCTAGGCTACTTCACTTTCTCATCCACTGTAGGCTACTATTACTCAAATAGCATATCAATAGTAGCTATAGAAGGGTGTTCATTCGGACACAGTCCCACAGAGGAAATTAAATCGCTAATCCAAATATAATTTCCGTTTTCAGTTCGGGCATCGTAGTAGGCTACTACGTAGGTACACTGTAAACCCGAATAAGTTCGCAGAACTCAAAAAATTTGAGGCAATCGATTGCCTCAAATTTTTTGAGTTGATGAACTTAAAAGTCAAATGTTTTCAGAACTTAAAAGTTTTGATGACATGCTACTCGTACATTTTGATTACCGTTACATTAAAGTTTTTCAGTTAAGACAACTCAAATATTGTAAGTTATTATTACTTGCATCTTTCAGTTAGGACAACTCAAATATTGTAAGTTATTATGACTTGCATCTTTCAGTTAGGACAACTCATATATTGTAAGTTATTATTACTTGCATCTTTCAGTTAGGACAACTCAAATATTGTAAGTTATTATGACTTGCATCTTTCAGTTAGGACAACTCAAATTGTTAATTAATATGACTTAAAGTTTTCAGTTTTCAATCCATGGGAATAAGTTACCAGAACTTTAAAAAATAAGTACACAAACACATACATTTTATGTTTACAAAACTCAATGTTTATTCGTTTACTCAAAAATATTGAGTCCAACCCACTTAATGCCTAAAAGACAGTATTTTCTTGCCCTCTACCTTCAGAACACAGCAATGTAGATAAATAGAAAAATAAAATAAACATTCATAAATTAAAATAAATAGAATATTTTTTAAAATTTACATAAAATGTAGTGCTTCAACAATTAGTTGATTAATTGATTAGTTGCCAACTTTTAATTTAATTACTAGCTATTTTTAAAAATTAATCGTTTTGAGATATTTTTAAGAAGAAAACTTCCAAATTATCTACTTCTAGCCTCCTTCTAGTTCTAGTTTATGGTTTATTTTGTCATCTATGACTTGTTGGTTGGGATAAAACTACATATTTAAAGATGTCACATTAGGCTCAGGGGCATTTTGCACCAATTTCTGATATATAATGGACCAAACAACTAATCAATTAATCAAGAAAATAATCAGTGTATTCAATAATGATATTAAATAATAACAAAACAAAATCATAATTGTTGGTAACAGCTCCAAAAACAAAACACTGAGCCAAAGTGGCTCTCTAATACCTGAGTAGGGCAACAGGGCAGCAACTTGCATGATATTACAATAATGCTATAGACTGTTTAAGAACATTTTAACATTAAAACGTTAAAATGTAAATTTATTACATTAACACAACTACAGTGCATCCGGAAAGTATTCACAGCGCTTCACTTTTTCCACATTTTGTTCTGTTACAGCCTTATTCCAAAATTGATTAAATTCATTTTTTCCCGCAAAATTCTACACACAACACCCCATAATGACAATGTGAAAAAAGTTTTTTTGAGATTTTTGCAAATTTATTAAAAATAAAAAAATAAAATTTCTCATTTACATAAGTATTCATACCCTTTGCTTGGCTGTAAGTTATCAAATGGCTGTAGGTTATCAAGGGTCTGAGCTATCAAACGAGCCCCAAACCATCACTCTGTTGCCAGATATGGAGTAGATGTGGATGGATCACTTTAAGGGTGGTTTCTCCTGACTTTTTTCCCCATAGAGTTCTATAGGAAAATGAGTCCGGAGAAATAACCCTTGCAGTGATCCATCCACATCTACTCCATATCTGGCAACAGAGTGATGGTTTGGGGCTCGTTTGATAGCTCAGACCCTTGATAACTTACAGCCATTTAGCCAGCCATGTGTTCCATACTGTACCAGTGTAATTTACAGCTGAATCTAGTCTCACCCCCCAATTTCCATAGAGATCCATTCAAATGCAGAGAGGTTATAGTATCGCTTGTAACAGTACCTGAAAATAAGATATCGACAGTTTTTTTGATGTTGATGGTCACAGACTTCAGGAAGTAACAGCATGTAAAGGATATGCGACCAAATATGAAATATGATACTTTAAAAATACGTTAAAGCAAAGGGTATGAATACTTATGTAAATGAGAAATTTTATTTTTTTATTTTTAATAAATTTGCCAAAATCTCAAAAAAACTTTTTTCACATTGTCATTATGGGGTGTTGTGTGTAGAATTTTGAGGGAAAAAATGAATTTAATCAATTTTGGAATAAGGCTGTAACAGAACAAAATGTGGAAAAAGTGAATACTTTCCGGATGCACTGTATGTTACTTGGCTGAACACCTGCAGAGTAGTACAGCAACTTTAAGGCATCATTTTGACAAAAAACAGAGGGGAAATGCCTTCAAGAACACCTAACCCCACATCCTTCTTTCAGATGAGTTTCTACACCTATATCATCAAGTCATTCTTGAGAGTCTGCATCCTGGGCGACAAAATGTAAATTTATTACATTAACACAACTACAGTGCATCCGGAAAGTATTCACAGCGCTTCACTTTTTCCACATTTTGTTCTGTTACAGCCTTATTCCAAAATTGATTAAATTCATTTTTTCCCGCAAAATTCTACACACAACACCCCATAATGACAATGTGAAAAAAGTTTTTTTGAGATTTTTGCAAATTTATTAAAAGTAAAAAACTAAAATTTCTCATTTACATAAGTATTCATACCCTTTGCTTGGCTGTAAGTTATCAAATGGCTGTAAGTTATCAAGGGTCTGAGCTATCAAACGAGCCCCAAACCATCACTCTGTTGCCAGATATGGAGTAGATGTGGATGGATCACTTTAAGGGTGGTTTCTCTTGACTTTTTTCCCCATAGAGTTCTATAGGAAAATGAGTCCGGAGAAATAACCCTTGCAGTGATCCATCCACATCTACTCCATATCTGGCAACAGAGTGATGGTTTGGGGCTCGTTTGATAGCTCAGACCCTTGATAACTTACAGCCATTTAGCCAGCCATGTGTTCCATACTGTACCAGTGTAATTTACAGCTGAATCTAGTCTCACCCCCCAATTTCCATAGAGATCCATTCAAATGCAGAGAGGTTATAGTATCGCTTGTAACAGTACCTGAAAATAAGATATCGACGGTTTTTTTGATGTTGATGGTCACAGACTTCAGGAAGTAACAGCATGTAAAGGATATGCGACCAAATATGAAATATGATACTTTAAAAATACGTTAAAGCAAAGGGTATGAATACTTATGTAAATGAGAAATTTTAGTTTTTTATTTTTAATAAATTTGCCAAAAACTCAAAAAAACTTTTTCCACATTGTCATTATGGGGTGTTGTGTGTAGAATTTTGAGGGAAAAAATTAATGTAATCAATTTTGGAATAAGGCTGTAACAGAACAAAATGTGGAAAAAGTGAATACTTTCCGGATGCACTGTATGTTACTTGGCTGAACACCTGCAGAGTAGTACAGCAACTAAGGCATCATTTTGACAAAAAACAGAGGGGAAATGCCTTCAAGAACACCTAACCCCACATCCTTCTTTCAGATGAGTTTCTACACCTATATCATCAAGTCATTCTTGAGAGTCTGCATCCTGGGCGACAGTTTACCAGCTTCTAGACCAAGTAAAATCTTCTGAACAAATTCAAAAGTGTGTGTCAGTGCTTTGGGATAGCTGAGGTGTAGTGCATAGATCAGTCCAAACATTACCAGGAAGGCATCACCAAATCTGGGGAGGCTGATCACGATGTCACTTTCAATGACGACAAAGACTTTCACAGGCTGGTAGTGAACTGGACTTGTGTCATCATCGCTGATGACAGTAAGGAGGGCCACTGCAACGTCATCAAGCTCTGGCACATCAGGGTCGTCCTGAATGAAAGAAAGAGACATACCAATTACAAACTAATCCATGGTTTCTACAAATATAAGAGTTCAATGTAATTCTTTTTACACCATTTTTTAATGATTTCTTTATTAAGGTTTTTGTTATTGTTGTTGACAAATCATCTCTCCTTATCATTTAAGTGCTACTGGTGCTATTCATTCTTGCATAGGTTTTTCACGAGGTCAACACTACAGCATCTACAGACAATACTATTTTTCTTTACTCACCAAACTGAAGACAGATTTCACCAGATGAAACCCTTTTCTCATAGGGTGATCCATTTGCAGCCCCCCACCGTTTTTATAAAAAGCAACATTTTCCACTGAAATGGCAGACATCCACAGCACGTGCCGCTATTCTATTGTCTTCCAGCTCTCGCGAGATGTCTGGTGAAGCGAGATACTTCACCCTAGAAGAACAAGACATCCACGGGCCCGCGGCGCGCTGTGGATATCTGCCATTTCAGTGCAAAATGTTGCATTTTATAGAAACGGTGGGGGGCTGCAAATTCTCTACTCACTGGAACACCTAGAATCACCCTTTTGCAGTGTGTATGCTCTTGTGTGTTTGCTGTGTGCGTGTTCACAGATCACAGGTGTTTTTTGTTAGACTGTTGGGAGCTAGCATCCCTCTTTGCAGCTGGTTGCCCTGCCCTCCCCTTTTCCTCAAGGCAAGTATAAGGCAACCACTATACTATTCCAAAAATACCTTTTTACTTCTTAAAGTTGTCATTGCATAATTTTATCTGGTGACATTTAATATTAAATAAATGGTGTTAATTTTATCTGCCAATTTCACACTCCAATTTTCTACAAAGCTGGCTAACTATGTAAGCCTGATTTCTGCACAAAGCAAAACCCAGAAAGCTATATTACTTCAGTCCATGTTCCAGATTTGAAGAGTTTCCGGGTTTTACTCATTGCAAAAGTCAGGCGTACTCAGTTGCCAGCTTTGTGGAATACCCCTCAGGTTTGGTCTTTTTAGTAACATTCAATAAATTCTATGAACTAGATCCATGTCTCTGCTCCCTCATTACAAACCTGCATGCTCATATATAGTCCGAGGACCTCCCCTTGTGTATAAAAAAGGTGGTGTTGTTTGGTAGTAGATATTAAATGTATTCAATATATATATTTGGTATATACACCAAGCCCTAGGCCACTACAAACGGTTCACTTAATATACAGTGGTACTGTTAATTATTTAAGGAGACTCACTGTGCAGGTTCCGAAAAATCCAGAGACTTCCTCGCGCAGATACACAGGAAGGGCATGGAGAACAGTGGTACGCCTGGTGTGGATGTCATGGATTTCCTATTAAGATTTAAAAAAAGAAGTGTATATAGTGAAAAGTTCACTGAACAAATCTGATTTTAAACAGTCCAATCAAATAACCTGTTCATATCTTTAATGCAACCAGATAAATGGCAAACACAATGTGGACTAATTGTAAAATTCACAAGCTAATTTGAATCATTGAACCTGTCCAATGTTAGAGGTTCAGCCTATGACACTGTTAGCAACATGGGCGGAGCAATAGCAAAATTAGCGAACACAAGCAGCAACAAATCATCATCTTTCTGTTGCTGCTACCCAAGCTTCCTGGCCCCCTCATATCCGATAGCATTCTTTCTGGGACTTTCAAAATAAAGGTCACACAAATCAAATGTACTTTCACACTTGCTCCACAGGCTCATGAACTAGTGTATAATAATCTATTCACCTGTTCATCGTGGATTTTTAAAATTTCAGCCAAAGCATCTGCTGTCTTCCCAGTTTTGGACGCCTTCTGTCTGAATAAGGTCATTAGTCGAGAAAGATGGCGGTCAAGCTCAGCATAGAACGTGTTAGGCAGGTTCTGGTTTGTAATTCGCTGGAACTCCGCATACACCTGCATTTAAAAACAGCAGGACAATACAGCAACATCAATTAGTCAGTTCAACTTGGAGGATCTCTTACACTTCTATAAAGCAGCAAATAGCCGCCAAATGAGTAAGAACCACAACTTTCACTTTAAACCACAGAATGTGCCATATGTTAACACAAAAGGCAGAAAAAGAGAGCTGATCCATATTACCTCGGACTCCATTTTGAGAGCAGGCCAGAGGTCCATGAGCTCATTCACTGGTGGGCAGGTCTTCACTATGGTCTGTCGGCGCAGGGCAAATGTGGTCTGCATCAACTTTTTAATGAGGGGCAAGTTCTTCTCCGTCTTCTTGACTTCTTCAGCAATTGTCTGCCTCAACTGCTCAAGACTTGAGAGATCTTCTCCTTCTGGAAAGTTGGGTAGGTAGTTAACTTCTGCTCGCTTGGGTCTTTTAATGTTGGAATGTGAAGGTTCACCGTCAGGATTGCTTCTACCTCTTTTTCCAGCATTTACAGTGATCTCCTGACATCCAGCCCGTCTCATCTTGTTCCTGTAATTGCCCATCTTGAATTTGATGCTGTTCTTCCATCCATTCCAGCCCGTCTCAGATCCTGCTTCCTTCAAGCAGGGATGTTTGGCCACAAGAGCCTCTGAAGCCACTGCTATCTCTTTATCACTTGGATAAGCCTTGAAACCATATATCGTAGATGCAAGCTTTTCTAAAATGTCGTGCTTTAGGTCTCTTGTCAACTTAAGGTGTCTGTTGTTCTTCACAAATTCATCATTTCCGTCTCTAAGTTTCAGCTCAACATCAAATGCAAATGTGGGAACGGGAAAAGCACCCAGAGGCCATCTGCTTAGACGTCCTGGAGATGAAGCATCTGAAAGTATATCAGTAGATGCAAGAGAACTAGAGTCTTGTGAAGGTGAGATGTGCACAACAGCTTTTTGTGGCAATTCCTCAATGTCAGAAAGGGATGTAAGTTTCCCATCAAAGTCTGGATCTTCATACAGTAAACTGAAGTCAAGGTCTAGTTCCAACTGTTCCTTTATAATCTTGATCAGTGCATCAACAGAGACTGGTCGTGAACTGAGTTTTAATTTTCTAGCCCGGTCTGTCTCAACAACTCGAAGGACCATAGGTTGTGGGGATGCAGCTGCCATTGTGCTAATGAAAACAGAAATTCAGGATGTTAAAGGGCTATTATTAACATATACAGATTATTAACTGCTCAATTACACAGAGTAAGTTTAAGACACAATAAGTGATTAATAAAAGAACTATTCACCATTAGCTGGACTCAGTTCTGTTTCACTTGGATGAACCTCTTGGGAGTCAGCAGCAGCGAACCATCGATCTTGTAACCGGACAGTGGGACTGTATCATTGAGACCAGACTGCAGGTAGATTGACAGACTTGTTACTGTGGTTGACAGCTCATAGGACCGAAGATGTTCTACATACCAGGAGTCATAATCACAACACAGAAATGAAACCTTGTGATTCACAAGGTAGATCTGTTCTATTTTGCTAAATTTAGACAGCCCGCCACTGACTCCGACAGACAGAAACATTCCACATACATAGTCTGTGCCATCAATGGTCACCTTTGATGCCTGGTAGATTGTGTCACTAGTTGTTTGTCCTCTAATGTGTACCTGAACTACTGCTGGTAAAGCTGAAACCAGAACAGAGTCAACCCTGGATGCCTGGGTTTTTGGCTTGAAATATGATGGTGCAGCAAGATGATATGCCATCATGTGTTGGTGTCTGATTGCCATTGTCTTCAAAATATTTTTGAAGTTTTGAGCGTCATGTACCACTCTTTTGAAAAAGCGGTGCTTGGCCTCAAACCGCATGGTCCAAACATGCAGCAGAGGCCCAAAGCACTTAACTAGAGCGGGATAATGCTCCACATAATGATGTTTAGGACGGAGCCTAACCGCAGGGAAAACCTCTAGTAGTACCTGTCTATGATCACTGATTTTGCACTGAAAATAGTCTAAGGTTTCATCAGTAAATGATGGGCACAATGCTAACTCTACCACCTCTTTCAGCTCCATCAAAACTGCCCATGCCGCATCACCCTCTGGTACTACACTGCCTACAAGCAATGGAAGCAGTCGGAGCAGAGTGGCATTTTCATGCCCATTGCCTCCTATTGTTCCTCGAGAAAGAAAAGTTTTGGGAATTGGCTGAGGTCTATCCACTTTATCAGTGTGCTGATACGGGAATGATGCAATCTTTTGGTTCAGATACTCCAAAGTGAAGTACTTCCGCCGGATCATCTCTTTAACACAAAGAGAAAGCTCCACAGGAACGATACCTTCCAGAAGATCGTGTAGTATATCTGGGGGAAACCCTGTGATTGGATGGAAGTAATTCAGGGACTCACGCAAGACACAGCCACCTTTAACACCAAAGTGGCTGCTCAAAGTGTCATCTTCTTGAACAGTTTGTACGTGCAGGTCATGGCTGGCTTTGGTTCTCTGAGAAAACTCTCCCTGTCTGATTTCAGTTGTTTGAAACTGATCAACTGTGGCAATGCAGAATCTGCAAACATGGCCTGCTCTAAATGACTCTACAAAACCACCGAATCCATGAGCGGCCAGATTGTCAGCAGAAACACAAAAGATGGTGCCTTTGACATTTTGACCAACTCTTTCAATGAAGACACCATCTTGTTCCAGTATATGAAGATCACGTAGCAGTGGAGCAAGTACAGCTGCATATCCATACTTGTGGAGGTCTGTCACTTTTACCAGCATTGCTAGCTGGATAGCGTGTAATGCTGATCGGTATTTTGGTGGCACATTAGCGAGGACCCAATACACAGCGCAAAGTTTGTGAATTTTACGTGATGTGCCGAGCGGATTGGCAATTTCAAGATCATCAATATATAGCTGAAGTGGTAGGACAAGATCTCCTGTTGACAGTAAGTCATTTTCAAGGAAATAAGAGCCATCAGAGCATGACACATATTGACCAGATGCAGTATTTGGTTCAGTAATCTTGTTAAGGATGTCTGTGTTTTTAAACAACTCTTGAATCATTGGAAGGATGGGAACATACATGCTGGTATGTCCAGGTTGCTCCAACTGATACTCTACTGGCATTACACATGGATAGTTGCGCTCAATAAAGGTTTTTCTGCGCTTGGATGAACAGAACTCAGCACCTTTAGAGGTAGATGTAGACAGAACATTGGAGTTCATGACAGCGCCAACAACCTCATCCAGTGTAGCTTCTGCAATATTATGACCATTTCTCTGCAATATGTCATTAACTGCGTCCTTGATCAACGGCTGAGATAAAGAGAAGATCTGATTCAAGTGGTCTATAATTTCTTGAATAGCTGTGTTTGAGACGTGGAGGATAGCCTGCATCTTTAGAAATAAGGAAGATATGTTCATTTTAAGTTGATTTCTTAGATTGTCAGTGTCACATTGATCATCATCCCCCACTTCTGTGCTCTGGCCTGGACATTCTTCATGCAAATCACTAGTGACCTCAGAAATACTGACTTGGAGATTCAGGGAATCCTCACTGACAATGTCAGTTTGAAAGTCTGATACAAGACTTGCTTGGTGTGCTCTACTTTTATGGGAATTGAATGAAGAGTACACATTCGTACTATAGCTACAATCCTTGTATGGGCATGCCACTGTTTCATGATTTTTTAAATGCTTTCTGATATGACTGAAGAGAACGGATTCAGAAAAGGGTTGCTGAAATGTGCATAAAGGGCATTTAAATAACACAGGCTTCTGACTCTGCTCTGCACTACTGCTATGTTGTGCAGTATGATATCTTGACAAATGAGTACTCAGTGCATTAAGTGTCTGAAATGTACACATGCAATCAGTATAGAGGCATGGAAGTGGGCTAACTCTGGAAAAGTGGCTGTGCTGCAGTCTATAGTGTTTAAATAATTGTATCCTATAAGTGAAAGAAGCTGCGCACAACTTACACTGCCAGATCATATTGGAACCAACAACCTGAAAGGCAAAGAAAATAATAAAGTTTAGATCAAAAAATATAATGAAAAATATAATATGGTATCCAGGAACTAGACACATCCATGAATTGTTATACATATGAACACTGTTTAAAGTTTTGTTTCGATCAAACAGTAGAGTAGGATAATGATGATGTATGGATGTATGTATGTATGCATGTATATGTATGTGTGTGTGTGTGTTGCTGCAGAAATGTCAGTCTATCAGGTATGTGTGTATGTGTGTATTTGTACAGCATGTATGTTGTGTCAATGGTGTCACTGTCAGACTGTCAAACTATGTGTACGTTGCTGTATGGTCAGTCTCTGTCAGACTGCATGTGTGCTGCTGCAGTAGTGTCAGTCTATCAGACTATATGTGTGTGTCTGTGTTGTATCAATGGTGTCACTGTCAGACTGCATGTTTGCATGTGTGTTGCAGCAGTGCCAGTCTTACCTCAGCTCTTCCGTTTCGGTTCTTCAGCTACCGGTATGCGCAATTTGGTTTTAAGGCTCTCCAGCTCATCCGTCAGTCTCTGTTTTCCAGCCTGGCACCGACAGCGGGAGGAGAGGAGAATAGGATCTTACTAATCTTAATCTTACTACAATACGTATGTTGTATGCATGCATGTTTAAGTATATAAACTGTAAACTCAGTTAAAACCTGTTACTGACACTTAGTGTACCGTTAACATCGTATGTTAACGCGGCTGGCTTGTTGGAGATCAGTAAATATATTGGTAGAGACATGTCTCTACGCCAGTTTAGATGGAAGATATTAGAGAATCACAGACACAAGTGGAAGTGCAGCAGTAACTGGGTTTAGTGAAAACAGGGAGCGACAACAAACTATACAGGAAGTAAAATACAACAACCGGGTCCCCCGGTTACCATAGCAACCAATAACATTCCTGGCGCTACCATACGGAGACACATACCGGGTGCAATTTCATAAATCGCGGGCGCGTTTTATAAAACGTGCGCGCGAAATAGAAAGTGCGGGCGCTTAAGAAAAAATAACAGGTCCACGTCACCTCCCGGTCTCCATACTACCGTCCATAAAAACCATACAGTCTATGATACTAACCTACGCTTGAAAACCGGACATTTTCATGAATTTATAAAACCCGTTTTGGTCGTTTGGTCACCCTAAACTTAGGACGTTGCCTAGCTAGTCTCGCTAGCTAACGTTAGGCTAACGCTAGCTGGTTGCACCACCAAGCCAATTTAGCATGCAAGCTAACTAACGTTATTGTGAATACTTCGCGAAGTAACTTACAGTATTTAACATCGAATATGTAAGGTTGGTTGAACATGGCTATGTCTGACCTGTTGTTAACGTTAATTCACGTTATGATAACGTTACATGACGAACTTGTTCGTTCATCTAATGCAATGCTGCTAACTGGTCATTTGTGACTGGATTACCCAGCCCTATTATTGCGACAGACAGTCAAATAACGTTGTTAATAGTATCAAGCATGCTTAACATTTTATTTGGAAACACTGACCTGGTAGCGGCAGCGGTCTCTTTCCTCCCGGCTTCCTCTCCCGTACAGCTCTGGGTCTGATGGAAAGCAATGTTCGCGCCGTCTGCTTAACGTTCGCGCCGTCTGCTTAATTTTGACTCTGGGATGACCCGCCCTACTCTGCCCCTGATTGGCTAGTACTCGTTGCCTTCGGGGTTGGGTTGGTTAGATTCAGGCATGAAGAGCGAGATTGGTTAGAGAGGCAGAATCAGAAAAGCCGGACCGTTCTAATTTCAGTACAATTGTTCTGATGGTTTGACCTATAATAGCTCTGCCGTCCAATCACTGATTTTATTTTTGAAAACTGCTAGTTACAGATGACAAAATAAGCTACACTTGCATATAATTGGTTCATGAGCTTAGTGGGCGGGGATTTATTTGTAGACCGCTAAATTTATTTGTCAACCTCGTAAATCTCCATTGCTTCACTGCGGGCGGGGCGGACCACCTTGGACGGAAGACTGTCGTCTGAAGACTTTACTGCGACTGAGGGAAAGCCAGTAAACCCCCTGAGGTAAGAAATATTGAAGATAATAATTAACCATATATATTACTTCAGAAACGATTTTATTTTGAATAAAATCATGTTTTTGTACCGCAGACTTTCTCATATTTTCACTTGAAAGTCGCTAAGGTAGCTAACGTTCGGCTCTAGCTTCAAATGATGCCACTGTGTTGTTCCCCCAGCTCGTTTCGAGATGAAATTGTGAAAAAGTCTGTCATACAATGAATAAGTGAAGTGATAACATTAGATGTGAATATTTTCCGTATCTTAGTGTAGACTTTGATAACTAAATAATAGCTAACTTAAGCTAAAACAAATAACGTTAGTCTAACAGTGAGCAGTCATCGTCTCGCCGCGCGAACAGCCATTTTCTTTTCTGCGTTTTTTGTTTTCCTAATTTGAAACGTTAGCTCTGCTGTCTGTCTTGCTAGCTTTATAAATGTTATACTCAACTATTAGTCTTATCAATAGCAAGTGCTAACTAGCTAGTTTTTTAACATAACGTTATGTATAAATTTGAAGGTTGTTGTTGATCAGTCCTGTCGAAAATGAATGGAGTAGAGAACTAAACAGCAAACATTTCCTAACATAACGTCAGCTTCACGTTTTATTTTCTGACTCACGTTTTTGACTTGAGCAAGATTAGCCTGTTTAGACAAATATGACAAAAAGACATCATTCAGTTGAGCCAATGTCACTGATGATTTAGGTATGTTCATTCAAAACAATATCTTATATGAATGGACATTATGCTAAGTAGTCTAACATTGTGTTAAGTAGTCTAACATTGTGTTATTGTTGTGCTTTTTATCTAACGTTATTCTGGAGCATAAAGTGTTTTCTGTAAAATGTCATTCTCATTATACACCCCTTTAATGACTCAGAAATGGTTTTATATGTTATGGATTAATGAAATGGCAACTGATAATATATGTATCTATTACAGCTATGGATGGACATTATGCTTGTGTCCAGAATAGCTATTTTTATCTATTCCTGACATAAGCATAAAGCGTTTGCTGTAAGATGATGTTATTGCAAGCCCTTTAATTACTCAGAAATGGTTTTATATGATATGTTATGGATTAATAAAATGGTAAATGATTACATATTTATGTATTGCAGCAAAGGATGGACATTTAGCCATCTGATACAGTCCCTGAAGAGAAGGAAGGTGCTGAGGGTCACTGCAGAGCACGACACAGAGGACCATCAGGGCATGCATGCACTTACTGTTATCTTCTTGATTTTTGAATATATTGAAGGTATTTATGCTTGACCATAGATTTGTCTGCTGTATCTGTACTAATACATTAATGATTTTACTGTAAATAAATCCAATGCATTAATTTTACGGGTATCTAAACTGATATTTGCCATGGGTTGTATCTTGTTTTTATTTGTTTTACAATGTTATCCATTTACTTAGTTCATCCATTCACTATGTTATACTTTTTTTTTTAAATAAAGTGTGTGTTTCATTGAACACATAAATTGTGTATTTCAGTGTATGTGTCTTTCAATTTAGCATTATATCAACAGATTCTCAACAGTGACCCATTAGGAGTATGGATAAGTGGTAATGTGAAATGTCAATGAAGCTAACATTCTACGGAAAAAAAATTTTTTTGCCTTTTCCCGTACATCACTAAGATGTTATAACTTTTGAGCAGTAAATGATAAATCTGTTCTGATTTCTACTCTATATCACTTACAAAACTGAAGATACCACACAGTTTGTCTCCCTCGATCTTGAACATGAAATGTTTAAAAACCTAGGTTTCTCATGGAGAATAGCCATTTAGAAAGTTTTTTTATTATTATTTATTTTGTGATTTGTTTTAATAATTGATGATATTGTGTTAAAGTAAGCATATTATTGTATATAAATGGAAAGCTCCAGTTATCCTGTTTAAAATGGTATATTATCTTCAGGGGTGTAACATGATATGATCACACCACAAACAGTTTTGCTTACACGTCATATTTTCAATGAACCTAACATTCTAAAGCGTTTATTTTAGCCTTTTCTTACCCATCACTGAAGTGGTTATAACTTTTGAGCAGTAGAAGATAAATCTATTCTGATTCCTATTCTATATGACTCGCACAATGGTGAAGATATCATACACTAAGTTTCCCCCTATCTTGAACATGAAATGGGTAAAATAGTAGGTTTCTCATTAGAAAATAGCCATTTAGAATGTTTTATAAATTTAGTTGGTAAATGTATTTCCATAATTGATGATATTGCCATCAAGTAATCCTATTATTTCTTATATCAATAGAAAGCCCCAGTTATCCTGTTTACAATGGTATATGAAGTTTAGGTATCTGATGTAATATGATCACACTACAAACATTTTTGCAACACACATTAAGAAATAAAATGGAATAGAATGTTGACCCAATATTCGCTTAGGGCTGGAAAGGGTTAAATAACCACAGATAACCACAAATTATAATTTGTGTAATGTAGGCTAAATAACTTATTTGGTAATTAATATTGCATGTAGCATACTCACTGTGGATACTGACTGTGACTGTTGGACAAAATGGCCAGTTGTCATGAGATTGCATTTCACAATTCTGTGCAATCATGCACAGTTTGCAGTCAATCAAAAATTATGAGTTTAATTTACTCAAAAAGGAAGAATATGTTACACAAACTCAACCTATTTAAGTGAGCAGAACTTTTTTAAACAATTGAGTATACACTACTTAATTTATTTAATTACTTTGAACATTCGGGTTTACAGTGTAGCTAAAGAAACGCACTGTCTGAGTAGCCTTCAGCATTTGAATATTGGCACAAAATGTGGGTCACAAGAAGAAAATGGAATTAACATTTTAATTTGCATTATGGCAGCGTCTTACAAAGACGTTAAAGGAAAAAAAGTTGGAAAAACTCAGATAGTTGGCCATTTTTAAGTGACATTTAAAATCAGATGATAGCAAGCGAAGGCAATCGAAAGAGATCACAAAACAAACGGTATGGTCTAGCTAGTAGCCTAGGCTATAGCTACAATGTCTGTCTGTCAACACATTGAATAAACTGCATTAAAACATTGTATTGCCCTTGCATTTCAGGCCCAAAACACTGCTCGACGCTCAATGACCGCTGGATGTCTGTTATGAGCCTAGGCGTATACATACTATGCAATTAAATAGTCATCGACAACAGTAGGCTTACATTCATGCTGAATTGGGCGCCGACGAAGCGGTCGATGTTGCCGTAGCAGGAGCGTTTCTTAGTAGCTATAGGCTAGCATATTCTCCTTTGTGAGCGCCGATTTATTATAAATGTGGCAAAATAGGCTAATTCATCAGTTAACTTTATCCGGATGATGCAACCATATGGTGCCACTCACTCTGTTGAATTTTGCTTTTTATGTGCCCAGTGAAACTTTAGCTGGACATTTTACTGACTGATAAGTGATTCGTCACGTTGAGGCTAATTGGTAGAATAGACTAGGCTACTGGAACTGTTCTATTGGCTAAACTGACTCAGTAGGTGCTTAAGCCAATAGTCTAAGCGCATTTTTCAAAAACCTCATCTACGCTCATTAAATAACCAGAGCGTTAAAAATCCAAGTGCACACATCCTATCAATCAACGAGTTAAGAAATTACAAACGTTATAACTTCGTACACCCATCTATTTTCTCAACCCTAACCCTAGTCAATGTAGCAAATATGCCCTATATTTTTTATATTTTGTTAAAGTACAATTCAGTACAAATCTTAGAACTTTTAAAAACTACTTCAAGGCATAAGGGGATAAGCCATTCCAATTTCCGAAAATATTGCATTCCATAAGGTGTACATATACTGTGTACCATGCCGATAAAGACAATACGCAAACACGTTAAACAAAAGTGCTTAATTTCTATTATGGTTCGAGAAATCAAGAATGTGGGTATGAAATAGCTTAAAACGATTTATCAGTGATCTGCACTCAGGACTTCGTAATACAAAGTAAAAACCAATATAATTATATCATACTGTCGTGCTTACTTTGATGAAATGTGAATTCTTCCACATAGGGCACATTTGCTACATGGCGTTTAAAATAAAAAATCATATATTTCTGTAAATTTTAAAAGTTATGTTAGGATACTTAACACACACCTATTAGGATACATTAGCAAATGTTATGGTTAAAAGTGGGCGTCTGCAAGACACCGTTCGTTCAAAAATGAACAAAGACCACAGAAACTGGTTAGAAAAATAAAGGCGCAGAAAAGAATATAAGGTCGACTTCATTTTTTTGGCGAATATTGTGGGGAAAAAATTAACGTTGTTGGATGAAAAGAGAGACCTTAGAGGGGTTCTATAGTCACTGCTAGCCTTCGTGCAGTGCAATAATATCACAATTACCCACATGTTTATGCCCATTCAATATGTAGGGCACATTTGCTACATAAACAAACAGTTTCATCCATAATTATGTAAATAAAAGTATTTGTGAGAAAATATTCGCATACAGTAAAAAGGACGTTGAAATGTGTCTTTTAAACAAAAAATCTGAATGTTATTATAAATTTTGAGAAAATTAGAACAAAAAGAGGGAAATGTAGCAAATGTGCCCTTTTAAGCATCTAAAGAGAGGGAGAGAGAGGGAGAGAGAGGGAGAGAGAGAGAGAGAGAGGGAGAGAGAGAGAGAGAGAGAGAGAGGGGAGAGAGAGAGAGAGGGAGAGAGAGAGAGAGAGAGGGAGAGAGAGGGAGAGAGAGAGAGAGAGAGAGAGGCAGAGGTGTGGGAAATTCCGCTCCTGCCCCACAGCCAGAACAGTGGACAAACCTGTTATAATTGTGGGCAGCCTGGACATTTCGCTGGTCACTGTCCTGCTGCACAGCAACAGCAACAACAACAATTTCCCCCACAACAAAACGCACAACTTAATGTTAACAGCGCACCTTTTACGGTGCAAAACCCCTTTGGTCCGCAATAGGATAGCAGAGAGAAACCTGACGTCATTTGTCGTTTAATTTCACTACCAATAGATGAGCCGTACATTAAACGTAAAATTGCTGGGAAGCTAATAAATAGTCTGAAATCTCGATATTGCTGGTTTTATAAAATCCCATTTCATTGTAATTACTCAACAAATGCATGTAACCGGGTGAAATTGAATCAGTTGTGTTGTTTTAATGAAATAAAGTGTTTGCTGGGTTTTACTCAATAACTTTGTGTTTGGACAATGAAACTTTGTTGAGTAAAAGTAAGAAATTTGTCCCTTTATGAACACCGTACATCTGCCCACATTACTGCACACCACCTAATGACTGCACGAGGGAATCGTGAACCTGGAATGGAATCCTGTTCAATCCTTTGCTGACCTTTTATAAATGGTAAGAAAAAACTTATATCAAAATATATATTAGGAAATGGCATGTGGGGATTATATTATTATATTATTAGGGCGGCAGTGTAGTATAATGGTTAAGGAACTGGCCTTGTAACCGAAAGGTTGCAGGTTCAATTCCCAGGTAGGACACTGCCGTTGTACCCTTGAGCAAGGTACTTAACCTGAATTGCTTCAGTATATATCCAGCTGTATAAATGGATAAATGTAATAAGAAGTTGTGTAAGTCGCTCTGGATAAGAGCGTCTGCTAAATGCTAATGTAATAATAATAATAATAATAATTATGCAGTGGAATATTTGAATCTGTGCCCGGCGCTAGTGAAATAATGTAACGTTATCCGACTAGCAAGCTAACATTAGCTTGCTAGTCAATACGTCATTTCACTAACGTTAGCGTGCACATATTCAAATATTCTACTACATAATATGATTAGTTATCACTTTGTGTTTTTACCGTGAGGATAATGTGTGTAGCCTATATTCTAGAATGAAGGGATAACGGCGGTCTGTTTTTGACCTAGGTAACGGTAAGTTAGAATGCTTGCAAATTAACGTTAGCTATGTTACATAGCAGTTAGCTGGTTGATTAAAAATGTGTGATTTAGCTGTTTCTTCTGAATAAGAATGCTTTTAAGTTCACTTTTATACCAACCATTTAACTTCACCCCTAGTGGTTGAGACGCATGCAACTCAATTACAGTATTCATGTTCATCTGAAAATATACACTACAGCTTTAAGAAAACCCCGTAAATCTTGACGCAGTATTTTTTAAAAGGGTAGCCTCTTGCGAAAACCTCAGCTTCTCCAGTTACACTGCAGTGCAATAAATTAGGAGGGCGTTATTAATAGCCCAAAGCACTTACGACCCTCCTCTGGCTACAGTCACAGACTGTAAAATGCATAAAATACACCGTTTATACAGGCTAAAACAAATCATGTTCACGTATAGAAACAATAATATTTTTTTAAAACGTTGTACAATTGAGCAATCGCAGTTTCCTCTTGCTTACTGTAGCCTACTATATATACAGTACCAGATGCACTTTCGGTTTAGAAGACACCTAATTTTTTTCTCCAAAATCTCGTATAAATATGTTTAAGAAACCAAGTACTTACCAGTATATTCAGCTACAGCTGTTTTGTGATGAACCCTGAAGAGTTTATCTTGTTATATTTTGCCAAAGTCCCGTACAGTCGACATTTCCGCAGCGACCACCCCTCACACTTAGGGCTGAAATACGTTGCTGTACTTGTGTGAATACACACGAGCTTTCGTACGTTCTTTTTTAAACGTATTTAAATACATTAGGCGGCGTATGTTATGGTTATTATATATATACTGTTAAATATGACATGTTATTTGCAACATGTAGCCTATGTAATTGGCGTTTATTTGCCATTTATTTACGACGACGGGGGATTAGCTACTCACTCATAATGCAAAGGGGTTTTCAGTTTCAGTTTTCAAACTGATCAAAGACAAAAACAAAAGCAAAAAACTCCACATCCACCTATCTTCCCACCACTGGTATTGTGTATGTATTGTGTAACCTTACTGTAATAGGCATACTGATGAACAAAAAATTGTAATAACGATTGGAATAATGTGTGTGTGTGTGTGTGTGTGTGTGTGTGTGTGTATAATATAAGTACAAATATTTCATAACACAACAGGCTAATTTCCCCTTACTTTTTTCCACAGAGATGTGAATGTGGCGGTGTAAAGATTGCGGGACAGCTGTGAATCAAGGTCTCAATTATTAAAACACTACAGGTTAGCACATGGCCATTTTGGCCGCAGAAACCCCTATCCATGTACATATTCTGATTGCCCCTGCGTTTTCAAAACATGGAATGTGCTTCATAGTCATTTAAGTAGGTCACATGCCAATCAAAATGTCAACAAATCAGTGAGTTTGGCTACCTTTAACTGTCATTTGTGCCCATGCAGTGGCATAGCATCAGAACAGGAGTATTTTTGTCACATCAACAACCACCTAAAGAGTCATGAAACAGTACATTGCATGTTTGAGGGCTGTACTTTCCACACAAATGTTTATGGCACTTTTAAGTCACATAAAAATAGGAAGCACAATTCATATTCTGTGAAAGACTTTAAATTAGGCATTATAGAGATAAGTGAAACTCAAAATTTGTCTGATGATAGCGTTGATGTCAGATTCTCAGCTGAAGATGGTAACAGTAATGCTGATTTTGATAGTGATATTGAAAGTGACACAGAAGCACAGGATTTGTCAAAGACCATTGAGTTTAAATTTGCATCTGTCTTACTAAAACTGGAAAACTATTTCCATGTTCCTTGCACAGCAATTGACGAGCTGCTTACTGATTTGCAGTATTTGATTGGCTCTGCATCTTTGCCCATATCAACCCAAGTTATTCTAGATACCTTTAAGAATCACAATATCTGTATAGACCAGCTGATCATTAAAGAACTGACCAGTGCGTTGTCCTCATCTAACCCTTTGTTAAAAGCTGTAGCAAAGGATGGCCCACTAGCTACTGCTTTCAAACGTAAATAATATTACAGGGAACATTTCCAAGTCATTGACCCAGTGGAATACGTACTTGATTCGAAAACAAATAGAACTTTTCAGTATATTCCCATCCTGAAATCATTACAGCAGTTACTGAAACAAAAGGATGTACTCAATAAAGTTATTGATAGTCATGCACGGCAAAATTTAGTTAATGAGGAGCAGTATACGTCTTATCAAGATGGTCATCGTTTTCAAAATAATGAGTTTCTATCAGGTGATGAACTTCGAATCTCTGTGCTTGTATATAGATGATTTTGAGATCTGTAATCCGTTAGGGACGTCACGCAAAAAGCATAAACTTTGTGCAGTTTATTGGATTTTGGGAAATTTGCCACCAGGATGTAATTCATCATTGTCTTCAATTTATCTTTCATTATTATGTAAAAGTGATGATGTGAAGACCTTTGGCTATCAAAAAATATTGGAGCCTCTTTTGCATGACCTCGTCACATTAGAGCAGCGGGGGGTGTTCATCCACCATCTCGGACCATTCATTAAAGGTACGGTTCAGTGTGTAGTGGCGGATAACCTTGGAGCTCATGGATTGGCCGGTTTTGTGGAGAGTTTCTCTGCAGATTACTGCTGTAGATTTTGGACTTCCATGCGTTCAGAATTTCAGTCAAAGGAGGTCAAAGATGGTGACTTTACTCTAAGAACCGAAGCACTGCATCAGGTACATGTAGCAAGTGCACACGAGAAAGGGGTAACCTGTTATGGTGTCAAAAAAGCATGCCCATTAGCTGAGAGTCTTTCTTTAAGATTACTGCAGGCTTTCCCCCTGATGTTGCACACGATCTTTTTGAGGGCATAGTGCCTGTTGAGTTAGCTCAATGCTTTGGATTACTTATAGCCAAGAAGTATTTCACTTTTGATCAACTTAATGAACTGATTCAGACATTTCCATATAAGGAAGGAGATAAGACTAATCGGCCTCATTTAGTACCACGTACTTTCCAAAGTAAAATGACCGTTGGTGGCAACGCACACGAGAATTGGTGTTTACTACGACTGATAACACTAATTGTTGGAAATTTGATACCAGAGGATGAACCAGCCTGGCAAGTCATACTAGACTTGAAGGATATTGTGGAGCTGGTTGTTTGCCCTGTTCATACCAACGAGTCAATTGCCTATTTGGAGAGTAAAATATCGGAGCATCGATATAGGTACCAACAACTTTTCCCAGAACGCAAACTGATACCAAAACATCACTTTCTGGAACATTATCCAGCAATGATTCGCCTCTTTGGTCCACTTGTTTTATTGTGGACAATGAGATTTGAGGCCAAACACAGTTTTTTTAAACAAGTTGCTAGGCACACAAACTGCTTTAAAAACATAGCAAAGTCTCTGGCCAATAAACACCAGCTCATGGTTGGCTATGACATGCATTCATCAAGCTGTGAAAAAACCTCTTTGGAGGTTGCGCGAGTCTCAACGGTCCCTGTTGATATCCTGAAAGAGGATGTTGCACTTAGCCTCAGACTGAAGTACCCTGATGCTGCTGTGGTTAATTTTGCCCAAAATGTTTGTGTTGATGGAATAAACTACAAAAACGGCATGACAATAGTGCATGGATCAGTTGGTGGACTGCCAGATTTTGCAGAAATTGTACAGATGTGTGTTGTGAAAGATAGTGTGGCATTCATAGTAAAGAAGTTATGCTCATGGTACAAGGAACACTACCGATCCTTTGAATTGGATCCATCTCCAAGGGATGTTTCTCTGGTTGAGTTGACTGAACTGGCAGACTGTTACCCCCTCTCTGATTACAAAATTGGAGCTCTTCGGATGGTTACTTTGAAAAGATACATACATTCTTCAGGTAATGTAAAGGAAAACAGCCAAATGAGCTATTATCTAAAAGTGCTATGTCTTATGAACAGGTTAAGAAAGAGAGAGGACGTGTTCTACTCCAATATTTAAAGTGTCTTTACATATAAGGGTGCTTCTAGCCAAACGTAAAATCCCAATAGTAAAAAAATAAAAATAAAAAAATAAAAAAGGCAAGCAGTCACGGGCCGTTTTGATTTATTAAAAAAATAAAAAGGCACAAGGCTGAAATGTCTGTGTGTATTAGTGGGCTTCGCATGACTAATACGCCCTTCTAATGAATATTTCGGCACCCCCCCCGATAAGTTATTTTGTTACGTTAATATTTATCACTGTTCCGTTAGGTATTGCAACTTCTGGGATTTGAAAACAAAACCTAACAGAACAGTGATAAATATTAACATAACAAAATTATTAATCAAGGGGAAAATACCAAAACATTCATTAGAACGGCGATATTAGTCATGGGAAGCTGGGGTCTATCCATTTAAGAGTGCTACTTACCATGTTCTGTGTCATTTAAGTGATCTAGCCCTTTAAAGATGCACAATCACGCTTGTTTAAATTCAGATTATTTGTATTAAATGCTTACATTCTGTTTGCATGCTTGTTTTAATCGCCGTCAGCATAGCCGTTTATATGAGATGCACAGCGAAGTCACTGGCAGCAAAACTTCAAAGCACAAAGTGCCCATTGACATAACTGGGCTCTTTGTGCCTTGAAGCTTTGCCGCCAGTGACTTCTGTGCTTCTCATCAGCTTTGCTGATGGTGATTAAAGAACAGAACGTAAGCATTTAATACAAATAATCTCAATTTAAACAAGCATGATTGTGCATCTTTAACTTACCAGGGTCTGTGTCATTTCAGTGATCTGTCCTTTTAAGAGTGCTACTTACCAGGGTCTGTGTCTTAATCTATTTTTCTCTCTTTTAGAGTAAGAGACGGACGTGACAACAGACATGACTGCTCCGGCCAAGCTTCTGATTGTCCTGGGAGAAAATGACAGTGCGAAATTAATTCTGCCTTCTGGAATTCCGAAGTCTGTAGACAAAGTTAAAATTGAGCTTGAAAGACAATGTGGAGTTTCAGGGCACTACAGACTACAGTACATGTACATTGATTTTGACAATGCGTTTGTGAATCTTACCTCAACAGCAGATCTCCAAGACAAAGGAACAATCAGAGTGATTATTGAACCAATTGAACCAATAATATTGAACTTGTTGGCAACAACTGCTCCTCATACACCTCTTACCGCTAGCTCGGATGAATCCTGTTCTCTTGCAGACACCGATGTACTCTCATCACCTGAGTCAACGTCATCAGCCTCAACGTCATCAGCCTCAACATCATCAGCCTCAACATCATCAGCCTCGGTGCTAAGATCCCAAGCTTGGCCAGCCAGCTTCCCTATACCCAAGTTCAGCTATGATGTGCAGATGCAACTAATGAAGGCCAACCAGGTGTACCAAAGCAATGGCACTTTCCTGACCCCAAGCCCTAAACTCAAGTCAGACATTTTGGATGCCTTGGCATCAGAAATACTTAAGTACAAAGCTTACCCCTCAAGTGCCCAGTATGATGATGTTGCACAAGCTTTGATTCTAAAGCATCCATGCTTAAAGGAGAAAGGATCTCTTGGTGGATTTGGTGGTTGTAAAATAAGTTTGAAATTCAAGATGGGGAACTACCGGACCAAGCTGAGAAACCTGGGATGCTCAGAGTTGAGCATTAATTCGCTTAAGCACAGACAGGGTGATAAATGTGCAGGTCCAAACCAAGTAAAGAAACCAAAGAGAGCTGAAGTCAATTTCTGCCCAGACTATCCAGCTGGAGAAAACAAAGAAAGTCAAGAGAGAGAGAGGTTGGCGCTGCTGTCTGAGGTCAACAAAAAGGACAACAATCAGGTAGGGCTGGGCGATAATTCAATATTATTGTTAATACTCGTTACACATAATTGTGTTGTGACAAAATGGTCATATTGAGATATTGTGATTCCAGGGTGTCTGCAGGTCCTTAAAAAGTCTTAAAATTTCTTAAATTCAATTTTACAAATATTAGGCGTTAAAAGTCATTAAATTGTCTTAAATTACTACTATAATTTTAGAGCTATTTGTTCGGATTTGCACCATGCACCATTGGTCTGATCGCCTCCAAACTTGTCACAAATATTGCTCAGCGGTGTGGCCTTTGCATAAGGTATTTTTCAGGGGTGGGCATGGTCAGGGTGGAGGAGGGCCGATGGGAAGGGGTTGGGCAGGGAGGCCAGAAATGCCCAAAGGGTGTTTTGCTCTAGTAACATAATATTCAAGTAATTTTCTTACCTTATAACAAATTCATAAAAGGGTTGTTGTAGTCTCTCATTCATTAAATAGTTGGGTGGGCCTCAATGGATTGTTTACATGAGGGGCTAGCTACAACAACCGGGTTCTACGAACTGCTTACTGAAGGTAAGAAAATTATTTGAAAATGGTTATTTTGGTGAACCTCCCCTTTAAATAGAGTTTAATGTCTCTGTATATGTATATCAAACTTGGGTCAAAATGTATTTGAAATCCTTCAAATACTTTAGTTTTGCTTTATTGGGCTTGCTTGAAGCAGTGGAACCAATGCTGCAGAATTGACTTGCTAAGATTCTTATAGAAATTGTATTTTTCCCGTATACAGACATTAGATAAATTCAAGAGACGCATGGATCGGCTAAGGAAACATCATCAAGAATGTGAGGCCAGATACGAAAGGGCACAGTCGAATGTAGAGGTTTGTTAGCTGTTCAACTAATAATGATAAATAAGGATAAATAGGGACAATTGTTGTTAATGACCCACAAGAAATAAATGCTGCTTTAGACTAAAATATTGAAGGTCACTTGCAAGGAGTTGTTTTTGACTTTTGGCTTGAGGCAAAGGGAGACTTACAAACACCTGTCTTTAGTTGTGTTTTGGCTGGCTTGAGGCAAAGGGAGACTTACAAACACCTGTCTTTAGTTGTTTTTTGGCTGGCTTCAGGCAAAGGGAGACTTACAAACACCTGTCTTTAGTTGTTTTTTGGCTGGCTTCAGGCAAAGGGAGACTTACAAACACCTGTCTTTAGTTGTTTATTGGCTGGCTTCAGGCAAAGGGAGGCTTACAAACACCTGTCTTTAGTTGTCTTTTGGCTGGCTTGAGGCAAAGGGAGACTTACAAACACCTGTCTTTAGTTGTTTTTTGGCTGGCTTGAGGCAAAGGGAGACTTACAAACACCTGTCTTTAGTTGTTTTTTGGCTGGCTTGAGGCAAAGGGAGACTTACAAACACCTGTCTTTAGTTGTTTTTTGGCTGGCTTGAGGCAAAGGGTGACTTACAAACACCTGTCTTTAGTTGTTTTTTGATGCTGTTTTTAAAAGTGTCACATTGGCAAGGACCTGAACCTGAAAATATCTCATGGATTTTTGTTTTTGGGAGGAGCGTCCCTTTAATTCAGTGACAATATTTGCATTTTGAAAATTGGGGCTCTTTGCATCATGGTTAGGGTTAGCGTTACTGAATTAAGGGTTGAGAAATAAATGCTGTAAACCCCTTAACTTATATGATTAATTATATTTGAAGAAGCAGCATTAAAATGCTGTTACCATTACTCAGGACAGGGGAAAATAATCATCTCCATATTTTCTGGGAATGTATTAGAAAGGTTGAAGTAGCTATTGTGTAAATATATATTTTTTCTGAAAAATGTCTTAAGTATTACATTTAACATAGCTGCAGACACCCTGGATTCACAAATGTGTCTAAATCAATGATACCAAGTAAAATGTTAATGAAATCTGTCACAGTATGAGATCTTAAATACTTTAAAGTGCCAATCCAGTGAAAAACTGACTTTTTTTTTTTTCATTAAAAATGCATTTTAGTGAAGATACAGTAAATCTGGGCTTAACTTCGGGAAGCACAAAGCTTGGCAAGTTGCCAAAAGCGTGTTCTGCTTACGTTTCACTGTGCTATACATTTCACATTGCTGCATAAGCACGAAGGAGGATCCAGGGGTGTCTCCATTCAAACATTTCAAAAAACAACTTCTTGAATCTTGAACTTGAGGACAGACACCTGGAGCGTGAAAAGGTGAATGGACTGGCTGTTTAATATATTTGTTGAAAATGATAGGGTTTTGTTTTAATAAAACATAGCCTAACCATTTGATTCAATGTGATGAACATGGATTTGACTGTTTACCATGTGAATTTTAATACTTAAAAGGGCCAGTTCGCCATTTTTACACTTGAATTTGGTGTTCCTAGACGGTTGCGAGGCCCCCAGGGACAACGCGCACAGTTCCTCTGGGGGCCTAGGAACCGTCTCTGTAGTTCGTAGTTGTAGTAGAGTGCCTCTCAGTGATGTCACGGAGGGGAAAATCCCAGGACCGCCAAGGGCTAGTTCTCGACTCACAGAACGCATTAAAAAACATTTTTTCATGCCATCATGTACTCCTCGTGCTAGGAACACCAAATTCAAGTGTAAAAATGGCAAACTGGCCCTTTAATAAGTAACATCGTTATCAAGATAATGCTGTGATGATTATCATGATACTAATTTTGTCCATATCGCCCACCCTTACAATCAGGTGATAAAAGATCAAATGGAGAAAACCTTTGCCCTCAGGAGGTATGAAGTCGTTCAAGACATGCCTTTTATTACCGAATTTAAAAGCAGATGGCCAGCCCTTTTTTCTGAACGTGAAGTAAGTCTGATTGTTTAATTTTGCATTTACTGTGCATATTATTCTTGCTTGATGTACTGAACAATGAAACTAATCACAGATTGTTTGTTAAATTGTTTCTGTACCATCTTAGCCAATGTCTTAAATGCCATCAAATGAAAACTCCCCATAAGGTTGTGTTGTAAGTTGTCTTTCTTTGTTGTATTTTTTTCTTGTTAAAACTCCAGATATGTGCCGAGTTCATGCGAATCACCACGATTCCACTCATCCCGAAATTCATGAAATGAAAGTCTTCAGGAAAAAAGGAGGAGTTGCAGGGCGCACAATCAATGATACCCTCGCTGTCATTGACCAGGTTTGTGATTAAAATTTTTTTCCTGGAATATTTCTGTTAGTTTTTGGTGTGTCAGTTAAAGGGTAACGCCCCCCCCCAAAACACCAGGCTTAATAACTAGATCACCGGACATGCATGTAGACAACGGGGAGTTGCTTGTACAGTGCCGTGAAAACGTTTTTGCCCCCTTCCTGATTTTCTCTATTGTTGCATATTTCTCGCACTGGATGTTTTCAGATCTTTAGACAAAATATAATATTGATTTTAGGGAACCTGAGTGAACAAATGACACATTTGTTTTTTACTTATTTCATTTATTTAATGAACAAAAAATCCCAACACCCATTTCCGTTGTGTGAAAAAGTAATTGCCCCCTTACACTTAACTGCAGGCAAACGCTTCCTATAATTCAATATCAGTCTTTCACATTGCTGTGTGGAGGAATTTTAGCCCACTCTTCCTCACAGAACTGCTATAATTCAGAAACACCTGTATACTATATGCCCATACTATAATCCCGTGGGATGGGGGGAGGCATTATTTTATTATTTAAATATTTTTGTAGGTGCTGGTGTTCATGGTGTTCTTAACAGGTGCTCCAAAACTTGCAGAATCTTGAAGATTTAAAAGAAAAAACGTCCACCTGCCATATGTCAAAATTAGGGATGGGAATCGTTTCCATTATCGATTCCGCTTATCGATTCCTTTAATATTATTTGCTCCCAGGCTATATATTTATAAAGAATAAAGCATTCATTATTCATTCATATTTCTTAGTCATATCATGGAAAATATTTATCTGCTATAGGCCTGCACGTGGCAGAGCATCCAATAAAAGTCTGAATTGTATAATTCTGTAAATTGAAATGGCATTATAAATGTAATTTGGCTTGATCAATACGAGTGCTTAAACATATCAGACGTCAAAGAAAGTAAGAGACACCAGAAAATAACGAAAAAGGACGCGAGAAGAGAGGATAAATTATCAGTTTAACTGATAAAAAAACATTGTTGTTTAACCGCTGCTCTGTGATTTGGATATTTAGTAGTTTCATTCCCTAACGAAGATCGCAAACTTTAGAGTTAGTTACGCTCCTAGGCGTGTTTCATAAGCTGCACCGTAACGTTTGCGTTGGTTTCTGTATAACAACAGTTATATAAACTGTCACCATTCTCCCCTATCTCATTTAGCCTATACATTTACATGGAAGAAAGATGAGATCTTTAACGTTACCTGAGGCAAGCTGGCTTCTCTTATTAGCTGAAGATGACGAAGATTGAAGATTATCATTTAGCTAATTTAGGTTAGTTATTCGCTTTCCAAATCTAGGCTACTCATCTGTGCGTCGCCAAGCAGGCAATCGTTGTCAGATTAGTCTACCGCCAATCAAAACACTGTAGTTTTACACTTGTAGTTGGTTATAGACTCCCGAGAAGTCCACACACTCCACAAATCTGTTATAGTTCTGAATAGTTGATCATTTCCGAAGACGGATCACATTATGGAGCTTACGCGAACACATTTTCTATTGATTTTTAAATGACAGTAGCCTAGCAGTAGTATTAGTTTTTTTTTAAAAATGACGTTTACATTTTATATTTTTAGACGGTGCGCCAAACTCTGCCTGCCATCATGCGCTGACTGAATGAAAAACGACGGCGCGCATGACATGACGTTGTTTTGCTATGCGTAGCTGTCGGGAATACATACTGGAATCGATAAGAGAATCGATAAGCCCGGAGGCGTACGATTCCGAGGAATCGGACAACTTGGAACCGGTTCCTAACGGGAACCGGTTCTCGATTCCCACCCCTAGTAGGGACACATCGTAGATCAAGCGAACTATCGTTATTTTATTATAATGTCAGAAAATTACATTGAGACGTCGTTTTCTAAAGATAGTTTGGCAAAATAAACCAAACAGTAAGCTACTTGAGTGCTTTTATGCGGTTAGTCAGTGGACAAATGATCCAACTCTGGTATCATTCCCTGACATCATCTTCTGTCTTATTAAATCCCCCGGTAAGGAACCATGTCAACTACATTATGATCCAGTGGCGTACCGTCGGCTGTAAAATAGGCCTTTTGTAACCTTACCTTAACATGGATATTAATCCCAACCTGTTTCCATTTATAGTTCTTAATTATCAAATAAGCAATTAACTGAATAACATATATCAATGAATAGAGCAAGTTTTTTCTGCGCTAAGCTAGCATTTTTCTTTGTTTCATAAAATGTGTAGCACTGACTTATTATATAGCTATGTATATTGATAGCTGCATTGCTGGAAAAATCGGGGTATGGGCTACAGCATTAGGGCTACTTTTTTCCCGTTTATTTAGATTGAGTAGTCTAACAATCAAACAATTTGCTGAATAATCAAGGGAAGACCAATATGTAGCCTATGATTAAGAAATGACGACAGATAACTAACTTGAGATTGTTAAACAAGGATCAGGCAATATGAATGCGTTAAAGAATGTAATGAATTTTAAGACGGCACTCAAATTAGTCAAAGCAATTTAAACATTAGAAAGCATATAGGACAGCCTCTTGTCTCAAACCGTTGAGCACATGGCATAGCCTAATTAAGGCTAGACACATATTAAATATTTAAAGGCACAGTCAACAGTGTATGTAAACTTCTGACCCACTGGAATTGTGATATAGTGAATTAAAAGTGAAATAATCTGTAAACAATTGTTGGAAAAATTACTTGTGTCATGCACAAAGTAGATGTCCTAACTGACTTGCCAACACTAGTTTGCTAACATGAAATCTGTGGAGTGGTTAAAAATTATTTTTAGTGACTTCAACCCAACTGTATATTGATTTAATTATATCATAAGCTTTACCCCCTACACCACTTTGCAGAATTTTGTAATAGAGGCCCTCATGCCAAATTGAATCAAATGCTTTCTTAAAGTCTATAAAGCAGGCAAAAATCTTTCCTTTGTCTTTTTGGTGTGTAGGGTGTGAATATGATCACTAGTGCGATGTTTTGGAAGAAAGCCAATCTGACTCGAGACATTGTGCTCGGTAAGGAAGGCCTGTATTCGGGCGTTTAGAATACTGCAGAAAACCTTCCCCAGGTTACTGTTCACACAGATGCCTCTGTAGTTGTCGGGGTCAAATTTGTCTCCACTTTTGTAAATTGGGGATATAAGCCCTTGATTCCAGATGTCAGGAAAGCATCCTGTCTGTAGAACCAGATTGAATAATTTAAGTAAGGCCTTCTGCAGTTCAGAGTTACTGTGTTTCAGAATTTCTGTTCTGATACTGTCAGGGCCACATGCTTTTTTAGGTTTGATTTTTTCAGTTGATCTTTCAGTTCTTTGAAGGTAATTGGGTTATCTAATGGGTTTTGATTGTCCTTTATTGTTAATTCCAACATTTTACATTTTTCATGGATTTGTCTCTGTTCGAATTTGAGATTGTTTGGAGCAAATTCCTTAGATAAGTGTTTTTTCCAGATTTCCTGATTTTGTATGGCCAATTCATGATTTGTTTTGTTACTTAAATTGTTCAATTTTTCCCAGAACTGGTTTTGGTGAATAGAGTCGTTTCTTCTCTTTTAGGGTTTGTCTATATAGTTTCAATGTTTCACAATATCTGTGGTGTAAATTTTGGTTTTGTGGTTGATGTTGCTTTTCCTCATTGATTTACTTTCATCATCAAACCATTTTTCTTTTTGGGTTGATTTTTGATTATTTCTCAGTTTAATTATTTTGAGGTTTACTTTAATTGTTGATTGATTGAAAATTTCACTTATCATTTTAACTGCTGATTTTTTCATTTGGTTCGAATTGTGTGAAAAGGAAACTGTTAATGAGGTTAGTAATTTCAGAGGAACTGATTGCTTTTGCAAAGTTTTCTATACTGTCTGAAGCCCATCTGTATGTTTGATTGAGATTGTACAGTTTAGAGGGCTGTGTTTCAATGTTCCTGGGTTGTCCAAATCTTTTCATTGATTTGATAGTGGTCTGAAAATGGGGTCTGTGGTCTGACAGTGAATGCACTAATGTAAGTGGGGTCCATGTCAGTGATGGCGTAGTCGACTACACTAGTCCCAAGAGCTGAGCAGTCAGTGAACCTTCCTAAAGAGTCCCCTCTGATTCTGCCATTAAGGATGTACAGGCCTAAGGCTCGACAGAGATGCACTAACTCCCTACTATTTTTGTTCACAGCACGGTCAGGGTTGTTTCTTTGTGTTATAGTTGGTATTAAATTTAGAGGGGTCTGTCCAAATTAGGGATGTCAACGGTTAGCCGGATAGCCGTAAAAATAAAAAATATCCGAATATGCTTAACGGCTTATCGGTTAATTTGCATAATAATAATAACAAATCCGCATTTTGTCGTTGATGTTATTGGGTTAAATAATGGGGGAGATGTCATTATTTTAAACATACTGTGGGGCGGGGTTGTCAACCGCTTGTCCTATTTCCCCAGTAGGTTGCTAGCAGATCATAACGGGTGGCGAGCGAGAGAGCTGCTCTACTGTTGCTAACGTTATAGCCAGTATCCACATCAAAATGAAACGCACAAACCGTAGCTCAGTTTGGAATAATTTTACAAAGAAGGGGGATGACAAAGTTCAGTGTAAATTGTGCAAAAGGGTGCTCAAATACAGTAGCAGCACGAGCAACATGTTGCATCCTTTAAAATACAGGCACACGTGCGTCCCAACAGATTCCGATTCCCCAGACTGGCTACCTTAAAGCTGGGGACACATTACTCTATTTTTTAGCCCGATTTGGCAACGATTTGAGGTCGGGCAGAGTGTGGTAGTCCAGGGCAGCCCAGGCTAATACAGGCTAGTTGCGCTGTAAAGTCGCAACTGTACTAATCGTTATGTGTGTGGGAGTGAAATACTGTCTCCTACGATCCCAGTCGGAAACGCCACGATTTTATCAGACACGCTTGATTTTATCGGGGTTAGTCTTTGCATAATCCTGTGGTTTGCGCTGGCCAATCACTGAAATCGCTACGGGAATTTTCAATAGCCAATTAAAAGTGAGTTTGCGGCAGAGGTGGAAAAATACGGAAGTAAACATCAAATCCAACGTGCGGATGGCTGAGCCGAATAAATATGTTTTTTGGAATACTGCAGATTAGGAGCGATTTGTGGCAGACACATGAGCGTGTCTGTCTGTATAATGTGAACTCTGCAAGTTACCACAACAATACTGACAAAGTTGCAAGCTGTATGGGCTCCGTGTTTGTTTTGGTTTCAAAATATCGGGGGAAAAAAGACATTCTCGTGAGTGCAGGTCTACCACGAGAAATCACTCTGCGAGTCTGCAGATGGATGCTATTGGAGAACGAGAGAACTGCCAGAGATTTTCTTATAAAGGGGGAGATGGGAGACTCCGCGGCTGTTTTCGGAATCGCCCCCTATTCACTCCGTCCCTATACACTACTTAGGGAATCTACATAGGGCACTAGATAGGGATTCACTGGTGGAAAAGAAGGAGGCGATTTCGGACACTACATAATCTGAATAGGTTACTTAGCAACGCACAACGCTTGCGTGACAGCGGTCACCGGCTTGGTGAGAAAGCATGCAAGAAACGGTAAAAAAAGTGTTCTTTTTTATTTTGAACAAGGGTTTTGTTGTCTCGTTGTAGGTAGATAGGTAAGTTAGGTAACAAGGTAGCTAGCTAGCTAATTAAGTTGCGTTTTCCATTAAACAGTAATAATTGTTAAATAAAAAAAATAGTTAACACTTTATAATATATTTAATCTACCGCGTTTATTTATATTTCGGTTATAAAACCGATTAAACTGATTTAATATAGGCTACAAGATGAAACTTGCATTTATATTTACGTTTCTAGACCAGCGCAGGCTCAGCCGTCGCCATCTTGACAAAAAAATGTCTCCGGTCATGTAGTGTACATCGTTTGTACCCTACATTTTGTGGTGCATTGTGGGGGATATTGAGTGAACTACTTAGGGTGTCAAATTGACATTTTGAATTTTGGACACCCTACAAAATGGCCGACGTCCTAAATAGTGCACTATAGTGAATAGGGAGCGATTCCGAACACAGCCCGCGTCTTTTGCATTGTGAAAAGCGTAACGGCTAGTAGTAGCTTAGCTTGGATCACGTGCACCGTTGCTAGCCAATCGTTTCAAAGTATTGACGTCAGTGAGACTCTTCAGAGTTTTTCGACAGTTATCTACGGCATTTGGCAGTATAGTATTGCACGCAAATTTGGATGTTTAGCTATACCTAATTAGCCAGCTAGCGATGGTGTAAGTTACCGTTAACCCTATTTACTTTGGCCCATTTGCCTAGTTTTTACTAGTGTCAATTAAGTGCCAATATCTCAAAAACTATTCACTGCACATCCATGGTTGAAAGTTTCAATGAAAGAAGAGGCTTGTACCATTCAGAAATTTGGAACAGAATAAATGTATGTCAAAGTGGTCACATACAGTTTATACAAAATACACATAAGAATACAAAAAGAAGTACAAAACGCCTTGTGTTTTTATAGTTTATCACTGAATATCTGAACTTCAAAGTACTGGAGCAAGCCAGAATTGTTTATACTAGTGCACTAATATGTTGTCCACTTGGGTATACAATTTGGTAAAGATATCTACAGGCTTTCCTTATGCATTGGTATTTTTACCAAAACGGGGCCCAGGTGTCCCAAAACCTTTCCAAACCTCGCCAAATATAAAACATGTGCATATCTTTCTGTCTAGGCATGTCAATCATCAGAAAACTTTATTTTTCTTTTAAAACATTTTTTGTAATACAGAATGTGAAGAAAATTAACCTACACATGTTTTGTGTTTATGTGTATGAGGGTATTCTCTTACAAAGCGTGCCCAAAAGTGCCCAAATACCTCTCCGAAAAGGATTACTTACCCTAATGTTATCCAACCAATCTGCTTTACATTTAAAATGGCACTGTACTTCAAAATTTGATTTACCAGAGCCCCATAAGCCAGCAGA
>CM056380.1:17416266-17643303 GCA_029718625.1 Synaphobranchus kaupii | reverse complement strand
AGTCGCAACAGTGACCGGAAGAGTCAGAAATAATAGAAAGGCCGTGCAAACCTCACTGGGTACGTTTACATGCACACTAATACTCCGATCTGAACCCGGTTATGGCAATACTCTGGTTACTGAAATGGTCATGTAAACACCTTTATCCGATAATGTAAGGTCATAATCCGTGTTTTCGAAACCCGATTAACACCCCTGGTTTTTTGGCCAAACTTTCGATTTTTTGGAGCACGTAAACACCTTTCTCCGGTTTCTTTCGGCTTTTCAAAACTACGCATGTCAGGCAGAAGAGGCGGTGTAACGTCAAAATGATTCCACCCGTCAACATTTGCTATGCCTGGGGTTCCTTCAGCATCTCACTTCCAGAATTTTATTATTAAATTTACATTTCACCGGTGAAAATATATTGTTCAGTGTTACGTGCTTGTGTTTGTACTAGCTAGTTTGTGGCTAGCACATTAAATAACTGAAATTTTCGGGAAATTCGCCAAATTTAGAGATCGGTAAAGCTAGCTAGTACAATAATATAAATCAACCACTACTAGCAATTAGCTATAAAGAAGTAGCTATAATAATTACTAGCTAGCTATAATAATAATAGCCTACTTACGTAAATTTTTGACGGGCAAATCATTTTTGTCCTTATAACGGGAATCAGTTAGTAGCTACGTTTTCCACAGAGCCGATTATGGAGAGAATCATGTAAACGCGGCTTTTGGAGTAATCACATTTCTTATGTCCATGTTAAACGCAATAAGTTAAATACTGGCGTAAGCTGATCGTTTCCAGTAATCGGATATTGCTGTGCATGTAAACGTACCCACTGAATGTAGAGGCCAATGCTGGGTGGTCTACAATGAGCATTTTAGCCAGATCTGCGACGGACGCATGTTTCGGTATCTGGTCTCTCATTAATGCGAGTTTATAACTAGCTAATAATGTTTATTTACAGGCCAATTGAACAAAGACATTGAAAATAATCAAACCACTTGTAGATTTCTGGCAAGCATAGATCGTATAATCGACACAGTTCAGTGCTAGTTGCTAGTAGCTAGCGAGACGTACAGTCAAGCAGCGGACCCGGAAGTGGGAAAATTATACTGGGAGGAATTGTAGGCTACGCTCACAGCTACGCGACACCGTAACCTTACCCGACATTCATTTGGATGCTACGATTCACTCATAAATCTGCATGCTATAACTGTTTGCGTACTAAATAACTGCAGGTAACACAAAATATCACATTTATATGTTCATTTAACTATTTTATTTTAGTCATAATTATCTAATTTACTACCAACCGTGACCGTATTTTCTCTGTGAAATATGTGGTATATAAACAGTTGAGCGCTACTATTTCCTTTAGTACAATTGTTCCTAGACATCAATGTATTGATATTAACTTTGTCAATAGCGCTCTCGTTAAATGTTGCAATCTGCGCTGGGGCCCGTGCTCTAGATCAGTGGGCCCAGCCGCACACCCAGCACCCCCTGACGCTCCGCCCATGAGCTCAAGTCTGATTACACCCTCCAGACCACAGCTTCCCCATTCAGGGTTCCCCTCCAGAACACAGCTGCCCCATTCAGGGTTCCCCTCCAGACTACAGCTGCCCCATTCAGGGTTCCCCTCCAGAATAGAGCTGCCCCATTCAGGGTTCCCCTCCAGACCACAGCTGCCCCATTCAGGGTTCCCCTCCAGACTACAGCTGCCCCATTCAGGGTTCCTGTTCAGGGAAGTTTGTTATCCAATCAGCAGCGAGCTCCTTTCTGTAAGTCACCGTGTAGCCTTGTCTCCACTTGCTGAAATATGGAATCCAAGTTTATGGAGACGGGTGAGGACACAAGTAGCAGCTTATTTAATAAGCTTTTTTAACATAGAAAAGTTGCAATTCATTGTGTTATTGTTGTTCTCTACATTCTCTAAATGAAGGCTGTTGTATAATGTGTATAATGTTATATTATCTTTTATGTCATTATTTATTTTTTAAAAGCTGCTTCAGAGATATTTCACTTTAGTATACCATAAGTAATTTTGTTAATTTTCCACCCCATTTTATTTGCATAGGGTGAATACTAGCAACATCTGCTGTCCCTGTTGACCGTTAACAGCATCGCTGTTCCTCCCGGTTGTCAGGCTCCCATTCATTTTCGGGACCTCACCAAAATGAATAGTTTTAAAGCACAAACTAACTACGGAGGATAAGACATCAATGAAATGTTTTTTTCTGAAACAAAGCTCAAATCAAATCAATATTTATTTATATAGCGCATTTCACAACTAGTTGTCACAATGCACTTCACAGCAAAACCCAGCCTAAACCCCCCACAAGAGCAAGCCAAAGGCAACAGTGGCAAGGAAAAACTCCCTGGTGTAACTTGGAAGAAACCTTGGGAGGAACCAGACTCAAGGAACCCATCCTCTGGTCGGCTCAGGGTCTAGGGCTTAAAGACCAGCATGGTCAAAACAGCCAATGTCCATGATAATAGAATTTGCAGCAGCTGGATGACAGTTTTTGTGAGCTGATAAGTTGTTTTTGGGTTTATGTTAGCGAAAATAGAGGAACTATTTTCAGATAGGCTACTGTGTACTAATACAACAAACCATAGTTTGATTTATTTTGTTATTGTGCGCAAGGTTACCTCACATAGTAAAAATAACAGAACTTTTTGCCAGATCTTCTTTTTATTTTGTAAGACAATATAACCTTGAAAATACATCAGATAACAAAACAAAAAAGAACTTTTGGCGTTATTGGTCTAGGGCTCATTTCCGGGTGGAGAGGATGCTGGCGTTGTTTGTTCGCCGCTTCTCCATCTGAGTTTAGATTAGTTTAGATAAGTTTCTTTCTTGCCCTCCAGCAAGCTCTACTGTTTCGATTTTAACTAACGTTACTTTCTAGTTTCTAGTTTCTTTGTACATGTTTTTGTCTCCCGCCTGGATACCACTGGATTGCTATTCTATTACATATTTTCTAACACATTGGATGGCACTTTCCTGCAACACCGGCTTACGTGTATGAACTGTTTTACCTGCACCCGTCCCTGCAAAGTTCTGGACCTTGCTGCGGATTACTGGATCCTCCCTTCTACCACTGCCCAACGCTACTACTGCTACTGGACAACCCCTCAGCTGTCCTGATGCGGTTAGCCCTTGTTGGCTGTGACCGCTCTCCCTCTAGTTAGCTGGTTAGCTGGCAGCCTTCAAGCTAGCCAGCAGCCAGTAACTGGCAGTCAGCTCCCTGCTGTTCAGCAGGCCGCATACTCCCGTCTCTGCCCAGCGACATCACAGCTACTAACCCTAACTCTAACCCTAACCCTAACTCTAACCCTAACTTCAAACACTTCATACAAATCCTCAACACACACCACCCATCTATAACAATTAAATATACCACACACAGTGAACATATAGATTTTTTGGACACCACCACATACAAAGGACCCTTATTTCCCCAAACAAACACTCTGGACACAAAAGTGTTCCGTAAGGACACAGACACACATGCACTCCTACATAAAGACAGTCTCCACCCAAAACACACATTCGGAGGTTTAATTAAATCACAACTTCTAAGATTCAGGAGAATCTGCACACAAACTGCAGATTTTGAGGAGGCAACCAGAACACTATTCAAAGCGTTAAAACCAAGGTGATATTCCAGATCCTTCCTTAGACAGATCCGGAAAACCTTCTTGGCCCCAAAACAACAGGACGCGAGGAAAATAATTCCGCTCATCACCACTTACTCAAAGCTAAGCCAAACAGCAAACAGGAAAATTAAACAAAACCTCACCAGGAATTTACAAAATACAAATCTACTGCGGGAACACAGGATCGTTTCGGCATACAAAAGGAACCGAAATCTAAAAGAATTATCTGGTCAGCAGTAAACTACCGGTGATTAACGCCCCACCCACACAAAGCCGGACATTCCACAGACGGAGCACGGCAATCAAGAACAACACCACAAACACAACCTACCTTATAAGACAAACAATTACAGCCAACACACAGAACTGCGTATATGCAATACAGTGCAAACGCTGCAATGTAAAATATGTAGGGGAGACAGGAAATGAAATTAGGACTAGATTAGCACAACACATATACAGTATAACATTAAAAACCATAGAGAAATAGACACACACCTAGTGCCGCACTTCCTACACCATGGACTCGACGCATTAGAAATATCGGGTCTTCAAACAAACATAAACTGGACACAAGAGGACAGACGTAGAGCAGAAAGACATTGGATTAGAAAACTTAACACCATATTCCCAGCGGGTTTAAATAAACGCTGGTAAAACAAAATAGGGACCAAATTCTTCCTAAATTAAAGGTTGCAGTACCCTGAATGGCCAGCGCAAACTTTCCTTCCCAAGGCGCCCTCACACGGGTTGACTTGGGAAATAAAGATTTAACTCAAAAACCTAACTCTAACCCTAACCCTAACCCTAACTCTAAACAATTAAACATACCACACACAGCGAACATATAGATTTTTTAGACACCACCACATACAAAGGACCCTTATTTCCCCAAACACACACTCTGGACACAAAAGTGTTCTTTAAGGACACAGACACACATGCACTCCTACATAAAGACAGTCTCCACCCAAAACACACATTCGGAGGCTTAATCAAATCACAACTCTTAAGATTCAGGAGAATCTGCACACAAACTGCAGATTTCGAGGAGGCAACCAGAACACTATTTACAGCGTTAAAACCAAGGGGATATTCCAGATCCTTCCTTAGACAGATCCGGAAAACCTTCTTGGCCCCAAAACAACAGGACGCGAGGAAAATAATTCCGCTCATCACCACTTACTCAAAATTAAGCCAAACAGCAAACAGGAAAATTAAACAAAACCTCACCAGGACTTTACAAAATACAAATCTACTGCGGGAACACAGGATCGTTTCGGCATACAAAAGGAACCGGAACCTAAAGGATTATCTGGTCAGCAGTAAACTACCGGTGATTAACGCCCCACCCACACAAAGCCGGACATTCCACAGACGGAGCACGGCAATCAAGAACAACACCACAAACACAACCTACCTTATAAGACAAACAATTACAGCAAACACACAGAACTGCGTATATGCAATACAGTGCAAACGCTGCAACGTAAAATATGTAGGGGAGACAGGAAATGAAATTAGGACTAGATTAGCACAACACATATATAACATTAAAAACCATAGAGAAATGGACACACACCTAGTGCCGCACTTCCTACACCATGGACTCGACGCACTAGAAATATCGGGTCTTCAAACAAACATAAACTGGACACAAGAGGACAGACGTAGAGCAGAAAGACATTGGATTAGAAAACTTAACACCATATTCCCAGCGGGTTTAAATAAACGCTAGTAAAACAAAGTAGGGACCAAATTCTTCCTAAATTAAAGGTTGCAGTACCCTGAATGGCCAGCGCAAACTTTCCTTCCCAAGGCACCCTCACACGGGTTGACTTGGGAAATAAAGATTTAACTCAAAAACCTAACCCTAACCCTAACCCTAACTCTAACCCAATCACTGCTACGGTGAGGTCTCCCCCGGACAGCCCTGCAGCTGCTCCTGTTGCGGTTAGCCCTTGTTGGCTGTGACCGCTGCTCCTGTTACGGTTAGCCCTTGTTGGCTGTGACCGCTGCTCCTGTTGCGGTTAGCCCTTGTTGGCTGTGACCGCTGCTCCTGTTGCGGTTAGCCCTTGTTGGCTGTGACCGCTGCCTCTACAGTTAGCTGGCAGCTAGTCGCCACTTCAGTTAGCTAGTGGTTAGCAGCTATTAGCTTGCAGCTAGCTTCTCGCTGTTTGTTGACCAGACTGCCTCCTCTCTCCTACCTTGATTCCCTGCACTCCTGCAGTTCGCCGTTTCCTCCAACGATCAGCACAACTCTCCCATTCAGCCCCGATCTCCTGCCATGCTGTGGGCTACCCTGTCGTGTCTGCCACTTCTCCATCTCTGGTTAACAAGTTTGTGGCTACCAGCGAGCGACTCCAGACTATCATTTTCCGAATCTGGCATGACGCTGAAATACTCCATCCCGCAACTCCTCGAACTCAAAAATCACACCACTTCACCATGCATCACAGCCATAAAAAAACACAGGCTGTTACATCGACCCAGATATATCCACCGAGGCTCCCGACGAAAGTATGTTTACTCGCGGTCTGATTATTCCATCCCATCCCTGTGGTCAAACGAGCGCACTGTCGCAGCTTCACTACGTCACCACCACAACAATCTACACGTGCGTTCTGCCTGCCTACGAACTTTGGTCAGAGCACCGCAGCCCGTCCAAAATCAACCATGCCTCAAGTTTGCTCTGTTCAACACCCGATCCCTTAACAATAAGGGCCTTATTCTCAATGAATTCATAACCGAAAATAATCTGGACTTTCTCTGCCTCACTGAAACATGGCAAAAACCCCTGGAATATTTCTCTCTCAACCAGACTACACCTCCCGGATATGCATACATGGATAAACCACGCCTTGACCGGCGTGGTGGTGGAATAGCCACATTACATCAACAACACATCAAAACCAGCACCATATCCATTCCTGCCCTCTCTTCATTTGAGCACCTTGTTTTTAAACTGTCTGGACCTAAACCCCTGGTTACTGCAGTCATTTACCGCCCCCCCAAACCAAACCCTGCATTCCTTTCTGACTTCTCTGAATTTCTCACACAACTCTGTGCTATCTCACCATCTGTTTTGCTACTGGGTGACTTCAACATACACGTTGACTCAACTGAATGCAAAACCGCCACTGAACTCCTGGACATTCTAAACCTTTTCAATATCACCCAACATGTTGACTTCCCCACCCACAAAAAAGGACACACACTGGATCTGGTTTGCACCTCCGGCATCTCCATCAGTAACCTGAACAGCTCTGATATTACCATTTCTGACCATTTGGCCATCACCATGGACATTAATATCCCCATCCCCCTCATCAAGCAGAAGCGTTCCATAACTTTCCGGAATCTCAAGTCTATCCACCTCTCCTCCCTACTGGCTGACACCATCTCTGACTCCGCCCACATCCAGAATGATTCCTCCACTGACCTGGTCAACATTTACAATGATGCACTCTCCTCCTGTCTCAATCAACTCGCTCCCATGAAAACTAAGTCTGTTTCCTTCACTCACTCTGCTCCCTGGTACACTGACCAGCTCCGTCACCTCAAATCCAAGGGCCGCCAATTGGAACGGCTCGCCAATAGAACTGGTCTCACTGTTCACTCAGATGCCTACAAACTACACCAACAGCAATATAAAGATGCCCTCAACAGTGCACGCTCCTCTCACTACTCCTCCATCATTCAAGCTGGCAGCAATAACCCAAAGACACTTTTCTCTACCATAAGCAAACTCCTTACACCTATGGACGCCATCTCCAGTTCCTTCACCATCAGTAAATGTGATTCATTCCTATCACATTTTAAAACAAAAATCGATATAATACACAGCCAACTGGCCACCTCCTCCTCCACCACCATCTCTGGTCCAGACCCATCTCCCCTCTACCTTTCAATAACCCACTCATATCCTTCTCTGAAATTACTGCACCTGACCTATCCTCCATAATCATTGGCATGAAGACCTCAACCTGTGTCCTGGACCCTATCCCCTCCACCCTAGTTAAGGCCTGTCTCCCCTCACTTTCTCCTCTTATTACCAAAGTCATAAACTCCTCTTTATCCACTGGCTACATCCCCTCCGCCTTAAAGCTCACTGCTGTCACCCCTATACTGAAAAAAACTGGATTCGACCCCAACACCCTTGACAACTACCGGCCTATCTCCAACCTCCCCTTCCTTTCAAAAATTTTAGAAAAAACTGTCGCCTCCCAATTAAAATCTCACCTGGACTCCAATAACCTCTTTGAACCTTTCCAATCCGGTTTCCGCTCCAGACACAGCACAGAAACTGCTCTGTTAAAAGTCACCAACGACATTCTCCTCTCTGCTGACTCTGGTTTCCTCTCCATCCTCATCCTCCTTGACCTCAGCGCCGCTTTTGACACCATTAACCACTCCATCCTCATCACACGCCTCCAGTTCTCCCTTGGTATAACTGGCACCGCCCTCTCCTGGTTAAAATCATATCTCTCTGACAGACACCAATTCATCTCCATCAACAACTGCAACTCCTCCACTGCCCCAGTCACCCACGGTGTCCCCCAGGGCTCAGTGCTTGGTCCCCTTCTTTTTATTTTGTACATTCTACCACTTGGACAGATCCTCCGCCGCCATGGCCTCCAATTTCACTGCTACGCTGATGACACACAATTATACCTCACCACCAAGTCCATCACTGCAGCCACCCATTCCACCCTCACCACCTGCCTCACTGAAGTAAAAACATGGATGCAAAAGAACTTTCTCAAACTCAACTGCAATAAATCAGAAATCCTCATCATTGGCCCAGAATCTCTCACCCGCTCCACCCAGGACTTCTCAATTAACATCGACGGCTCCATTGTCACCCCCTCCACCCATGTCCGCAACCTTGGAATCATCCTCGACCTCTCCCTCATTCCTCCCTCATGTAAACCAGATCACAAAAACTGCCTTTTTCCACCTAAAGAACATTGCCTGCCTCCGATCCTCTCTATCTTTCTCTGCTGCTGAAACACTAACACATGCCTTTGTAACATCCAGGCTCGACTATTGTAACAGCATCTCTTATATGGTTCATCAAACAAAATCCTCAATAAGCTCCAATACGTACAAAACTCCGCTGCCCGACTGCTCACCTCCACCCGCCGCACTGATCACATCACCCCTGTCCTCCATGACCTCCACTGGCTCCCAATCAAATACGGGATAGATTTCAAGTTACTACTTATCACCTTCAAAGCCATCAACAACCTGCCCCCCCCCCCCCCCCCCACCTCTCTGACCTCCTCCAACACCACACCCCTACCCGTCACCTCAGGTCCGCTGATGCTAACTTACTCCAAACCATCAGGTCAAAGCACCGGACCTGGGGTGACAGGGCCTTCACTGCAGCTGCCCCCTCCCTCTGGAACATTCTCCCCAGCCACATCCGAAAGGCAGACACTCTGCCATCCTTTAAAAAAGCTCTCAAAACCCATCTTTTCACCATTGCTTTTAATAACTAACTTTTTCTACCCCTCCCTTATAATTCCCTTTTTTTAAAATTCCCTGAGTACCTTAAAAAGTGCTATATAAATATAATGTATTATTATTTATTATTATTATTATTGGCGTAGTAAACTACTAGTAGTTTGTGCTTTAAGACGAGTAATTTCGGCGAGGTCCAGAAAATGAATGGGAGTGAACTGGGAGCCTGACAACTGGGAGTAACGGCGATGCTGTTAAATGGGCAGTTCACCCAAAAATTTATTTTTGATATGTTTCTACATACCCCAAGTGCTATCTGTCCATCCAGGTTTCACTGAGAACTCACTAGTTCTGCAGATATCTGCTGCAACTCACCTTGACATCACCCCAGTATAATGGAACAAAGTTTGTGGTGGTCAAAGCGCCAAAAATATACATTTGAAAAATATCTACAGCAACGTCTCTTTCCAAATATAATGACATAGTTACTCACGAACGACACAGTTATCCACGGACTTTGTTGTGCACGCTTTTAAAAAATAAAAATAAATAAATAAACGACTTTCTCCCAAAATACACCACCTGTGTATATCTGCACAAAGTCTGAACAGTATTCTGGGATTTATGTCAACACAGTGCGCCCTAGAAAACTGGCGTGCTTTGGTTCAGACTTTGTGCGGATATACACAGTTGGTTTATTTCGGTGTATATTTCGGCGTTTTGATCACCACAAACTTTGTTCTGTTGAGGTGCATTATTGGGCTGATGTCAAGGTGAGTTGCAGTGGATATCTACAGAACTAGCGAGTTCTCAGTGAAACCCCCTGGATGGATAGATAGCACTTGGGGTATGTTGAAACGTATCAAAAATAAATTTTTGAGTGAACTGCCCCTTTAACGGTCAGCAGAGACAGCTGATGGTGCTAGTATTCACGCTATTCAAATACAATGGGTTAAGCTCCACAAAATTGCTTATGTTATACCAAAGTGAAATATCCCTTTAAGAAAAAAGGAAACCCCTTCAAGTTTTTCCATCTGACCTCAGACCTGGGTCAAATGCACACGGTCTTTGGATTCTGAGACAATTTGAAACACTCCTGCAGATTTCTGAAAATATTCAGTGAAATACCTGACTAACCAAAACGTACAATATCAGAAGTTAATTTGTTCTAATATGGTAAAATGGTTTGTAATCTGCAGGAATTTTACTGGTATCTAACAGGTTAAAGTATTTCACGTAAATATTTGACCCAGATCTGCTTTCACTTCCAATAGGCGAGGACCACAGAGAGCCACCTACTGATAACAAAGGTAAGGAAGGAGTTGTCATTCTTTGTGATCAATGCACTTCACATAATTCTGTCCCTCCATAATCCACACTATTCCATACCAACTATGGAATTGTTTTTTTGTGAATGATATTATATAAGGCACATACACATTTTTGGATTTTGGACTGAGAGCCCACTTAGAATATATCTGTGACTCACGGCAGGCCATTCCATCCTCTCCACTCCCAAATTCTGGAGGTACTCTGTGATGATCCTGGCTCTGTGGGGGCGAGCGTTGTCATCCTGGAGGATGGAGTTAGGTCCCAGATTCTGGAGATATGGGATCGCCACTGGCTCCAGAATCTCATTCCGATATCTCACTGCATTGAGATTGCCTTCAATGATGACAAGTTCTGTTTTGCCTGTGAGAGAGATACCGCCCCACACCATGACACTGCCCCCATTGAAAGGTGTCACGCGATCTGTGCAGCAATCTGACTGGCATACACCTGCCAGCACTTGAAGCTCAAAACGAGAGTGAATACCAACAGAAGAATATTGCAGGGGATTTTGGCACATTTTTTTGGGCCGCTACCCACACGGTTAGCTGTGTTGCTCATTCCATGAATGCATGATCCTTACAAGTTGTACCTCGTTGTAAAGGTGACTAATCAGGCTTTCCAAAGATATAAAATACAATACCAATTGGTATTATTAAAGGGGAGGAATAATCAACCGGAATAACGTTTCCAAACTTTTTTTGAGGAGTTTATGTTATTTCTCATTGGATTTTTGGTGGATTTGGGACATCTTTGGTGACTGGTTTGTGTTCACACTCCAAATACCAGAGTTGCTTGGGGGTGTAGCACGAGGAGCAGATTGAGGGGTTCATTGGTTTGCTTGGGGGTGTAGCACTAGGAGCACATCGAGGGGTTCATTGGTTTGCTTGGGGGTGTAGCACTAGGAGCACATTGAGGGGTTCATTGGTTTGCTTGGGCGTGTAGCACTAGGAGCACATTGAGGGGTTCAATTGATTTGCTTGGGGGTGTAGCACTAGGAGCACATTGAGGGGTTCATTGGTTTGCTTGGGGGTGTAGCACTAGGAGCACATTGAGGGGTTCATTGGTTTGCTTGGGGGTGTAGCACTAGGAGCACATTGAGGGGTTCATTGGTTTGCTTGGGGGTGTAGCACTAGGAGCACATTGAGGGGTTCATTGGTTTGCTTGGGGGTGTAGCTCTAGGAGCACATTGAGTGGTTCATTGGTTTGCTTGGGGGTGTAGCACTAGGAGTACATTGAGGGGTTCATTGGTTTGCTTGGGGGTGTAGCACGAGTAGCACATTGAGTGGTTAATTGGTTTGCTTGGGGGTGTAGCACGAGTAGCACATTGAGTGGTTCATTGGTTTGCTTGGGGGTGTAGCACTAGGAGCACATTGAGTGGTTCATTGGTTTGCTTGGGGGTGTAGCACTAGGAGCACATTGAGTGGTTCATTGGTTTGCTTGGGGGTGTAGCACGAGTAGCACATTGAGTGGTTCATTGGTTTGCTTGGGGGTGTAGCACTAGGAGCACATTGAGTGGTTCATTGGTTTGCTTGGGGGTGTAGCACTAGGAGCACATTGAGGGGGTCATTGGTTTGCTTGGGGGTGTAGCACTAGGAGCACATTGAGGGGTCCATTGGTTTGCTTGGAGGTGCAGCACTAGGAGCACATTGAGGGGTTCATTGGTTTGCTTGGGGGTGTAGCACTAGGAGCACATTGAGGGGTTCATTGGTTTGCTTGGGGGTGCAGCACTAGGAGCACATTGAGGGGTTCATTGGTTTGCTTGGGGGTGTAGCACTAGGAGCACATTGAGTGGTTCATTGGTTTGCTTGGGGGTGTAGCACTAGGAGCACATTGAGGGGTTCATTGGTTTGCTTGGGGGTGTAGCACTAGGAGCACATTGAGGGGTTCATTGGTTTGCTTGGGGGTGCAGCACTAGGAGCACATTGAGGGGTCGATTTACTAAAGGTTTGCGTGTAAAACTGTTACCACCTGCAAAAAAAATTGTCCGAGGTGATCAACTAATGAGGTGTAAAGAGGATTGCGTGTGCTAAAATTGAAAGATATGTTAATTTCTCATTTTTGCGGGTTAGCCTGTTAAAGAGTGGGAGGTGGTCATGCAAATAGATTACTTTAGCATGTGTAAAGTGATTTACTAATCCTGAAAGGAAGTTTGACAAAGGTATTTGCGGGTGCATTTTAGTACAAATGGAAAGCAAGTATTAAAAGACACGGAATCGATAAAATGACGACTGTCATTGGAGCAAGACACGTACGGGTGTGTTTGGAATATCCATAACTGAACGTTCTGAATGATTGTGTCACAATGGGGGCTAATTAACTGGCCCATTCTAGCTAATGCTCAAAATACACAAGAAGAGAATTTGTGGATAGCCTGCATAGGCTACATCATGAACAGTAAAAATATTTTTTTAAATCATGAAGCAAATCGTGTTACAGAATAAAAGAGTCACTAGTATTTGAATCAAACAAGCAATACGTCTATTGTAACAGTGTATAACAAGCTAATCAAAACTTTATAAAAATAAAACCCATTATCAAATGGAAATGTGATTTTATGTGACACTTACAGCACGAGTAGGCTTAGTGCTAGTAAGCGTAGATATGATCATTTCAGTCCTGACAAACATCTGAAACTTCCGGCAGAAACCATTCCAAACACGCATCTCATTTAAATATGGCTGTTTGCGGCTGGAGTAATTTACATAATGACTCTTTAGTTGATCACCTGCAAAGTGTGAAATGATAATGCGAGCAAATACTTTGGCTGCACCCACAAAATAACACCCCTTATTTGCTATCTTATGAATCAACCCCTGAGTGTTTAATTTTCTTAGAAGATAATATCCAACAGTAGTGTATTTTGGAGAAAGAATACTGCCTAGAATTTGCCTGTGCGTGCATCATCACATTTGAATACTTGGCGGGATTGTCGCACCTGACGGCACCAATAGAAAATAGCACATAGAGGAGCAAACATGGAAGGCAAATACATTGAATGGACATTGCTACAAAAATGCCCGTGTGAAAAGGTGTCAAATATGGCAATTTTAATGACAAAATTACATATTACAGCTTTAAATACGTAATAAATGTATTGTCGCAGGCAAATGTTAATTTGCCAGAGTTGCATGAGCCAAGATATAAAATCAGTTAAGCTTTTAATATAATAATATATGACATTTACAAAGAAGTAATAAATTAAGCTTGACAGTAAGGGCCATATTTAAGAAGCTGTTTCAGGAGATAAATAAATAGCCGTCATCATGTGCAACATAGCGCCTGTTCTTATGTCCATATTTACTAACCTGCAGAGGTGGAAATCCAGGGAACATAGAAGTAAAATTTCTCCCCAGTATTTTGCTCCAATCACCTGGATTTGCTAATTAACATAATTATTCAGCGAAGAAGGTAGGACTAATTAGTGAAATCAGCTGGCTGAGTCTATGGGTGGAAGAAACACATGGTAGGACTTCTACTTTATGTCCCCTGGGTTTCCACCTCTGCTAACCTGACACACCTGCACTTAGTGCACATGAACTGTGATAAAAGTGGAGGCACTTAGTGCACATGAACTGTGATAAAAGTGAAGGCACTTAGTGTACATGAACTGTGATAAAAGTGAAGGCACTTAGTGTACATGAACTGTGATAAAAGTGAAGGCACTTAGTGCCCATGAACTGTGATAAAAGTGAAGGCACTTAGTACACATGAACTGTGATAAAAGTGGAGGCACTTAGTGCACATGAACTGTGATAAAAGTGAAGGTACTTAGTGCCCATGAACTGTGATAAAAGTGAAGGTACTTAGTGCCCATGAACTGTGATAAAAGTGAAGGCACTTAGTGCCCATGAACTGTGATAAAAGTGAAGGTACTTAGTGCCCATGAACTGTGATAAAAGTGAAGGCACTTAGTGCCCATGAACTGTGATAAAAGTGAAGGCACTTAGTGCACATGAACTGTGATAAAAGTGAAGGTACTTAGTGCCCATGAACTGTGATAAAAGTGAAGGCACTTAGTGCCCATGAACTGTGATAAAAGTGAAGGCACTTAGTGCCCATGAACTGTGATAAAAGTGAAGGCACTTAGTGCCCATGAACTGTGATAAAAGTGAAGGCACTTAGTACACATGAACTGTGATAAAAGTGGAGGCACTTAGTGCACATGAACTGTGATAAAAGTGAAGGTACTTAGTGCCCATGAACTGTGATAAAAGTGAAGGTACTTAGTGCCCATGAACTGTGATAAAAGTGAAGGCACTTAGTGCCCATGAACTGTGATAAAAGTGAAGGTACTTAGTGCCCATGAACTGTGATAAAAGTGAAGGCACTTAGTGCCCATGAACTGTGATAAAAGTGAAGGCACTTAGTGCCCATGAACTGTGATAAAAGTGGAGGCACTTAGTGCACATGAACTGTGATAAAAGTGGAGGCACTTAGTGCCCATGAACTGTGATAAAAGTGGAGGCACTTAGTGCACATGAACTGTGATAAAAGTGGAGGCACTTAGTGCACATGAACTGTGATAAAAGTGGAGGCACTTAGTGCCCATGAACTGTGATAAAAGTGGAGGCACTTAGTGCCCATGAACTGTGATAAAAGTGGAGGCACTTAGTGCCCATGAACTGTGATAAAAGTGGAGGCACTTAGTGCACATGAACTGTGATAAAAGTGGAGGCACTTAGTGCCCATGAACTGTGATAAAAGTGGAGGCACTTAGTGCCCATGAACTGTGATAAAGGTGGAGGCACTTAGTGCCCATGAACTGTGATAAAAGTGGAGGCACTTAGTGCACATGAACTGTGATAAAAGTGGAGGCACTTAGTGCCCATGAACTGTGATAAAAGTGGAGGCACTTAGTGCCCATGAACTGTGATAAAGGTGGAGGCACTTAGTGCCCATGAACTGTGATAAAGGTGGAGGCACTTAGTGCCCATGAACTGTGATAAAAGTGGAGGCACTTAGTGCCCATGAACTGTGATAAAAGTGGAGGCACTTAGTGCCCATGAACTGTGATAAAAGTGGAGGCACTTAGTGCCCATGAACTGTGATAAAAGTGGAGGCACTTAGTGCCCATGAACTGTGATAAAAGTGGAGGCACTTAGTGCCCATGAACTGTGATAAAGGTGGAGGCACTTAGTGCACATGAACTGTGATAAAAGTGGAGGCACTTAGTGCCCATGAACTGTGATAAAAGTGGAGGCACTTAGTGCCCATGAACTGTGATAAAAGTGGAGGCACTTAGTGCACATGAACTGTGATAAAAGTGGAGGCACTTAGTTCACATGAACTGTGATAAAAGTGGAGGCCAGCTGAATTTGATTGGTTGGCCTTAATGCATCTGACACACTCTCTGCTATAGTTCATACAGTGAAGGAAATCTTCCCTAAATCTTTTTTCTCCAAAACCAGATGAATCCATAAAAACAGCCCAGCAGACACTGAAAGACGATCTGAAGGAGAAGTTTGCAAGCATACGTGAAGGTTTAGCAAAGCAGGGCCACCGAATCCCCCTGAATGAGATCTATACAGAGCTCTACATCACAGAGGGGGGAAGTGGGGGGGTCAATAATGAACATGAGGTCAGACAGATTGAGACAGCATCCAAGAGACAAACCACACAGGAGACTGCAATCCTCTGCAATGACATCTTCAAGCCTTTACCTGGACAATTGAAACCCAGAACTGTGCTTACAAAGGGCATCGCTGGCATTGGGAAAACCGTTTCTGTGCAAAAGTTCATTCTGGACTGGGCAGAAGGAAAAACCAATCAGGACATTGATTTCATCTTCAATCTTCCTTTCCGAGATCTGAATCTGAAGAAGGAGAAAGAATTCAGTCTGATGCGACTTCTGCAGCACTACTTTCCAAAACTGAAAGAGATCAAAAGTGTTGAAAGTGATGAAGTCAAAGTTGTGTTTATCTTTGATGGTCTGGATGAGTGTCGACTTCCTCTAAATTTCCAAACCAATGAGATGTGCTGTGATATAACAGAGTCATCATCAGTGGATGTGCTGCTGACCAGCCTCATTCTGGGGGAACTGCTTCCCTCTGCTCTCCTCTGGATCACCTCCCGACCAGCAGCAGCCAGTCAGATTCCACAGACGTGCATCGACCGAGTCACAGAGGTACGAGGGTTCAATGACCCACAGAAGGAGGAGTACTTTGAGAAGAAAATCAAAGATCAGCACCTGGCCACCAGAATGATCTCACACATAAAGTTATGCAGGAGTCTCTACATCATGTGTCACATACCAGTCTTCTGCTGGATTTCTGTTGCTGTTCTGAAGCCAATGTTGGCTAAAGTGAAGAGTGTAGATCTACCCAAAACTCTGACTGAAATGTACACACGCTTCCTGCTCATTCAGACGAATCTGAAGAATCGGACGTATCATCGCATCAATGAGACAGACTCAAAGAAAATATCAGAGTCAGATACAGAAATCATCCTGAAACTGGGGAAGCTGGCTTTTCTACAGCTGGAAAAGGGCAATCTGATATTCTATGAAAAGGATCTGACAGAGAGTGGCATTGATGTCAGTGTAGCTTCACTGTACTCTGGGTTGTGCACAGAGATCTTTAAAGAGGAGGAGTGTGAGGTGGATAAGGAGATGGTCTACTGCTTTGTGCATCTGAGCATTCAGGAGTATCTGGCTGCCTTGTTTGTGTTTCATTCATGTGTAAATGAGAACAGAAATGTACTCAGAGCAGGAAAGAGAAGATCCCAAGAAGAACGTATTTATGAATGTTATTCTTATTCTCATTATGAGGATGATGAGGAGGAGGAGGAGGAGGAGGAGGAAGAAGGGGAGAAGGCTGAGGATGATGAGGAGGAGGAGGAAGAAGGGGAGAAGGCTGATGATGACAGAGTGCAGCTGTCTGAGGTATACAGGTGTGCAGTGGATCAGGCCTTAGAGAGTGAGAATGGACACCTGGACCTTTTCCTCCGATTCCTTCTCGGCCTCTCTCTGGACTCCATTCAGACTCTCTTAGAAGGACTAATGACACACACCGGAAGCAGATCACCTGTACCAGACCCACAGCCACAGACAGGAAGCAGGTCACCTGTACCAGACCTACAGCCACAGTCAGGAAACAGATCTCCTCTACCAGACCCACATACACAGACAGGAAGCAGGTCACCTGTACCAGACCTACAGCCACAGTCAGGAAGCAGATCTGCTCTACCAGACCCACATACACAGACAGGAAGCAGATCTGATAAAGGAACACGCAAAAAAAAATCGATTGGAACTTTCATGAAAAGTTTATTTAAAAGGAAAGGAAGCAGATCATCTGTACCTGACCCACAGCCACAGACAGGAAGCAGATTGCCTGTACCAGACCCACAGCCACAGACAGGAAGCAGATTGCCTGTACCAGACCCACAGCCACAGACAGGAAGCAGATTGCCTGTACCAGACCCACAGCCACAGACAGGAAGCAGATTGCCTGTACCAGACCCACAGCCACAGACAGGAAGCAGATTGCCTGTACCAGACCCACAGCCACAGACAGGAAGCAGATTGCCTGTACCAGACCCACAGACACAGACAGAAAGCAGATCAGAGAGCATTGAGAAAACAGTCGAGTACATTAAGAAGAAGATCAGAGAGGAATCTTCAGCAGAGAGGACCATCAGTCTGTTCCACTGTCTCATTGAACTGAATGACAACTCTCTAGTGGAGGAAATACAGAAATCCCTGAGATCAGGGAAACTTTCTGATGAAAAGCTGGAACCACACCAATGTTCAGCTCTGGCCTTTGTGTTACTGATGTCAGAGGAGATCCTGGATGAGTTTGACTTGAAGACCTACAACACATCAGCAGCAGGTCGTCAGAGACTGGTACCTGTAGTCAGGAACTGCAGGAAGGCCGTGTGAGTATTATGTCATTAATAATGTAGATTATTGGCAGCATATTTTCATAACGCTTTCAATTTCTAGTGTAATAATGTGCAACAAAACTGTTGTGCAAGTTTTGTTGTGCAAGATTTCTGAGTCAAGCTGTTTTAACAGATTGTGCATTTAATTAATATAGAAAACACATAGCATCAAATGCTCAAACTCAGTTATCCAACGTGTAGTCTATTTTATTTGATTTCATTTTAAAATTATCATTAAACGTACCAATTATGATCAATCAGAGATCAGACCAATCTGATGGATAAATCTTTGTTACAATATTCAACTCACAAACATAATGAAATGAAGAGAGGCTATTATGAAGCTACAGAAAGAGAATACAGCAAACTAGGCAAAATCAACGGCAAATGTAGCAAGAACAGAGATTCAAGACTATGATCAAAGAAAAGACCCATGACACACACATGGCTGGCTAAATGGCTGTAAGTTATCAAGGGTCTGAGCTATCAAACGAGCCCCAAACCATCACTCTGTTGCCAGATATGGAGTAGATGTGGATGGATCACTTTAAGGGTTGTTTCTCCTGACTTTTTTCCCCATAGAGTTCTATAGGAAAATGAATCTATTTATACACGGGGCGTCACTTATGTACTGTGATACGCCACTACCATCCTTATACAACTGGTGGCATGGTTTTGTATAATAAATCAGTCTCATAAAATTTATATATTATTCTCAAAAGAGAATATACTAACTAAAAATGGGTAACTTGAATTAATAATTAAATTAATTACCAATAAAATTACACATTAATAATTGTCTTAGCAAAATCACAATATCATGTACTCAGTTGATACCGAATTAATATAAATGATCCAGCTAGAAGGTGAAGGCATTTTGGGGAATCCCTGCGATTAGCATTGGCTGACTCAGTTCAACACAATAGCAACATTAATACAGGAAATCTTGGATAAATGTAATAGTTTATTGAACACAAAGTACCAAACAGAGCAAGGCACGATTCACTACTATAATGTATAACAAACTATGTGTGTGTGTGTGTGTGTGTGTGTGTGTGTGTGTGTGTGTGTGTGTGTGTGTGTGTGTGTGTGTGTGTCTCGCGCTGGGCGTGTGTGGAATTTCCATGTTCTCCTACGTGTGGGGGTTGCCACGGACACGTGTTCAGTGAGAACAAAGAAACTAAGATGGAGGGAGGTTTGAATCTACTTTAAAAATACGTTAAAGCAAAGGGTATGAATACTTATGTAAATGAGACATTTTAGTTTTTTATTTTTAATAAATTTGCAAAAATCTCAAAAAAAAATTTTTCACATTGTCATTATGGGGTGTTGTGTGTAGAATTTTGAGGGAAAAAAATGAATTTAATCAATTTTGGAATAAGGCTGTAACAGAACAAAATGTGGAAAAAGTGAAGCGCTGTGAATACTTTCCGGATGCACTGTATGGATGGATCACTTTAATGGTTGTTTCTCCTGATTTTTTCTCCTGACTTTTTCCGAAATCTTTAAAAACCGCAGTCATTAAACCTCTTTTAAAAAAGAAAAATTTTGACCCATTCAAATTAAATAATTATCGCCCTATTTCTAACCTTCCCTTCATTAGTAAGATTCTTGAGAAGGCTGTTTCTAATCAACTTAACATTTTTAAACCAAAACTGCCTCTTTGACACTTTCCAGTCTGGTTTTAGACCCCATCACAGCACAGAAACGGCACTCATTAAAGTTTTAAATGACATTCGCGTAAATAGTGACTCAGGTAAAATCTCTGTTCTTGTTCTGTTGGATCTCAGAACAGCCTTTGATACTATAGATCATCAAATACTCATTGACAGACTACACCATTGGATCGGGCTCTCGGGCACAGCTTTAAACTGGTTCAAATCTTACCTACAAGATAGAGATTACTTTGTAACCATTAATAACTACCAATCAGAACGGAATACTCTGACCTCTGGGGTCCCCCAAGGTTCCATCCTCGGTCCTCTGTCGTTCAACTTATATATGCTCCCCCTCGGTCAAATTTTTCAAAGGTACCAAATGTCATACCACAGCTATGCGGATGACACAAATTTACCTGTCATTTACTCCTGACGACTATAACCTTATTGACTCTCTATACCAATGCTTAAAGCAAGTAAACAGCTGGATGTGTCAAAACTTTCTCCAACTAAACAAAGACAAAACAGAAATTATTGTTTTCGGGAGCAATGAACCGAGGCAAAAAATAGCTCTCCACCTTGACACTCTTGGTTTACGAACAACCATGCAGGCCAGAATCCTAGGTGTACTCATTGACTCTGATCTCAACTTTGATAACCATGTCAAGTCTATAACCAAATCCGCCTTTTATCATCTTAAAAATATAGCAAGAGTCAGAGGCTTTATGTCTAAACAAGACCTAGAAACCCTCATTCATGCCTTCATTTCAAGTAGGGTTGATTACTGTAATGCTCTCTTCACTGGTCTCTCAAAAAAGTCCATTAAACGGCTCCAACTTATTCAAAACGCTGCTGCCAGGCTTCTTACAAGGACTAAAAGAAGTGCACACATCACTCCAATCCTTAGATCGGGCTTCCAGTCCACTATAGAATAGACTTCAAAGTGATGCTAATAGTTTATAAATCACTCAACGGCTTAGGACCTAAATACATCTTGGAAATGCTCAGGCCATATAAAACATACAGATCTCTTAGATCTTTGGGCTCGGATCAGCTCATTGTGTCTAAGGTTAAAACAAAAAATGGTGAGGCAGCCTTTAGTTTTTACGCTACCCATTGCTGGAACCTACTACCCTACGACCTTAGACATGCCTCTTGTATTATGTCTTTTAAATCTGGTCTGAAAACTTTGCTCTTCTCACGGGCCTTTGACTGAAATTTCGCTGCATTGTACTGCTTTTTATTGTATTTTTTTATTAAGCCCAGCCGGTATTTTTAACTCTATTGTTTCTTGTTTTATTCATCATGTCTGTCTATTAATAAGACAAAAGCACTTTTATCTTTTCTTTTATTCTTTTCTAAATTATTTATCTTTAAGCTTATTTATCTTTTTAAAGCTGTTTTATTTTTATTTATTTATATATTTTTAATTTTTTGCACCGCATATACAAAGATAAATACTGCCATCTGATGTTCAGTTGTTGCTTGTTATCTGTTGAGCACTTGAAAAGTCCTCTATAAAGTGGCCAGTAGGGCACTCAACTTAAAAGTTTGACTAGGGACCGACGGGTTCATCACTCTGCGGAGTGATTCAAACTGTGGAGGCTGTATGCTGCTCCCACCCATGGGCAAATGAAAATCAAAACGTAGAAAGAGGCCAGTAGGGCGCTCAACTCAACTTAAAAGTTTGACTAGGGACCGACGGGTTCGTCACTCTGCGGAGTGATTCAAACTGTGGAGGCTGTATGCTCCTCCCACCCATGGGCAAATATACCTCGAAGGAGGGACAAAAGTCCTGCAGCGTAGCTGGCAGGCACCTGCAGCGGCGCTGGCAGGTATATTATCACCCAGGGAGAGAGGCTGTACGGTGCGTAAGCAGATGGCAGGTAGCAGGCTGCTTGTGGTAGGAGTGTTTGTTGGGGTATTTGTTTTGTGGGCCCAACCAGCATTGCGTTTTATTATAACTGTTTTAACTCTTTATTAACATTGTTCAATTTTAATTTACTTTTTATATAATGTCTATGTCTTATGTAAAGCACTTTGAGTTGCCTTGTGTATGAAAATGTGCTATACAAATAAACTTGACTTGACTTGACTCATTGTCATATTGAACTCTATGGAAAAATAAGTCAGGAGAAGAAATCCTTAAAGTGATCCATCCATATCTACTGCATATCTGGCAGCAGAGTGATGGTTTTAGACTCGTTTGATACCTAAGACCATGGGTTCCATACTATTCCCGTGTAATTTACAGCTTAATCTAGTCCCACCCCCCAATTCCCATTGAGATCCATTCAAATGCAGAGAGGTTATAGTATCGCTTGTAAGAGTACCTGAAAATAAGATATCAACAGTCTTTTGATATCCCCTTTATACCCAGTCATGAGAGCATCACCTGTTTACCTGTGGAATGTTCCAAACAGGTGTTTTTTGAACTTCCCAGTCTTTTTTTTTTTTTTTTGGAATGTGTTCCAGGCATCAAATCTGGAATTGGCGTATATTTACAAAATGGTCTGTTTTTAGACACGCTTTCTGAATCCTTATCTGCCGCGTTTTGGTTCTCTGAACGCCAAACCAAAACCTTACAGAATCGTCTACCAATAAAGTTAAAACACAGAGTTTGTGATTTCCACTAATAGTTTGGTTGCAGGAGCAATGAATGTCTCAGTTGAGCAAAATGGTGGCGCCGGCGCCATTATCACTATGCATCTATTCCAGGGGTTCTCAAAGTGCGGCCCGGGGACCAATGGCGGCCCTCAAAAACATTTTGTGCGGCCCGCGTTAAGTCCACATGAAAGGAACTACATATTATATTAGAAATCACTAATGGTCCATTTTAATACAGTACTGTCCCTTTAAATGTTTTACTGGCGGCACAGTGACTGGCGGCTCCTAGCAACCAAAGCGGGCATTACACTGTTAGCTAGTTATCAATAAGGTTTGATAGAAGTTGGACTTCTACAGTATCTTATCTTCATTAATATTTACAGTATAATTGCTAGCTAGCTTAGTAGCCTATTTGATCAGTGTTGCTATTTTTGTGAGAGCTACAGTTAGTTGGTTTTGGACTTAATTTGGATTTCATGAGTGTATTTTTTTCTTGTGCGGCTCCCTTATTTGGCCCTCAGTCACCAAAACTTTGAGAACCCCTGATCTATGCAAAGGGGTTAAATAGGTCTACCACTCAGACAAAACTTGAGACAAAAGCACTTATTTTATTGATAGCCTGCTTATTTTATTTTAGTGACATGGAATATAGGCTAAGCAATAGCCCAATGTTGGTTTATCGCACAGCCCTGTCTAAGGCAAACCGGTGAACGGAAATCTATTGCCTCTTAGAGCAAGTGCTCCCTGCTGTTAAGGTTAAGGTAGTAAACAACGGGCTGGCTAGGGTGATCGTAACGTTTATGCTACCTCGTTTCCTTTCTAGTTTTTAGCATTTAACCTATAATCCACAAACACAGAGAAGTAGGAAATGTCGCTATCTGTATCTAGCCTGGTAACTGCCTGACGACCGAAATCACAGACAACCACTGAAGTTGAACCATAAATTCAGTGGTTTGACGGTCCCCTGTAACGCCCCTTTCTTCGAGGCCCCGCCTTGATGGGCATGCTTTGACAGTTTGCATGTTCAGTTTGGAGTTTTGGCAGGGTTTTTGCGTGACCACGTGGAAATGATAATGTAAACGGATGCAATGCCATTGCATTTGAATTATGTCACTCTTGTGCCGCAAAGCATGAAAACGATATGTTAAATGGCGAATTGAATTATCATTTCCTTTTTGTCATGGATCATGCGATTGCAATAAGAAACTGCTAATGCAAATATGGTTTTTAATTTTAATTTTAATTATGGCAGGGTTGTGTTGTAGAGAGCGAGAAAACATAAATGTGAAATGGATTTGCTGGGAATATTCACCCTGCGGAATTGTTCACGGGAATTTTTTATTATAGTTTTACCACTGGCATATAAATGGAAAATATATTTTGTTTGAGGGGCAAGATAAATAAAATAAAAAATATTTGGTCTCACCTGTGTCGTGTCGTTAGGTACATTAAGAATTTGGCAGTGAAGACAGGTAGTTAAAACATCTTAACAGTCATCACATGGAGGCACCACTGAATGTGCAGAATATATAAATAAATTTATATGGCTTCACACTTGGTTACCAGTTATGTCGGTAATGTATATATATCCTCACACGAGCGGTAACTTGTGATGAGAATATACATATATAGAACCTCATACGGTGACCTATTGCTGCAAAAGTATAATTAATCAGTCTCATAAAATTAATTATTAAATCCTGATTGTTATTTTAATAGTAAATATTGAAATTCATAATCAATAACTTAATCTGAAGGCGTAAGTTCTTTTGGAGGATAGGCTCAAATATTTGTCCAAACAACAATCAGACCGACGGCCAGGTTTAACAAAATACAATTTATTAAATAACAAACACGTCTAAAACTAACATCCTAAAAGCAGCGAATGATTTGGAAAGGAAAACAAAGTGTAGGCAAAGAATGAGGCATATTAGAATTCACAGTTCTATTTCTGTATGTGGGTGTGGGTTCACGCCAGAACATGTGGTGTTCAGAGATCATAAGACGTATACCTTGAGGGGGAAATACAAATCTAGGTTTAGCATGAAGCTAACGTGGCCTGAAACATGGCATGTGTTGAGGCTGTAGAAATTTAGCTACATCTAGCTAAATTCCAGGCCCCTATCTGTTTACAGGCACGGGATCCTATATCTAATGGGTTAGGTATTAGTACAAAGGGAGATTGCATGCACAGATCTTGATTTAAAAGGGAGGGGGATTGTAAATTAGTGTTAGAGTAAGTTAGAGTAGGCTCTGTAACTTTAGCTTATGCGAGGCTAATCGGCTGTCGATAGCCTGCAAGCCATGTGTTGAGTTATAGGTTAGCGTTACTCTAAATACAATGGATACAATAACCCAAACATGTAATTGCCTTGACAATAAACATTAAACAAAGGTTTTCCTAAACTATTGCCTGGACGTTTGTGTCAGTCTTACTGTAATGGAGTACACAGGCTGGTTCCGTGGCTTTGATGTGTGCAGAAAGTTCTGTCTTTTGGCAGCATCTCTGGACCGTCCTTTTCAGCAAGAGGTTTCCTTGGGTGAGTGTTGCCTTTGAAGCTTTGCTGTTCCTTTGTCCTTTTCGGAAAGTTGTCTCTTGAACTCTTTGCGGTTTGGGCGTGTAATAAAGCAGGCTATCACTTTACGACTACGTTGTATAACCGTAGCTAGATGGAGTTTCAGTGGCTTTCTAGAACACGCTGAGAGCTGGGAAGTTTGTTGTTTGAAGGTTGTTTTGGCTGCCTAACCCGAGAGAGAGAGGGGTCTCTCCGTGTGTTCCCTTGCCTATTTCAGCCCAGTTGCTTCTCCCCCAGCCAGGGAAGTGCGTGCAACTTGGAACTAAACCAAAGCTTGGAAGAGTTAAGAAGAAGGAAGACAGGAAGTTGTTCGAAGTTTTATAGAACGTGAAATCAGTCCTGATTGGTCAAGTTCTGGGATTCCTGCCCAGGATCACATGACTGTCGCATGCCGGTATATGTAGTCTTTTGGAAATGCAGTCCAGGGTCACATGAATGTTGATTTCCAATGGACATGCACTACACCTGTGTTTTGATATCACGTAATGGTTCGTCGAGAGTCTCATAACGGAGCCTTTCATAGCGGATTGCTCTTTGGCCGTGACAAAATTATCAGTTGGCTCTGGCGCTAACACACCGTTTTTAAAGGAAAAGACATGGGGTGATGTGATTGGCAATAATAAAAACAAACCCCCACCACACCCACAGTTAATTTATTACATTTTAGGCATTTAGCTGATGCTCTTATCCAGAGCGACTTAAAATTTGTGCACAAACAAAAAGGCCTAAGTTTGTAAATCACCAACATTCCAAGTAGCAGTTAATGAGTGTAATGGACCGGCCATAACACACCGCGATATGTAATCCTTTGTCACAAGAGGGCAATGGGAATCAGGGTGGAGAAGGGGAGGAGAGGTATTTCCTGAATAGGTGCAGGCTGATTACATCTTAATTATGTATTAATGGTTACATATTAATTAATGTCTGGACGCAAACCGCAATGTCAGGTACATTGTATATTGTACATGTAAATACCTGTATTGAAAACGTTCAGGCAGTTTTGCATATTTCCGGGTAGGAGAGGAGTGGTAGTGGGGGAGTGGAGGTGGGGAGGTGGGGAGTGAAGAATATTGGGACTCACCCCCAATTTTGTTCACGGCTCCTCTCCCCCACTCCCCTACTCCCCTCCCTTCCTCCACATACTTCCGGGTAATAGAGGAGTGGTAGTGGGGGAGTGGAGGTGGGGAGTGAAGAATATTGGGACGCACACGCGGTTGCTCTCAAGCGAGGGAATTGAATAACATAGGGGTACAATTGGTTACCAAATTGGGAGAAAACGGGGAAAAAATCAGAAACAAAATTAAATTAAATTCAGTTAAAATGGAGAAGTTTAAATTAATCTTTTTTGAACCGTATTGAAAAAATCTTATACACGGCGAATCCCCAAGACTGTAGGCTATTTATTTCTAAATGCAATATTCACTGGACAACTTTTAGAACTTTTCAGTCAAAACCATTCCATTTACTTACAGTCTATAGATGAAGAGAGCTGTATTATAATGTTCCACCTGTCTTATGATCCAGACATCTGGAGCTCATTTTCAGCACTCCAAATGTCCGTCTGCAGTGCCTGTTTTCGGGAATTTTCCATTGAATGACAATTCACGCATTAAGGCCAGTTTATAGTCCAGCGAGAGTGTCGCTCAACTGAAATCGCAGGACATTCATGAACATTCTATTGTCGCCCTAAATACACTGTGGTCGTTGTCGTTTGCAAAAAGTAACGCACTCCAGCGACAGTTTACACTCAGGGGACAATGGAGGAAGAAGCAGCTTTAATAGGCTACATCTCATTATGTCTCCTGCTTTTAAAAAAATAAACTTTATAAATGTCAATTTCGAGGGCACCGTATTGTTTGAAATATCATTCACCATGTGTCTTTCATACAGTTGTAGGCTATGTGGGTTTTGGACGAGGTAGCAATAAAACGTTTGTAATTAAACCTCAACATTGATGCAACTCCTTATATTGCTCTTATGTGGCTTATCTCAGGCTAAAGCCTGATATCTACAAGGATTCTGAAGTTTCCTAGAGCCCAGAATAGGCTAAACGGTGTCTCCTTGGACAGCAGTACCATCAAATGTATCACTATTCCAACAATATAAACTGAAAGGTATCATTAACAGGAGTTCCTACATACCTTTGGAATACTGTTTCACTACCTGGTCATATGTAACACCAGCAGAACAAACACACTGCACTACCTGGTGTGAAGGAATTTTCTGTTTTACAATGTGTGTGTATTAACGTAGAGACAATCACATGATTATTATTAAGCATTTATTATAGTTCTGATTATTAGTAGATCAATTACATTGTATTAAGTATTTTAACATGTACTTTCTGAAATCACTGAGTAGGCCTTAGACTCTCTGGGCCCTATCTTGGCGATCTTGGCGGTCTAAGCGCATGGCGCTAAGTCCATTTAGGGCGTGTCCAAGTCCACTTTTGCTATTTTAACGGCGTGTTTTTTTGGCGCTAAGCACGGCGCATGGCGCAACTGGGCTGAACCTAGTCGCTTCATTAATTATAGGTGTGTCTTGGGCGTGACATTCAATAAACCAATCAAAATGTCATATCCCATTCCCTTTAAAAGCCTGCTTTTCCACCTTGGCGGATTGCTTATGATGGCGAAACAGACATGCTCGTGCGTGTTTAGTGTGATCAAGGAATAGGCTAAATGGAGTATGATCAATATTATTCGGACTAACCATTGGCCTATGAGTTCCCGGTAATTCCAGACAGGGCTGTTATTTTACAAAATATGTGCGGTTAAATTTCGCTAAAAGGACCTGCAACAGCTGAGAATAAGCTATCAATGGCTTCAGTCTCACCTTAGAAAACGCCAAATTAGCCTGCTTGTTCAGCGAATTTCGTTTGATTATGCAATGAAAGTGTCAAACATCAATTCCAAGAGGCTGTTCTCATGGAGTTCTCGAAGTTCAAGCTTCATCCAAAGTTCATTAGGCTACCTGCATAGTAGGCTAATATTGATTAATGACATACATACCGTTATTTTTCCTTAATGATGACACTAAATAGCCTACAATAAAGCTGTCAGGTTCGCAACCCATAAGTTCACGCATATTTCCCCTTGTTTAATAATGTCCTGTTTATGGAAATGTGACCAACCTGTTTTACTTGTAGCGTAATCCTTTAAAACAATCCACTTTCCCAGGAAGACCGTGAAACGTGCGACTTGGAAACAGAGAACATGCAGCTCACGTGCAGAGAATGGCATTAAAATTAATTGTGAATTAATTGTGTAACGTGCTGCAAATTTGTTTTAGTTTCTAATTAGACGCTTAGTTCTCTTTAAAATCGTTTTGCTCAGTTAAGGAATAACGGGTGAAATCAGCTGGGTTTTAAACGGTGAGAGTATGGAAACCTGGTCACTGTAATTTAAAAAAAAATATGAAGGACAAAGAATAGCTAAGGTTACAATTTAGTTAACATGGTGACATCTCCGTTTTTTAACCATAGGCTATCGAAAAAAAACCTTATTCACAGCGAATCCGCTGTAGCCTAGGCTATTTGAAAAACAATAAATGCAATATTCACTGGACAAGGTTTTGAACTTTTTTCAGTCACAAACCATTCTATTTACTTACAGGCTGTATTCATAGATAAACAGAGCTGTATTGTAATGACATCTGAAGCGCATTTTCAGAACTTAAATGTCCGTCTATTGCCATGCGCGAGTTTTCCATTGAATGACAATTCACGCATTAGGTGCAAAGACAATTCGCGCATTAGGCTTGATAGCTATAGGTGTTATCAGCTCCTTTTTAATGGATAGCCATTGTCCCGTACCATCGCACATCGCCTGGATGTTGATGGAGTGGGCTGAGAGCAATGTAATGTGGCATTGTTTCCCTTCGCTGAGGGAAAGGTATGTGGACATATGGAACCTTTTATTATTATGCATTTTTGATATAGCCTACACAATAATAATATTTCACATTGTGATCTAGATATTTTAGTCACGCCCCTGTGTGTAACAGACAGGAGGGTATGCGCGTTGTGCACACGCCTATGTAGACGCACTTATATGCGCCGTTAAAATAGCATGTACACAACTGCGACATGACTTTAGACCAGGTTTGTGGTGGTTCTAGCGCAAGCGCTTTCTGCTGGCTCAAGATAGCAATACGCCAAAAAGAATCCTGGCCACTCCTCATCTTAAGACCAACACGCCCAGTTTACTAATGATGGCGCAAGACTAGTTAATGGCGCAATGCTAGTTAAACGGCGTAAACGTTAGGCGTTATTATGGACCTAGCGCCGGGTATAAGATAGCAAAGACACTTGCGTTTGCGTTAACGCCGCTTTGCGCCGGGTGTAAGATAGGGCCCTCTGTGTCTCTCCCTTTCTGTGTGTCTTTATCCTTCAGTTTCTGCAGAGACAAGCAGTCTGTGAGATGGATGTTTTCTGTTGAACATTCGTGACTTGGTATGAAGGTTAGAGGTTATCTATAGTCTAAACAACGGAAAATTAACACTCTTGTCTCTCTGTATGTTTAGAAACCGCCCCTTGTGGAAAGACAGTAAATCAATAAGAGATTGTGTATAAATGTCTTCTGTATTCTGTTTTCAAGTTAGAGAGATTCTGGTAAGACTCTCTCTCATTCTGGGTTTATCTGCAAATAAACTGAAACTCTCTTTCTTATTCTAAATACGGTTTTGTTGTGGTTCTGTTTGGTCAGACTTGCTCACTGTGGGTTAAAAGGGAAAATCCACGACACTGGTCATATGTAACACCAGCAGAACAGACACGCTGCACTAACTGGTCATATGTAACACCAGCAGAACAGACACACTGCACTAACTGGTCATATGTAACACCAGCAGAACAGACACACTGCACTACCTGGTCATATATAACTTCCTTGCCTTCTTGTTTTTAGAGTGAATCAGCCTTTAGCTGTATTCGCTTGCAAAGTCTTGCAGTTGGAGAGTGTAGCACAGACATCTTACTTAGAACATTACAGACCTTGAAATCTCAATTTAAATCTTAATCACTGAACACTATCAGTGTGTTACATTTCAAATATTACATGTTTTATTTTACCTAATACTATTATACTAGAATATATCAGCTCTTCTTTTGCAGACTGAACAGCTGTGACCTCACAGAGGAGTCCTGTGATATTGTGGCCTCAGCTCTCCAGTTATCAAACTCACCCCTGAGAGATCTGGACCTCAGCTACAATAACCTGGGAGATTCAGGAGTGAAGCTGCTCTGTGATGGACTGATGAGTCCAAACTGTAAACTACAGAGACTGGGGTGAGTAGTACTGTGTGATCTTAACTAAACAGAATCAGTGATTATATCTCTATGCAGGGAAATATAAAAATCTCTTTCTCTCTCTGTTTACTCCTCTTTCCACAAGCATTCTTCATTCAGAATTAATTGTGGAATGTGCTGCAAATTAGTTTTTGTTTGTTGAAAATGTTTATTTTCCTTAGACTCTTTGTTCTTTTTAAAACCTGTTAGGATTCTGAGTCTTGTCTGTTTGCATTTGTTATTTCTGTTCCTTGTTGTTTATTATTTTTCATTATTTTTGTTAATTATTGTATTCATGTATTTCTCTGTACTCATGTTTATTATTTATTAGTGTAGTTACTTTCGTGTTTGTTTACGTGTTCACTGTTTCATTCCATATTCCAGTTTCTGTTCACGTAGTTGCGTTTATGTCACTCCCCGGTCTTCGTCTCACTTTTCGGGAGCCTTCGGGTGTTTTTCGGTCCTCTCTGTATTTCCCCTGACTAACTAGTTGTTCCACTTATTGTTTATATTACTAATTAACACTAACAACTACTAACAGCTTAGTTTAGGTCTTTCACTAATCCACTAATTACTAACGCTTAGTTGTCACTTTTTTCCTGCAATTCTATCTTTCAATTATCTACTTTACGTTTCCTCCTTACTACTGATATCTTATGTCGGCTATCCACTAACTCTCTTATCGTATGCACGTGTCTTCAACACTCCCGGCCATGTCTTGTCTATTCGTTTGCATGCTTAGTCCAGTCCGAGTCTTCCGTGTTTCCCTCATTATTCTATCATTGTTCCCCTCATTGTATCATTGTCTGCACCTGTGAGTCTTCCCTGTTACTCCTCCAAATCGCACCTGATTTCCCTTGAGTTAAGTGTTCCCCATCTATATATACCCTTCAGTCTCACTTGTCCCTTTGTCAGAACGTTGATCGATTTTCCCAGTACCTACGCCTTTCTAAGCCTGTGACTATTCGTGAATTCCGAGACACCCTTCCGTTTGATTTCGAGTTTTGCCTGCCGATTTTGTTTGTTTGCCTTTCTGCCTTTTTGGATTTATTGACCTTTGCTTTCGTTTTTTTACTACGCCTCTGCCTACCCCCTTGTACCTTTGCCTGTCTGATTTCCTGGTTTTGATCTTTTGGACTGTTCTTGATTATTCTTTTGGATTTTGATTTTGTCTCATGTGGATTCTGATTACCTGGCTGTTTGACTTGGACTGGAATAAACAACGTTTTTTGCCTTATCCTGGTCTGCGTTTGGGGCGTAACAAAACCGTTTTGTTTAGTTATGGTATAACAGCTGAAGAATAGAGTTAAAAATTCAGTTAAAGGTATTTAACGGAGGCTCAGTGGTAAAAGCACAGACTTTCAGTCTGTGCAGTTACACACTGAGGATCGGGGTTCGCGCCCCTGGTCCTGCTAGTATAGCCGGTGCCTTGAGGGAGTGGCAATTCGGCGGCTGCTCCCGGGGTGGGGGGAGGGACTCGGCGGGGGAAAATCATCGCTCACAAGCGGCCCCGGGCGAGATGGAATTGCGGTCAGGAGTTAGTCACGCCTTCCTACTACCAGCTGATGGGGCTGTGTAGCAGTGAATTCTCAAGCGGTTGCTACATGGGGAATTGAATAACATAGGGTTACAATTGGTTACCAAATTGGGAGAAAACAGGGGAAAAAATCTGAAATTAAATTCAGTTAAAATAGAAGTTTAAATTAATCGGTTTTTTGAACCGTATTGAAAAAATCTTATGCACGACGAATCCCCAAGACTGTAGGCTATTTGAAAAACAATAAATGCAATATTCACTGGACATCTTTTAGAACTTTTTTCAGTCAAAACCATTCCATTTACTTAGTCTATAGATGGAGAGAGCTGTATTATAATGTTCCACCTGTCTCATGATCCAGACATCTGGAGCTCATTTTCAGCACTCCAAATGTCCATCTGAAGTGAGTGTTTTCGGGAATTTTCCATTGAATGACAATTCACGCATTAAGGCCAGTTAATAGTCCAGCGACAGTGTCGCTCGACTGAAATCGCAGGACATTCATGAACATTCTATTGTCGCCCTAAATACACTGTGGTCGTTGTCGTTTGCAAAAAGTATAAACGCACTCCAGCGACAGTTTACACTCGGGACAATGGAGGAAGAAGCAGCTTTAATAGGCTACATCTCATTATGTCTCCTGCTTTTTTTAAAATAAACTTTATAAATGTCAATTTCGAGGGCACTGTATATTGTTTGAAATATCATTCACCATGTGTCTTTCATACAGTTGTAGGCTATGTGGGTTTTGGACGCGGTAGCAAATAATAAAACGTTTGTAAATAAACTTCAACATTGATGCAACTCCTTATATTGCTGTTATCTAACGTTATTTAGTAGGCAAACATGGAGGGGATATGTTAGGGATACAAGACGCGTCGCCACTCGTTGGGGGAGCAGCCGGCAATTCTCTTGTTAGAGAACTGAGTTCCAAGGATGTGGAGTAGGCTAGCCTTCACTCGCTACATGAGAATGCCACTGATCAAATGGGCTACTGTCACTCGTTGCACAAAGTGGACACACAGGCAAACGCATAGCCTAGGCTACTGCTAATAATATGAGAGCTAAAACTAAGTTACTGTTAAAGCAAATAACTTTAATGCATTCGCAGGCGTAGCCTACATAAGCGTAGCCTGCTAGCAACAAATGTGTCTTTGTAACCATTCACATTCACAATAGGCTATTGGTAACTTTGTAAGTGAGCTGCTTCCGGTTTTTGGATTGCATCTCAACACGGTCTAGCTCAGCATCAATTGGTGAAATTACATTGTTATTAATATTAATATTTGTAAATTGTGCTAATTTATAATGCTATTCACATGCTTGCTAGGTAGGTGTGCCATGGATAGGTAGGCTACCCCATGACCGCACTTAAAAGTTTTCCAACAAAAAATAAATCTGTCAGCGTCCATTGTAGACTACAAACAGTTAGCTTATGTGCTAGCTAGTTATTATAATTTAGTTTTTTGCTAACTAGTAAGTCGACAGCTCGAGCGAAGGCTCCGTTGTCAGAGACAAAGGTTATCGTAACAACAGAGGCAGTGACAGGTTCAAAGTTGAATTTATTTTATGTCTGAGCGACATCTTCAGCGACCGTTGCAGCGACCACGGCACGACACGACAGTCGCCTAAAGTATTAACCAAATGTCGGTGCGACCGGCAGCATCCATCGCACGTGGTTAGTCGCAGCAACACTTTGTGGCTGGACTATAAACTGCCCTTTAGGTGTGAATGCCAATTTGCGCATTAGGCATGATATGGATCCCTATCAGCAAAGGTTTTAATGGATAGCCATTGTCCCCTAACAGAAGATCCCCCCCAGGAAGTGTGAGGGGGAGCCCTAGCAGAGGATCAGGCGCAACAGAAAGGGTGTCTAAAAGTGAATTCCGAAACTGAATCCACCACAAACATGAACGCTTGTCCGTGAGGAGGGAGGACAGGAATAAAGACAGGGAGAGGGAACGTACCTCACACTCTCAGGAGAGCGAACAAGTAGAGGTATTAAAATGGAGGAGAAATAATAGCAACCCCGAAACCGAGGGGCGAGTACACTCGTAGGCTTGAGTGTGAAATAAAAATAAAGAGGGAAATAATCTCTCACTCCTGAAGCTGGAGCACAAATAGAGAGACGATGGTAGAAAATAAAACAGCCCGGAAACCTGGGCGATCTAGGCTCGTAAAGACGAGAAAATAAATACAGAATAGCCAAAAGAAAGACCTCTCTCTTTCTCCAAAGGGAGTAGAGCAACAGAGAGGAGAAAAACTAAATAAACGGTAAAGAAAAGCAGTCTCCGAGAGACTAGCAAGGAAACGCGAAGGAGGACAGCAAAGGGACACGAAAACAGATCCTAAGAATGTAAGTGCAGCCAGGGCAAGTCCCGCGTTAACCCAAAGCAAAGCGATGGGGCAAAGTGGTCTCCACTGAATGCCTAAACCTATACCTTACTGGCTACAAGTGTTATGACAGCAAAACAACACTGAAGCACTGGAAGAAGGAAATGCCAAGCCTTTTATAGCCCGCAGGAAACTCGAATCAGGTGCGAGGAAAAATAATAGCGAACGCAAAACCCCGGAGCGGACTAACGAAAGGTGAGGCAAGAGCGCCCTCATGCCGCCAGAAGGGAGAACGACCGCAGAAACGAAACAAGGCTGCCAAAACCGTGACAGGAAGATTACAGGAAATATTGGCCAATATAGAGTCATAGCTTGATCCAGGATAATTTGTGAGTACATGTGTAACATTATATGTAGCATCGTAAGTCACCTGGATGTTGATGGAGTGGGCTACAACATCCCGGTGACGTAAGAGCGATTTCTGCTGGCAGGAAATTCAAAATTCGCTGTGAACTCCTGACAGGTGTGATGGGCACTTGAATGTATTCAGTGCATATAGGAATGCATATAGGGACAGCAGGAATTAGTCTCCAGCTCAGCTGCCAGGAGATGATAGAAGGTTGTTAAAACCTGGCAGGATAAATGCAATTTAAGGCGGCATTCCCCTTCGCAGAGGGACAGTTATGTGGTCCATGACAGTTATGGACCCTTTCATTATTATACATTTTTTGTTGATATACATATTCACATTGTAATCTTGATATTTTTATGCATTTTTGTGCGAGCCCCTGTGTATAACAGACAGGAGGAGGGTGTATGTGCGTTGTGCACAAGCCTATGTTGACGGATATTAGGCTACTGTCTTAATATTGCGCCATTAAAATAACATTGAAACTGCGACATGACCAGGTTTGTGGTGCTTTTAGTGCAAATGCTTTCTGCTGCCTCAAAATAGCACTATATCAAAGTTAGCCTGGCCACACCATCTTAAGACCATCCCGCCCAGTTCTTGCTATTTAAACAACGTGAGCGCTGCATGGCAGTAAAATGACAACTGCATCAGTCTGAAACTGGCAAAGACACTAGCGTTTGGGTTTCCGCCGCTTAGCACCGAGTGTAAGAGAGAGCCCTATATGTGCAGTGCTACAAAAAAAGTCATTGAAGGGTGTGCGAGAATTCAGAGAGAGAACTTCTCAAGTTTGAGATGCATGTTGTAAATGCACTTTCACACAATTATTCTTGTTCTCTGTCATTATAATTATGAAGTAATAGGCTACGCTTGTTTTGTGTACCAATTTGATGCTTCAATGTGGTAACTGGTCTCAGGCAGTCTCTCCCTCAGTGAATATAGCATTTTAGCCAACTTCTGTCTTTTCCGATGCGATCATCATCCGATTACGAGTATCAGGGCCCCCCGTACAGATACAAGTACAATTACGAGTATAGCGAGGTCGAGCAGTCGCTGAAAAGCCGCAACATCTACATCGGATTTACTAAACGGTCGCAATGGGTAAAAATCGCTATTAGGATGTAATTTGCGGGGGTAACGTCACTGTGCGACTTTCCTTTTGACGCATAGTTAAATGTGTTCATGCATATGTATAACTGGAGTGAAAGTGCTAAAACAGGGTGGCAATTATGTAAATTAGGCCAATTAAGTATTCCGTCTGATTTACTAAAGCAGGCATTAATAGCGACTCTCCACTTTGCGTGAGAGTTTTTAGATCTCCTGAAAGCAGGCGTAATTTGTCTGCGCTGATATACAACCCCTGGCAAAAATGATTGAATCACCACACTTAGAGGATGTTCACCCGGCTTTTTTTTACTTCGTAGCAAATAAACAAATCACAGATATGACACAAAACCATTTTTGTTTAATAGCTGAACCTTCTGGCTTCGTGAAACATACCTCAAACAAATTTAATTAAATTATTTTAATTAATGGCATATTTTTTTCCAGATCAAGTAGAGGAAAAAATTATGGAATCACTCAATGTTGAGGAAAAGATTATGGAATCATCAACAAAAACAATCACAATTAGTACTTTGTTGCTCCTCCTCTGGCTTTTATGACGGCCTGAATTCTTTGAGGCATGGACTTTACTAATAAAAACAATATTCTCCATCAAGCTGGTTCCAACTTTCTCGAATAACGGTTGCAGATCAGCTTTGCAGGATGGAGCCTTGTCATGGACCAATTTTTTTAAATTTCCACCATAAATTTTCAATCGGATTGAGATCCGGACTGTTTGCTGGCTATGTCATTGAGTTGATATGCCTTTCCTGAAGAAGAGCTTTAACACTCTTTGCTTTGTGGCAAGATGCATTATCATCCTGAAAAATGACTTCATCATCACCAAATCTATTTTCTATCGATGGAATGAGAAAAGTGTCCAAAATTTCAATGTACACCTGTGCATTGACTGTTGAGGTAATGATTGCCATCTCCCCTGGTCCTTTACCTGACATGCAACCCCATATCATAAATGACTGAGGAAATTTGATTGCTTTCTTCAGGCAGACATCTTTATATGTTTCATTAGAACGGCACCAGACAAAAGTTCCAGCATCATCTCCTTGGCCAATGCAGATTTGTGATTCATCACTGAATATCACTTTCATCCAATCATCCACACTCCATGATTGCTTCTCTTTAGCCCACTGTAACCTTGTTTTTGTCTGTTTAGGTGTTAGTGCTGTTTTTTTTTTGGCTTTTCTATATGTAAATCCCATTTCATTCAGCCGTTTTCTTAGTTTTGTCACAAACATTGACTCCTGTTTCCGCCCATTTGTTTTTCATTTTTTTGTTGTGCATTTTCTATTTTCAAGGCATATTGCTTTGAGTTTTCTATCCTGACGCTTTGACGTCTTCCTTGGTCTACCCGTATGTTTTCCTTTTATAACCTTCATATTTTGTTTATACTTGCACCACATTTTAGACACAGCTGATTGGGAACAACCAACATCTTTTGCCACACTCCGTGTTGGATTTCCTTCTTGAGTTTTATAATCCTTTCCATTGTTTCAACTGACAACTCTCTTGTCGGGGCCATGTTTCCTTTCAATTAGCCAAGTCCAACAGCTCGTTAAGGTCTGTAAGCACTCTCTTTTAACTGCAGACTAATTAGCATTTTTAGACTTGTGCCGGTATTTGTTTTAGAAATGCAACTTACAAGGTGATTCCATAATTTTTTCCTCCACATTCAGTTATTCCATCATTTTTTCCTCTACTTGATCTGGAAAAAAATATGCCATTAATTTAAATAATTTAATTTCATTTGTTTGAGGTATGTTTCATGAAGCCAGAATGTTCAGCTATTAAAAAAATAGTTTTGTGTCATATCTGTGATTTGTTTATTTGCTACGAAGTAAAAAAGCTGCGTGAACATCCTCTAAGTGTGGTGATTCCATAATTTCTACCAGGGGTTGTAGCCTATAGCTCACACACAGGATGCAAGACAAGGGTGTCAGGCTGTAGGACGAATGCATCCTCTAATGCATAGCACTCGAAAGGAGATAGGATTTAAAACATGTTTCACACATGTTTCTACTAATCACTTCTCACGTTCAGATATAGGCTGATATGACATTATATTTGTTTTACTGAAAGGACGCGAGACTTATATTGCAGTCAAATATTGCAAAGCAACTATTATAAAAACGCAGTTCTGAATTTAAACCATTGTTGTGCCTATATGCGTTCAGTAGGGCTTACAGTATAATGAATTGTGAATGCAGTTACCTTCCGACGCTCTGTGGTCTTCTTCCGTCACAAGTTCACCTGTGTCTATTCCTCCCACTCCCACGACATTCTCATTTTGCATGACTTCCACCTTTTGTTCTATCGGTGTTAATAGGCCATTCTTTCTTTAGTTGGACCTCTACCTGTGTCATTTTCCCGCATTATGTTGTAGGAAAGTTTTTTCTAAAATCACACCATCTTTTCTTTACATCCACTCAGCCTCATAAATTAATTCTGTATGTGATGTCATTCCAAAATTCTCATCTCAGTTATTGTTGTATATGCTGTAATACAGCGTTGTGTACCTCGTAAATTAAAGTTTTATTTTTCTTGTGGTTATATCGCGACTTGTGCCTGCATGGTTTCTCCGTATCCGTTTATTAGCGCATTGTTATATATATATCCTACCGCATATTTATGTGTCTCCTACCGCAAAAATAGTGAATGGGGGCGTTTAATTCTTTTGATTGCGTAATTAGGACAAGTGATAGTAAATCGTTCGTTAATGTGGCGGTATCTGCGACCGCAAAAAAAGTAGCAATATAATTTATAGTTTTACGCTGCGACTGTGTCCTTAGTAAATCCGGTCCCTAGCGTTCATGGCTGTTTTATAGTCACAAAGTGACTATACGTGCAGTCCTTCTGTGAATCAGCCCTCCAGACGTTAGACCAGCAGGGCATAACACAATTTACAATATAAGAAAGGGGGCTATTTGAGTCAGAATCATATCTGTAGAACTGTAAGAGTTCAGTCCAGCAGGACGTATAATTCTCAGGTCCAAAGTGCTGCAGTTGGCGAGTGTAGCAGACATCTTCATAGCATCGCAGACCTTGAAATTTCAATTTAAATCTTCATCACTGAACTCTATCAGTGTTACATTTCAAATATTACATGTTTTATTTTACCTAATATTATTATACTATAATATCAACTCTTCTTTGGACACTGAACACTGTCACTGTTTTATTTAAATTATGACGTGTTATATTACACAATTTAATTTAACTATATCAACTCTTCTTTTGCAGACTGAACAGCTGTGACCTCACAGATGAGTCCTGTGACATTATGGCCTCAGCTCTCCAGTCATCAAAGTCACCCCTGAGAGATCTGGACCTCAGATACAATGACCTGGGAGATTCAGGAGTGAAGCTGCTCTGTGATGGACTTATGAGTTCAAACTGTAAACTGCAGAGACTGGGGTGAGTAGTACTGCGTGATCTTAACTAAGCAGAATCAGTGATTATAGCTCTATGCGGTGAAATATAAAAAGCTCTTTCTCTCTCTATTTACTCCTCTTTCCACAAGCATTCTTTCCTTGTCCACATTAGTCTCATCCCTGTCTTTTTACTCCTTCATCACTGTAAAGAAAAGCAGGATATAGCCTTATGAGTCTTAGGGTTGCCAGGTTTGTGTTTCCTGACCAGAATGTAAGATAAGCAGTGTAGTGAGGTTTGGTCACTTTTATTCAGAATTAATTAAGTTCAACACTCAATTAGAATTCTATACGTCAGTAGAGCCCAACTTAGTGAAATAACATAGACATGACAATGGGTTGGAAAAATGACACATGTTTTATTGGCTACAACTATGAATATGTGAATAATAGAAACAATAATTGATATAACATTCTATGACTTAATCTTAATCAGAGGAAATTATAATTATGTGATTGCTAAATATAGAAGCTAACAGTCCTACCATTAACAAAGGTTAGTTTGTGTTATGGGTTAATGACATGCTAAGCTATATTTTGTGTATAAATATAAAGTTTTAACAGTGTAAAACTATAACGACAGGGAAATTGGCTATTCCCGACCGAAACGTGCATAGCAAAACAAAATGCAAACAACAGTAGGAACCAGCAGTAAAATAACCTCAATTGGGAATTACAGGTTTTATGCTAGCCTATCAATTGATGTCAGTGCTAAATAAAATGCGTTTCAATACTTAACGGTAACAAAAGGTGGCCAGTCCCGATTCCGTAAGTGATGTCAGCTCGTCAGCTGGTCCAAGGTCCCAGCAGGTGTGTGGACTCCTGGAGACTTCTTCACCGAAGTCGGGTCGCGACAGGTTTCCAGTCAGGTCGACGTGGACGTGCAGAGATCTCCACTTGGGTCCGGCCGCAAGGGAGACAGTAGAGGAATAGTTTTAAGAAATGTGTCCTCAAAACAGCTGCTGAGAATAAACCAGCTTGGTTTATTCTGTGGACGGTGGCAGGCCAACTCTGTCTCAGTGATCAGGCGAGATGCGGGTTGGGAAACGCAGAAATCCGTCAGGGTTTCAGTGGTGCGTCTGGTAGGGGTAAGACTGCGTCTTTCCCATCAGAGCAAAGTTGGTAAAGTTCCATGGGTTTTTATGCTCAAAAGTCACTGACAAGTCCCAATTGGTAGATGGCTTTAGGGCACCCATACAATTGATTGGCTCATTTCCTTGGAACCATCAATAAACACAGATGGCTCAGCCTTTTACAATCACCTCAGGGTGTGCGTGTGTTAAATTGGGGTCCCCCCTCTCCTTCTCAAAAGAGGGGGAAGTTCCTGCCCAACCCGGTGCCTGATCGATCAAGCAGTCTGTGTTCATCTCAGAGTCACATGCAGAATGTGGACAGACCCTCCATTGTGCCTCAGTTTATCAGGAGTGTTAATTGTGAATGACTCCGCAGGAGGCCCAGTCTCATGATCAGAAAGCCAGAGTCCCAAAATGTCCCTGTGTAACCATTACAGCAGTTTGTGGAAATAAAGTTTTAAATTAAGTTTTGTTCGGTAATACTCATTTGAGCATTTCGGGGCAATACAAAAAGACCGTCTGTGCGTTTTTTCTTTTCTTTTTTCCTCACGATACATCATTGAGCTCACTGAAAGTCCGCTATTTTCCCATAGGAATACATTGAGCAGCAGAGACCGACCAACCTAGTGACGTCACGACCGCAGTTGGTCCAAGATGGCTGCGCCCTAGTGGAAAAAAAGCTAATTTTAACTTCTTTTTCCAGCAAATACGTGTTGGTTTGAGATTTGAACGCACGGTCATATCTAATTTAAGGTAAAAAGCTAACGAACCAGGGCCACTTTACCGAGTGCTCCATGGCCCCTTTAACTAGCAGGGAGGGGTTGCGTTCTCAGGGCACACAAATGGGAAGGGCTGTGCCCTCAGGCACACGAATGGGAACGAATGGGGAAAAAAACCTAAATCAAACACCATAACGAAGAGTTCAGAAACAAAGAAAAAAGGGACTAGAACAATACATTTTCGTTTTTGAGATAAATCCTCATAGTTTTCTTTTAATTTAAACTCCTCAAAAAAAGTTTGGAAATTTGTGTTTGGTCGATCATCTCTGTTGTCACTGTATTATTAGCATTGTATCTTATATCATTGGAAAGCCTCTTCATTTCCCTTTACAATGATGTCCCATTTGTAAGGATCATGCATTTGTGGGATGAGCAGCACAGCTGATTATGTGGGTGGGGTCCCAAGTGAAATGTGCCCCTGCCAATGTCAAACAGTGTATTCTCCTCTTGGTATTGTCTCTATTGTTTTGAGTTGTTTGGGGGATTGGATGATTGAACTCTATCAGTAACAAGGAACAAAGAAGACAAATTGGTAATTTTACGCTTTATTGATTGAACAAACAGTCAGGAGCCTCAGTAGCGGGTGGAAGAACCATACACAGCCACAGCAGCCTGGCACCTCCTCCTCATGCTGGTCACCAGCCTGGTCACGTGTTTCTGTGGGATGGCCTTCCATTCATAGAGAGAATGGAATGGCCTGCCAACAGCCCAGACCTCAACCCAATTGAATACTTGTGGGATCAGCTCGGGCGTGCTGTACGTGCTAGAGTGACTAACACAACCACGTTGGCTGACCTGCGACGAATCCCGGTTGAGGAATATTTTTGTCCGGCACGGCCAGCCCAGTTGGCTGCGTCACATGACCTACACAGTACGCACTAGTGTGCACAAGGCGTTAAGGTGCATTCTCACCAAATCCGGCGACGACGCATGGGGACGCGCAGGAACCCCAAACTGGTTTGGTGAGAATCCACCTTCAGCCGCTTTGACGCACTTTGTACGCAGCTTTGTGTTTATCACTTTATTGCTTTGTGTTTATCACAAAGTCTGGCCTTCAGCAAACTAAACTCACCTATATGACTTTTTATTTAAAGTTTAAGGAAATCAAATGTTCCCTATTGCATTTTCTTTGCCTCAACTAATGTATGGTTTTTCTATATTATGCTCATATGTGCGCCTAAGCACTTTATTTTATTTCATCTGCACTTGCATTGGATTGCTTATTTGGTTATTAAAAACATTCAAATATATTATGAGGGATGCAGCCGTTCGATATCGGCCGATTTCCCTTCCATGTGACTCAATCGGCAGTCAATGAAATTACCAATAACCTACTCTTAACCTATATATTTAATGTGCTTGTTATAATCGAACAGTATTCCTTGTTTATAGGCCTACGCTCCGTCAATCTTACAAAATAAAAAAGAAACAAAACATTCAAGGAAAATCTCAACATCTTGCAAAACGTGATAGCCTACTATGCTATCCATTTAATGCTATTCGCTTTAACTTAACTGCGCCTAATCTCGCCACTTTTTCAGAACGGATAAACACATTTTAAAAGAAAGCAAAGGAACCGCTCATTTGTATTTTTTAACTCAATAGATAGACCGACCGTATGTTCCGCCTCTAATAATAATAATAATACATTAAACTTATATAGCGCTTTTCAAGGTACTCAAAGACGCTTTACATTAAAAAATAAGTAAATACGCTCCTCTGTATTGAGTCCGCTTGTGTAATCAATTCCTTCAATCTCGCCATTCCATGAGCCCAAACTCGCCGCGCAATTAATAAAATGAAAATATGATGTTTTACACCGCAGAAAAAAAAAGTTTGATCAAGGCTTGTCAAGGTTCATACTAAAAGCATATTAAAAGCTGTTGAATTGCAGCCACATCCAGCGACGTTTTTGTACATTTTCTTGAATTAAAAACTGTTCAGGTGTTCTATAGAGCTTTGTTGTTACTGCTAGCTCAGAAATGCATTTTGTTGGACTGTTTATTTTAGTTTTTTCATTTATAGCGTATATATCATTAGGCTATAATCCTTAAGTTCTTCTTGCATTTTATAATGCACAATAATAATAATACTGTATTTCTAATAAAAAAAATCTGGAATTGATATCGGCCAGAAAAATCTTGATCAGAGCATCCTATATATTATTTTCTTGTCTTCATTGAGCTTACCACAAGTTTGAATTATTATATACACATATTTTAAGGTCATTTGTGAATAAAAAATGGTTGAAAATAGGGAAAACTGAAAAATATACGGAAAATGGCTTAAAAGGATAAAAAAAACGGAATTGGCCATTTATGGAAAGCGGAATTTGCCTTTTTTTCAAAACGGAATCCTAGAAGCCCTACATTTGGAGTCTACAGTAAAACTCATTGCCTGTGTCTTTGTCTTGTTTATTTTATACAACCTTTTGTGCTCATCTTCATCAGAGGTGCCAAAGGAGGCCAATGTTTCTGTGTGGGTGCGTGCAGATATATTTTGAGGGTGTTTTTGTGTGTTTATGCATGCATGTATGATTGGTCAGCTGTATTTGTGTGTGTGTGTGTGTGTGTGTGTGTGTGTGTGTGTGTGCGCATGTGTATGTGCATAAGCATATGTTTGTGTGTATGATTGTATGACTATTTGGGTGAGACTGTGTGTGTGTTTCTGAGTTTGTGTATCGTTGTGGGTCTCTATGTACATCTATTTCTGTATCTGTGTACATATCTGTGTGCACATGTACAGTACAAAGTAAAATGTGTGTGTTTAATGAGTCACATGAGGTTAGATTTATCTACTGTTTGGACATTGGTAATACTAGATGAGGGTTAGTTATGTCCTGTAAAACCATAGCATTGAAAGAGTGCGTGCTTTCTTTGTCACAGCACTGTGTGTGTGTATGTGTGTGTGCGTGTGTGTGTTTGTTTTTGCATGTGAGTTTGTGTGTATGCGTGTCCCCGGTGACAATCATTACTGAGAATAATCAGGAAGTGTATGTTGACAAGGGTGTTGTACATGGGGACAATTTTATTTTTTTATTTTTTTGAAAACTGCCAGTATTACCTGGCTGAACTACAGCTGAAAATATTTCATTAAAATGAGCAGAGAATTCTTTGTGAAAATGTGAAATATGCATGGAAGATGCAAAGTCATGTCAGGCACAGTAGATGTGGGTGCAACAAGGCTACTACCAGTGCTCTCCTGCTATAGGCCTATGAGAGCCAGAATGAGAAAGGTGCAGGATAATACCAGCAAAATAGAAATTATTATGTTACACCAAACAACGTCATATCAGCCTATTATTATCATTGTAACAACTAAAATGAAACTATCATTAGCCCTTTATTACCGCCAAAAGTGTACGTGCATAAAATGAATGGAAGGATATGAGGGGAAGCAGGACACACAAAACATACATAGCTGCTATGTGTGGGATTTACAAAAGGCACACCTTTTTAAAAATCTATTTTAAACAATATTGAGTAGCCTTGGTGAGTAGATAGGACGGGAAAGTTGTTGTAGGTGAAAATCTTTCAAATTGCAGTATACACCCAAATGACACACTTACTTCCGGGGTTTCGCTGAGTACATTTGGGAGCACACTTCAAGAAGTACACAAACATTTTTGGCACATAAATATGACGTGAAGCTTTGTTTTAAAAAAATGAGGCGCAGCTTCGCTGATGTTTTCCTTCAAATACAACAAAAACACAACGTGACATGGCAGCGCAAGGGTGGGACGTCTTATGACCTGCTTACGACAATTCCACAGTACGGTTGGAAAATAGTAGGGCGGATATTTTTCGCGGACTGCTAAACAGTGCATATTAAACAGCACAGTTCTGCCAGTGCACTGTACGCAGGAGACAGGGCGCAGTAGATAGGGCTCTGATTTGGGCACAGCCCTAGGCCGTGTCCGAATATGACCCGTACACCCTTTTGAGGGCGCATATTTGAATCCACTTCTTCAAAAAGCTTTTGAGTGGGCGACTTTTTCTCACAAATGGGGGCACTTAAAATACCAGTATGAACTCCTTATTTCTGGGGTTTTGTTGAGGGATTTCAGGAGCACACTCATCTACAGAACGGTGCACTCATCCGACAATTTCATTAAGTAACCCGGAAGTAAAAGCGTAAAAGACATAGAGCGTATATGTATATCTATGGCATAAGATAGGTTCATATTACAAAATACTCTTTTTTTATTTTTGTTAATTCTATCTTCATTCATAATCTACACATTGTAACAATCGTCATATGTTTACAGATTGATATTCTGAATAAAAAATAAATAAATTCAAAATAAATATTACTAACTACTTCTTCACTAGTTTGGAAAGAGTTTTGCGGGATTTCTTTCGCCCACTGCTTGCAAAGTGAGGGGACAGGGCACATAGGGACAGGGGTCTGAGTGGACAGTGGACAGGGAACAGGGGTCTTATTCGGTCACGGCCCTAGTGTCCATCTACCTGCAGTAACAGTCAGTGGCAATGATCAGTTGTGGTGTTTCCATACAGCCAGTAGATGGCGCTGCAATGTAATTCAGTTGGCGCCGTAGTTACATTGTTTGGAGATCATGCCAGACTGAGCTAAATTCATACACGTCTCTGGCACAGCTTCAACTGCAGGTATAGCATCGTTTGTCTGACAATAATAGCATAACAAGTTAGGTAGCAACCCTTTCATGTTGACTGGTACCTTATTTTATATACCTGCATAACGTTATATGTTTAGGTTGTCTGTGGTAGTAACGTTGAGTTGCTTTGTTCCTTGCTAGCTGCGTTAGCTAGGTTGGCTAGCTAATTTAGGGTCAAAGCTAAAACGCTAAATTACAGCAGCAGCTGTTAGTTTATTATATTATTATATATAATTAAAGCTGTAGTATCAACATGAGGGTAATGTTGTTGATATTAGCTAAGTCCTAATGTTTATTATCAGATAATTTTATCGTTTACCTCTGTAACTATCGATCTTATTTTCAAAGAATGAACTGAGGTAGCTAAGGGTTACAGCCATAGAGCGTATAGAGCTCCGTAGTCCCGCCCCCTCCTGTCCCTGGCTGGTCCTATGACCAGAAAAAGATGTCGTTTCTCCTGACAAATTTTCCTATTGAACTCTATGGAAAAATAATTCAGGGGAAGAAACCCTTCAAGTTATCCATCCATATCTACTGTATTTCTGGCAGCAGAGTGATGGTTTAAGGCTTGTTTGATACCTCAGACCCTTGATGACTTAGAGCCATTTAGCCAACCATGTGTTCCACACTGTTCCAGTGTAATTTACAGCTAAATCTAGTCCCACCCCCCAATTCCCATAGAGATCCATTCAAATGCAGAGAGGTTATAGTATCGCTTCTAAGAGTACCTGGAAATAAGATATCAGGAGTCTTTTGATATCCTTTTATACAGAGTCATGATGGCATCACCTGTTTACCTGTGGAATACCTGTTTACCACAAACGTTGTTTGAGAGAATGGCAAGAATGTGCAAAGCCGTTTTCAAGGCAAAGGGTGGCTACTTTGAAGAATCTAAAATATAAGACTTTTTTTTATTTGTTTAACACTTTTTTGGTTTTTGCATAATTTAATTTGTGTTATCTCATAGTTTTGATGTGTTTACAATTCCAAAATGTGGAAAACAGTAAACATAATGGAAAAAAACCTTCTATGAGTAGGTGTGTCCAAACTTTTGACTGGTACTGTAGTTTATACTTATATTTTATTCCTACTTTTTAAATTATATTTATATCTATTATATAATGCTTACTTTTATCTTAGATGTGTCTATGTGAGCAATAATACCAAGACAAATTCCTTGTAAAATATATTTGGCCAATAAAAACCTATTCTATTCTATTCTATATAATTTTACAAAACCCTTGTTCTTTTCTGCATGAATTAAGCGTAACAGGGGTGATGAGTTGTGCTCGTCCCTTTATGCCAAACATTGAAAACATGCCTCTTCTTGCACGCTGTCTTATCTATTTGAAGAAATAATGTAAATTCCTCAAGGTTCTAACACTCAAGGCGTGATGCCATAATTTCCTGCAGTTTTTCCCATCATTATATCAGGGTTGACTGGAACTTGGGGACAACATTTAAATTATTATAATTTTTTCAGGGACATGCTTGACTTGTGACTTAACAAAATGTTTTTAATATCTAAAAAAGTCAATAGGATGACAAATATTGAGTGCTATATGAAAGAACAACATGAATGAATTATTATTTTCATGTATTTGTGTACCATTTCAGTTTTATTAATCAAAATGCCAAACAGACAAAAGATGTCCTCCAATGCTGAAATGACCCAAAGGTTAATAATAAAATATTAAGAAAAACGATATCAGATTAGACCATTTTCCACAGTATATAGTCATTATACGTAATTGTATTAATTTCTGAGGATCCACAAAGTAAAAGGGTGAGAGAATCTTTCAACTTAGAGGAGTATGCTTTATTTGAAGAATATTGCCAAGAAATGAGGAGTCTCATATCTTTGCTGATACAGCACAAATGTGAACAAAAACATAAAAGATGTGTAGGCTACAACATATATTCCACAGGTCAGTGACAGCTCAAGAACTGTAAATCTTTGAACTGATAATTTCTCTTGCGTCAATTTAGTTTATTTTTAGTTATTTTATGGAGAATATTCCTGTTGTTTGGATATATATGAAATAAATATAGCTAGCTATATTTTATATATATATCTAAATACATATAGCTAGGCTACTGGACAGTGGCAAGCAAAATTAAGTGACAGCACAATATCATAGCTGCTTGATTACGTTTACTGTCAAGGTAATCGGTTCACTGATTGACAAGTCTTACACAGTTCAGTAACCATGGAAGTGCAAACTACTTTACGACGTGCTATTTGTAGGCTATTCATCAATTGTTCGCGTCCCCACTAATCAGCGAATCAGAGTCATATGTTCAGTCATATTTTGACCAACCAGAGTCTCATGTTGACTCACGGAGAGTAAAACAACGGAAACAACGGAGGCTATAACTTCGTTATCGAGTCGCATCAAGTAAAATCACGCATTGATTCGTATTCTTATATGTATTACGAGTATACCTGGGTTGAAAATATGACTAAACCGCTTAGTTTGATATAAAAAAGGCAGGAGTTTCTCCATTATAGCCTATGGGGAAACTGAGAGGTGCGGTGCATTGGACGCCATATTGGTTGCTGCAACTTCGGCGATAGAAGCAAGCGGTTACGTCCATTCCATGTCATTGAGTTCAGTGGTTACAGCTCAGACAAGCTCTCGTAACCATGGTAACCAACCGACTCTACTAACAGCCACATTTTAAACAGTGTCGTCATGCCTACCTTCACTTGACTTTGGGCAGAGGTAAATCTATGACCAGAAAAAGAAGGACTGGACAATGACGAAATCACAATGCGGAGGTTCAGCATTTCTAACAATGGGACCAGCAGCTTAGTGAGCCTACGCCGAGATTAGCAGCAGCGCCGTCAGGAGACTTGTCGAATTGCCCTTACCCATTCTTGGGCCCTCTTTTTGGAATAGAAACATTGTTTTCCCCCTACCATCCCCTCTATTAGACCACAGAGGTGCTGCACATTTAACTAAGTGAACGTTCGTAGTGACTAAGGCGTTAGCTAGTTGGCTAATGTTGTCATACAATTCTTACGATGGAAAATCCCCTAATGTTAGATACTTGTTTACATTCTCGGACGGATGTTAGGGAAATCTGTTACCACGGCGGCACTTTCGCCACAAATTATATTGTGAAATAGCCTATACCCTCGAAAACAAAAAATAAAGAAAAGAAAAATACTATGCTGTTCCTGCAGACCGGTTTTGCCAAAGCTGCATCATAGCCATTATAGCGCGGAGCTTTCAAAACCATAACAGCACGGAAACCCTTTAAAAATGTAATAAAAAACTGTAGGCCTACATACGGCTATGGTAACGTTGGGACTAAACAGGCCACTTTTTAGTTAACTGTTGGCTAATACAACTCAAAAGTAAGCCAACTTAGGTGAGCACAAGTGGCTTACTAGGACTACTAACTTTTAACGTTAGCCTAAAAATAGTGACCTATTTTTTCTGTAAGTAGGCTATAAACCAAAGTAGTCTCGGTGGCGCAGCCCCTTGCTACAGAAGAAGGAAAAATAGTGAACTTGTAGGCCTAGTGTAAGCCACTTGTGCTCACTGGATATCTAAGTTAGCTAGCTAACTAGAAAGTGGCCGGTTTAGTCCCAAAGTTATAATTTCCATTGGCTACGTGCAACAGATTTCCCTAACATCTGTCCGAGAATGTAAAAAGGTCGGGGATTTTTCACGGTAAAAGAAATTTCATGACAACGTTAGCTAGGTAGCTATTCACAAAAGTTAGCACAATGGTGATGGCTAAGGTTAGCTATAAAAATATTAAATATAATATTGCAAATCAACTGTCAATTTCCAACAGTTTATGCAAACAGTAAATTCACGTGAATAGAACGCTATAGCAAGCTAACAGATGGCTACAATGACATCAACGTTCGCTTACAACAACTTAGCCATATGAAAACTACCAAAACTCACAAATGCCTGATATGATTTTAAAAAAGGACCATCGTAGAGTATGTTATATTTCTGTCATTTTATTTTGACCAGTATTACACAATAAAACCAAAACATAAAGACCTTGATTTAAAACTTTTGTGGAGCTGTCACCGGCATCCGCTCCCATTCATTCAAATCTCCGGCGCTGGTCCCATAGAGACAGAGCCCAAATAGGCCCCGCCCAACCGCTATCGCCGTCCATTTGACTTGACATGCCGGTGCCTTTTTGTCATTTCTATCTGTTAGCTAACAGCATAAAAATGCCTAAAATTTGTTGTTTGGTTGGATGCACTACAAACAAGGTAAAAAACCCAGAATGGCAGTTTTATACGAATCCGAACCGCCAAACGGAGCCCATAAGACGAGGAAAGCGGATCCGAGCAATAAGACGTGAGGCGTCGGCGGACATGCTTATGTGTGCAGCAGGCTTTTTTTCCACAGGTAGCCTAAGTCAAATGTTATCCAATTGTCAATTTACGGCTAACTATATTGCTGTAAGTAACGCTAAAACATTTTGACCATATGCAAATTGTTTGTAGTGGAATGTGAATAAATCGGGGTGCTATAACGTTACAGTAGGCTAGCCTATTATATTTGCAAGTGCAAAATATTATCATCCACTAGCAAAAAAGTTGTGGGCATCATCGTTGTATGTGTGTAGATTCCTAACAAACGGTGAGACAAAGAAAAAGCAATCAGCTTTCAATGGAAATCTCATGCCAAGTTTTTATGATATATTTTCTAACATTTTGAGAACCTTCATGAAATACAATTTGCTAAAATTATTTGTTAAAATACAGTTGGTAATTTGGCCAGACAAAAAAAAACGTGCAGGTTGTAGGCTAAGCCAGCGAAATAGAAGTAACGTTAGCCTATTAGGCTACTAATAACAATAATAATAATTATAATAGTAGCCTAGTAGTAGGCTAGTACGCTACTGGTAATGTGTAGTTAGACTTGGGTGTTTTGATCTTAGATTAAACCATTATCTTACCTGCTGACATTTTGATCAATAGTTGTAAATATCAAAGTAGCTATTTAACTTCTGGCCATTCCATGGGATCATTTCTCCGCAAGACGTGCAAGGAAAGGAGAAGGGACTTTGAGGGATTCCAACAATATTGCGTTTGTGAATATACCTTTTCCTCTCTGGTAGACACAGGGTACCAAAATAGTCCTTTAAAGGGTAACAAAACACGCTGGTTTAGCTAGACCCCGCCCCCTTTTGAAATTTGAAAAATGCCGCAATCTGGGCGTGATAAGGAAATAATAGGGGCTTTATTTATTTATTTAGCGAATGCAAAGTCCTCTAGCCAAGCAGTTGCCTGGTCTGCTGTATGGAGGATGTCTAATCCTCCTTTTAGTCTTTGGAGTGGGCAGGCTTCAATGATGTGTTCCATTGTTTGCTCCTCTCCACAAGCACACAGTGGGCTTGGGCTGCTGCCCCACCTGTGAAGGCTGGCCAAGCAGGGGCCGTGACCAGTCCTGAATCTATTGAGGGTTGTCCACTGTCTCCTTGGGAGGTTGGTGCCAGGGACCTGTTGAGTGGGGTCTGACACCAGATGTTTGTTTGGGACATCCTTGGCCTCCCCTTCCTTTTCCCAGTATCCCAGCTCCCGGTATCAAACCACGCCCAAGCGAGCCCCAAGAAGCTTGCCGCTGCCGAGGCAGAAGCAATGGTGGGGAATACGGCATGCATAGCCTAGTTTGGGCTTATAATGATGCGGCCAGTAAAGAACAAATCACACGCTGTACAAATAGTTACCCATGGCATTTATTTTTAATAAACTATATATTTTTTAAAAAAAATAAACTAGCTAGCTACTTGCTAAGCTAGACTGTAATACGAACTGTCAAAAAACAAGGTATTATCAAGCTAACTATAAAAAAATATACCAAATATATATACTACTATCCCCGTCCACGGCATGCAGATCAACCGCTGAGATTCGCTTTTATAGCTTGGGCTCCAAAACTTCCGGGCGTAGCTGTACCATAGACTGTATAAAAATATGGACAAAGCCACTGTGACCTCACCCATTGCCCTTTCCATGGCCTCGTAAAAACTGAATTGAGGCTCCGGATATCTTTTTCGCCGCCTGTTTGTACAAACTGCGCCTGCTCTGTGGAGCCGAAGTGTCCTTGGCTTGAAGCAGGGTCAACCGGATATGGCCCGGGCACAGTATGATTGACAGTTCGGGGTGGAGAAGCCCATGACCTGACCAAACCCATCATTTAGCAAAACGAACTAGCGGTAAACTTCTTTAAGTTGATAATGTTTTATAATATAACATTTAATTTTCATCCTCGATTTTACTGTGTCATTTATTCGCATTGAATGTGTGGTATTCGTCACATAATTAACGTTCATTCAGTTACCTTCAATTTATATTCAGCTAACATCAGCTAATTTGATTAGCTAGATAGCATACCAGCTGAGCTCGATAGCCAAGCTAGACGCAATGCATCGCCACCACACATGGATGAACAGCGTACCACTATTGCCATCAACTATATTGACGGTCAATTTATCACGTTATTTTGTTGGACTACTTTTATTATAAATGTCCCTAGCGCCACTAGAAAGGTAGCAAGCTGACCCCATAGTCTTAAATGAGCAAACCACCACCGTCTTTTTGGCTAACCGCTAATTTACTCGACTGTGGCAGAGCAGTTTGCTGCAGCATGAAACCCCGTTCTGAAAACTGTTCCAGATAAAGTGGGGATTGTAGGTTCGTGGGTTCACATGCTCGCTAAAGCACAGTAGCTACATTAGCTACATCGTAGCTGGCATTAACTTTCATCTGCATCCTGTAACCTAATCACAAACATTGCAAACATTTACAAACGCAGACTCCGTATAATTTTCCGATGAATTATTGGTTTTATTTTAAACATCCCCGTTTTGAGTCAGCACAAACATACCGCTAACACTTTGGCTCTATTCCCCGCACATTTTCGTAATTTTTGGGACCTAAAAAAATGTTCCAGGTGTAGAAATGTCCGGTTAGAGTTCTAGCTAGAGCAGCTGGCTAACGTTAGTAACGTTAGCTAGGCAGTCACGGTAGCTAGCCAACTTATATGGCCAGCCAGCAAGGATGACTTTAAGGAAGTCGAATAACTGTTAAATTAAAATGGCTTGCCATAAGCTGTCGTTAGCTTGCAAGCTAAATGTTAAAACGACTTGCCGTGAGATATCGTTAGCTTGCTAGCTAGCTAACCCAGCATTGCTAAGCAATGGTAACTTTCATGACAGGGGGAGTACGGCGATTGCGTATGGGAGGGGGTGGAATAGCTATCTAAATTGATAAGGTTATACAGGTATGGAGCAATTGATTTGAGATACTTAACCCACAGTTTGGCTGCTTGCTCCGAAACACTGGGCCTGTAGTGTAGCTGCAACATCCCCTTCTGTCTCATCTTACGAAACAGTATTTTTTTTCGTAGTAGACACATCATAGCTCCCTCCAACCAAAATGAATATGTGATGACAAACATGTTGAAGATGAGCGGGTAAGGCACTCAATTTATTATGCTACGAACTGCGTCCACAAAACAACAACTTGTTCACGGTAGGCTACTAAGGGATGTTCTCCATCGACTTCCACTCAAAAATACAGCGTGTCTCCCTGTCCCAAGCATAGACTGTATAAAAATAGGTCCGTTTTAGACCAATGATTGTTGTCTCCCCCTTCTAGTCCCGCCCCTCTGAGTGAGGGCAGTGAGAACTATATAGAACCTATCTATGCCAGTGATCCCAGGACTCAACCTGTCCCCCCTTTCTATTTCGTCACAGAGTACCGAATAGAGTACTCAAGTGAGTATGTCAGTTGTGGGCGGAGTCTGGTTTCGGAAGTAAATTCCCTATGGAAGAATAGAATGGGCTTCGGAGACTATCGACTATTTCTTGAAATCTGATTTATAGAATGAGCCGAAATGTTCCTGGATTAGCCTGTGTGGTAGGGGAGAACCGGGTCGAAAGATTAACTTTTTACATTCATCCGGTTTACTCGAAAGTCAATAGAGCTAGAGAGGCCATATTTTCTGACAAACAACTTGTATGTGTCCCTCACTAATAGCAACGGGAATTTTGTTACCAGCCTAAACAAGTCGGATATAAATTGGCTGCAAACAGGATGAGTGCAATGTGTCTTTCGTCCCTGCCGTGCGGGACGAAAAACACACTGAATCGGGACGAAAGAATCACGTGAGGAAAAGTGTGTTTTAGCGGTCTTATCTCTGTCTTGTTGTTTTTTATGCTCATTCCTTTAAACAAATGTACTGTCAGGCAAAATGCCATGTTAGGGACGAGTCAATGAATAATGGTATAAGTTTAAAATCCATGAAAATCAACCATGCGTCAAGAGCATAATGTCGCATAATTAATAGAATTTTGCATCGCAACGTTAAACGGTCTGAAATTGATGATTTAATAGCAACTCACCTTTATTAATAGCTACTAGACATCATTTATTGATGCTTATTATACCAGGCATTGTTGAATACTCGGTTCTGATGGGGTCAATACGCATTCCAAGGTTGTGCATTGATTTTCACCATGGCATTTTAACAGTGTGTCTTTCGTCCCGCTCGTGTCTCGCTTGCTTTCAAGTTGGCTAGCAGCTAAGTCTTGCAAGCATGCCATTCGAAACCTATGCTGTCCTTTAGTCAACAGTTGTGTTAAGAAAATTATGCATGTTTGGAAAATTCAAAACATAAACACACTTATACAACCGAAAAACACTTCCGGTTTCGATATTTTACTTTCAGCGGTCAAAAATAACTTTGGTCTAGCACTCCGCCAAAACGGGACGCACATCACTGGTTTTTTGCAGAGTGAAATGATTACACGTGTCACATACTGACTGATCTACGGCATTCGGGTTTCTGTAGTTTTCTCAAAAATCAATGTTATTCTTTCGTCCCGGTTCTCCCCTACAAGGATATAGACCATATATCGCATGTTCCAATTTTTATTTTTTAAAGTAATGCATTAAGGATTGTAGTTTGACTTGTAGTCCACCTTAACAAGCTGCCTATCCAGTACTGCAATGCACAGGTGGTTCTCGACCAATAAGATATCATCATCTCGTCTGTCTGCTCTGTGGCAGATGGGAGTAGACTACTGCCACTGAAGACTAGCTACCGTTAGCTTGCTAAATAGAGAAGCCCGCCCGACAAGGTCAGAAACTATGCTACGGTTAACCACATAAAGCAATTCTAGCTTTTAGTCCTTCAAGCTAGCTAGCTAACGTTAGAAAAAAAGTGTTTAAAAACGGAGCTGTGTGCTACTGCTGGCTACCGTTATATGACAAAGTCTGGAGACCAGTGCCCAGTTGCACAAAACACCTTAAGTTAAGTTATCCCTTATAATTACCCTTAAGTATCCCTTAAAGCTAAGTGAGTTGCATAAAAAAATCCTTAAGTGTTATCTAAGGGTTTTCTTAAGTGGGGCCTTAATATGTCCCTTAAGAGTTTAATTTAACTAAAGTAATCCCTTCAAATCCATTGTGTTGCACAAAACGCCTTATCTAGCTACCATTTCCCTTAGGATTTTTTAAGGCAAGAAATATATTCCCTTAACCTTTCCTTTTTAAAAAGTAAGCATTTCCACCTAAAACGATGGCACCGATAAGTCTAAAAAAGCTTAATAATTAACGTTATTATTAGTCGGATGTGTCCTAAACGTAACGTAGGCTAGCCTATTATCACTTTGTTGTTGTCAGCCGTAGTTCACATTCTCACTGGTGATAACCCGGCTGAAGTATCCCTGCCCTGGCATCGGCTCACTGTAGAAAGCTGTGTTCGGGGCGGAAATTAAATCAGTCAGAACACAGCTGAATTCAACGTGAGGCTACTTATTTTTTGAAAAGCAACCGTGTTAGCTAGCTGAGTAGGATAAGTCATTTATTCGCTGGTTATCATGTTAGTTGTCCTTTGACAATGCAAGTTAGAATTCCCCGGCTAGCTAATGTTAACTGATTATGGTAGTCTAGGTTTTCTTCATGAAAAACAATTGTGTGCAACTTGTCTCGACATTTTCTTTCCTTCAGCCGCTCAGCTGTTCTGCCGGACCCCCATAGGATAGCCTATAGATCACTAACAGCTCATTTATTTATTTTTTGCCATGACCGACTGATTTAAATATTTTTTTCAGTAGTCTATTTCTCTCATCGTCCTCTTTACTGCTAGCTTATTTCCTTTCACATTTTCCGCTTTTTTTGCTGATGTTACGACTGGATTGAATTTACTTCTCAAAAGCGTAAGATGAGATAACGTTACACTACTAAACGTTACCATGGTTACAATAGAATTTTACAACCATAAATCTGTTTTAATGCAGAAAATCCCTTACCGTTTCCCCTTACCTAAGTAAAACAGTTGACGGAGTATATGCAACACCCTTCGGCAATTCCATTAGATAAGGGGAAATAGTGTTGTGTCGTTCGCGAACGATTCGTTCAAAAGACCGGATCTTTTGGGTGAACGAACTGAATTGAATCACTTACTGAAAAGATACGTTCATTTCTCAGTTCAGTTGAGCTCTCGAACGGATCTGATCAGCAGCGAGCGTGCAGGGAGGGGGAGGGACTGCCGCGAGCGAACGTGATTCGTCCCCTGCGAACCAGTTCTGCTGTGCTAAACGAATCATTCACGGGCGGGCGGGCGCCGAGCGAGGCAGCGAGCATGCAGAGTGGACTTCTGCGAGCGAACGTGTCGTGATTCGTTCACTGAAGGCTACTAGACACAGTGAGTTAACGTGACGTGATCCTGAGTGATAATCAGCGGCTCAAACTGCCAGAATCAGGCCCAGCAAGTTAAGACTTAAAAGTCATTGAAAACCAGCGTTCACCTCCAATATTGATATTCAACGAGGAAACTTTTAAAATATCAAGATTTGTAAACGGAGTTTGGCGCATTTGTCAAAGCGACAGCACTTCCGCATGAACCGTTCGGCCGTTTCAGTTCACTGAGTGAGTCGGACTACGCAGTACGCAGTCGGAGCTCCGCCCAAGCACTGAACGATTCGGTGAACGAATCTTTTGAACAAATCTTTTTAATGAACTGATTCTAGTGATTCGAGTCACTGAAGTGAACTGTTTTGCCCATCACTAAGGGGAAATCATCCCTTAAGTGAATCCCTTAAGGGTAAAACTTAAGACGTTTTATGCAACCGGGCACAGGAGACAAGGCTACACGTTCGGAGGGAATTATGGGACGTGGATAACTTGAAGGGTTTCTTCTCCTGACTTATTTTTCCATAGAGTTCAATAGGAAAATTTGTCAGGAGAAACAACCCTTCAAGTGATCCATCCATATCTACTGCATATCTGGCAGCAGAGTGATGGTTTGAGGCTCGTTTGATACCTCAGACCCTTGTTGACTTACAACCATTTAGCCAACCATGGGTTCCATACTATTCCCGTGTAATTTACAGCTTAATCTAGTCCCACCCCCCAATTCCCATAGAGATCCATTCAAATGCAGAGAGGTTATAGTATTGCTTCTAAGAGTACCTGGAAATAAGATATCAGGAGTCTTTTGATATCCTTTTATACAGAATCATGATGGCATCACCTGTTTGCCTGTGGAATACCTGTTTGACCTGTTTTTTTTCACAGAATGAATTAATTCTCTAATTAAACTCCACACTGCTATTATTTTGAACACACCCCTTTCAATGAATGAGTCAATTACTCAGAACAAGCAGCATGCATGTCATGACAGTTGGGTCTGTTGTTTTTCTATTACACTACTACATCTACAAGTAAATTATTTGCCATGCAGAAATATCACTACTACTAATAACAGTGGTTCACCAGGTTACTGATGTTGTACTGCTATTTTCCGCTTAAATATCTAAGTATTAAAAATGGAACCACATTCAGTACAAAATGATGCACTTCCTTATTTACCTCTATGACCAGAAAAAGAAGGACTGGAGATTGTTGGGTTTATCTTGTTGCTATGATGGAATTCAAATTTTATATGATGAGTAAATATATTTATGAACTAAAACATAGACGCTATTGTCCACTATGTCACGCATGGGTAGGTATAGACTGTGTGTGGGGGGGTGCTTGTTAAATGGACTTGCTACGGGAAAATAGTGACACTTGGAAACTACGCATTGGGCAGAAATCGTCACGAATCGTCTACTAAAAGTTACACAGAGTTTGCGATTTCCACTAATAGTCTGGCTGCAGGAGCAACGAATGTCTCAGTTGAGCAAAAAGGTCCCGCCGGCGAGGCCTTCACTATGCATCTGCACAAAGGATTTAACCAGTGCCAGCACTGGTATTTTCACACAAAAAATACTAAAACGTAAAATATACTCAAAGCTGGTCCAGAAAAACGACAGTTTGCGAACGGGCGTTATATTGAACAATCCGGGAAATTGACGGTAAGACATAATCAGTAGAAATGGTTTAAAAGTAAGCTTTAGTTAATGTCTGCGCTCTAAATGAATGGGGAATTTACTTCCGAAACCAGCGTGACGTAGTCACTTGAGTACTCTACATTTGGGAAGACCTTTCTGGCCAATCACAGATTGAACATGCAGTACCTAACGTTTTACCACTAGAGACACTTTTGAGCCAGATTCTTAAAGTTTATGCTTTTTTGCACCGACTGCAGTAATTTGTCAAGATTTGGACCAGGATCAATGAGTAATAAAAACCCAAATGTATCAGTTATCATCTAAAATAAGTGGTTTTAGTGCTTTGTTACCCTTTAACATGCTGAAGTGTGGTGTTCTTCGCACTGACCTGAAATTAAATGTTCTAGATCAGTGGTTCTTAGCTAGCTACCGGCGGTTTCCCGTTGGTGACACTGTTTCATGCAGATTTGTTTTCCTCCACGGTGGGCGTGGTTTTCAGAGTATGACGCGTGGCGCTCTGGGTCTATGGCTGTGTCCCAATATTCTTCACTCCCCACCTCCACTCCCCCACTACCACTCCTCTCCTACCCGGAAATATGCAAAACTGCCTGAACATTTACATGACATTGCGGTTTGCGTCAAGACATTAAGTAATATGTAAGCATTAATACGTAATTAAGATGTAATCAGCGACATTCCTTTAAAACACAAAGATCCGTTTCCAAGGCACGGAGTAGAGGAGTGGTAGTGGAGGAGGAAAGGTGGCATTTTTTTACTATTGGGACGCACCCCTCGGGTTATTTACTTCCTCAAATCGCAAAGAATCATGGGTAGACCGTAACGTCATTGTCCAGTCCTTCTTTTTCTGGTCATAGAGGTAAATAAGGAAGAGCATCATTTTGTACTGAATGTGGTTCCATTTTTAATACTTAGATATTTAAGACTTTAATTTGTTATAGTTAAAACTGAATTAGGCTATTTGGTAACTTGATGGTTACAAGATTAGGAAGAAAATTAATGTTTATCATGATAACACTTGTATTTAGTGAGTTTTTCTTGTAAATTATGTGTAATCTATTCATAGTGATGAAGATTGTATGTTTTTTACAATCTACTGATGTTTGTAGACCGTAAAACATGTCTGGTGAGGTAAAGTTCACCACAGTGATCATAGTATAACTTCTGTTTGTTTTCTTTTGTTTACAGATTAAATTAAATATGTTTGCAAATCAGAATGTGTCCTGTAAGATATTAACATCTTATGGAAATTAAATCTTTGCAGTAGACTCCCAACCTTGAGTTGAATTGCCCCCTTATTATTTAGTTATGTTTGTTGGTTAATAGAGCCAAGTAATTGCCTCAGTTTTTTTGTGGATTAGTCAGAATACTTTATGAAACTAATTTACACAACCCCTCCCTGCTTTTGTGTGCACATCCCATAATTGTGTGCGTGCGTGCGTGCGTGCGTGCGTGCGTGCGTGCGTGCGTGCGTGCGTGCGTGCGTGCTTGCGTGTCTCTCCACAGGCTGGGTTGGTGTAATCTCACAGAGGGCTGCTGTGATGTTCTGGCTTCAGTCCTGCGTTCTCCTCACTTAGAGCTGAGAGATCTGGAGCTCAGAGACAATGAGCTGCAGGATTCAGGAGTGAGAGCGCTCTCTGCTGGACTGAAGGACTCACACTGTAAACTGCAGCGACTGGGGTGAGTACAAACACAAACCCCTTCAATCAAAAACGGCTCATATGTGACTAAATACAACACTAATGTTAATTATGTTTTGAATATGAAAATAAACAAAAGAGTTCTGTATACTTCACAGAACTGAAGCAACGTCTTCCTGTCCTGCCTCTTGGTAGAATAAGACCATACACACATTTTAAAGCCCATTTAAATATGTTAATCTGATAAACATTAGACAAAACATCCTTTTGAGAAACAAATCAAATCACATCAGATTATACATTCCTCAAAATGAAAAAAAATTAAGTTAACCTGTTCAAATGAAAGGAACCTGTTCATCCTCTTAAATAATGATTAGGATTCATTCAAGTAAGGTGTGTAACACACTGCTATGTGTTTGATACACACAGAACCCTGTTAGTTTATATTAATGTGCTGTAAGGTGTGTGTGTCCTTCTCTCTGCAGGCTGTAGAGTCACACAGACAGGCTGTGATTCTCTGGCTTCAGCTCTGTGTTCAAACCCCTCACACCTGAGAGAACTGGACCTGAGATACAATCACCCAGGAGACTCAGGAGTGAGAGCGCTGTCTGCTGCTAAACTGGACACAGTCACACTGCTGTAAGTACAGAGTTTCCACACTGCTCCTCACACACACACACACACACACACAATCACACTGCTGTAAGTACAGAGTTTCCACACTGCTCCTCACACACACACACACACACACACACACACACACTGCTGTACGTACAGAGTCCACACTGCACCTCTGGTACATCCCTCTGCCTTCAGTGGGGGCCATAAGGAGTTTATTTCTGTTTTTGTGAAAAGGTGGCATTAAACTTAGGCTTTGACTAATACTGAAACCAGTAGAGGGAGACAGAGAGGGAGGGGGGAATGCGGAATGACATTTTCCAGTTTTTTTTAATCAGATCCGGGCCGCAAGCTCCTTCCCTTGGGCCTGCAGATCCTATTTTTAAATTCTATTTCATGAAGGGCTTTTACTCTACCGGCACTTTCTCTCTGTAGCCTCAAATTCTGCAGGTCTCTGCCTCTCTTTAGACCAGGGGCGGGCAAACTTTTTGGCCCAAGGGCAACATAAAAACTTTAAATTGTATGGCGGGCCACTTCAGGCTGTCATTGCAGATAGCCAACTATGACATAAGTTTAAAATCCAACAGGCCTATTAGTTTCAAGTTAACAGTAACTTGATAGAGAAAAAAAACTCACCCAAAACTAGGCTTCTTGATTGAGACCAGTGCAGCTGATCACCTTTCTTTGCAAGAGCATCAAAGTCCATTGACAGCTGTGTTGCGGCGATCCGTAATACACAGCTCAAGTGACGGTCACTCAGCTGTGATCTGTGATGTGACTTGTTGATGTTCATCACACTGAATGTTGGCTCACACACATAAGTAGATCCGAATAGCACCAGTATCTTTTGTGCCGCTTGCCGAATACGGGAAAACTTTGCCTCATTCATTGATGCGTAAAATTCATCCAGCTTTACACAATGGAACTTTTTCTTCAGTGTTGCATCACATTGCAGGTCGATCATTTCCAGCTGCAATTCTTCTGCTGCTGTCTCGTAGTCGATCGTCAGAGGACGTGACACTAGCATTAGCGAACTCTCAATTTGATCAAAATCAGCGAATCGACGTGAAAATTCGTCATGCAAGTTTGAGACATTTGTTGTATTTTTGTGCTTGCGTGTGTGACACATCCAGTGTCCTGAGAGTTGGGAAATGTGCGAACGATTGGCTGATCATCTGTTTCGAGAACAAGGTGAATTTAGCCCTGAATGCTTTCACATTTGAGTATAGTTCTGGAACAAAGACACCTTTCCCTTGCAATTTTACATTAAGCTCATTCAAGTGAGCGAAAATGTCCACAGCAAAGGCAAGGTCACAGAGCCACTCCCACACTTGCTTAAATATATTTCCAAAGCTTAACCAATGAACATTCGAGTGATAGAGTAAATTGTGGTGTTCAGCGCCCACATCTTCAAGAAACTGGATGAATCGGCAATGATTAAGTCCCCTCACACGAATGAAGTTCACAAGACGCAGAGAAGCTTTCACAACACGATCCAGGTTCAACACATTTTTTACCCAGGCTTTGCTGATGAATGATGCAGTGGAGAAATATGAATCCCGCCGCTGGGTCTTCTTCTTTCACTCGATCCTGTATTCTTTTCAATAATCCCACATTTTTTCCTGGTTAGATTCGGACATCCTTCCGTTGTAACGTTTACTAGTTTGCCCCACGGTAGCTTGATTCGGTCAATACAAGCAGACACTTTGTCATTAAGTCTGAGTCCTTTGTTGTGCCTTTAATTGACTCCATTGATAATTTTGAAATTGTTATTAATTCCTCTGACAAAAATTAACAGTTTGATCCAATGCAAGTTATTTTTATTCAACTCTTGTATAACTCACAAGCTATGTCTTCACCGATTACCTCGACCTGACGGGTAACCGCTCTGCGTGACAAGCTTATTTTCTCTAATTTGCTCTTGCTCTCTTGACAAAGAAAATCTGCGGTTTCTACCATGCAGTCTTTCAAAAACTCGCCTTCAGAGAACGACTTGCTGTGTTTGGCAATTTTATAAGCAAGTAAGTAGCTAGCCTTTGTGCTGGCCTCTTGGATTGTAGACTGGCGGAAAAAACATTTTGCTGAGCCTGTAAACTAGCAGCTACTTTGGAAGCTCTATTAGCCCGTTCCTCGCATGACAGATTGGCAGCATAGTTAGCGTGTTTGGTAGAAAAATGCAGACTGAGATTGTATTCTTTGAACAATGAAACACTTTCCTTACATAGTACACATATAGCCTTAGTTCCAACCACTGTGAAAAAGTATTTTGCTGTCCATTCATTGTTGAATATTCTACATTCACTGTCAGTTTTGGGCCTTTTCGCTCATTTTTGCACAGGTTCTCTCCACTATTCACAGGATGCAAGAAAACCTTTCATCGACGACTAAACAGTCAAGCAAATGTCTATCTGTTTCACGTTCGTGCGCCCCCTAACAGCAAAAAATAATGAAATGCAGGAATTTTTTTTTTTGAATATGGCAAATATGATGTTTTAATTCTCGTGCATCATGCCTAGCAAAATTCAAATTTTCAAAATTCATCTTAGGGTTGTGCCAATCTATAATTGCATCGTGTATCGACGATCGGCCTTGAAACATTAAGGCGATTATTGGGCTTGTGGGGGCATTGTGAGCGCTGTGGTGTAGCTGGGCTTGTGTTAGTGGGGGGGTGCTCTGGGGGGTGGGGGCATTGTAAGCGCTGTGGCGTAGCTGGGCTTGTGTTGGTGGGGGTGTGCTCTGGGGGGTGGGGGGGCATTGTAAGGGCTGTGGTGTAGCTGAGCTTGTGGTGGTGGGGGTGTGCTCTGGGGGGTGGGGGCATTGTAAGGGCTGTGGTGTAGCTGGGCTTGTGTTGGTGGGGGTGTGCTCTGGGGGGCGGGGGCATTGTAAGGGCTGTGGTGTAGCTGAGCTTGTGTTTGGTGGGGGTGTGCTTTGGGGGGCGGGGCATTGTAAGGGCTGTGGTGTAGCTGGGCTTGTGTTGGTGGGGTGTGCTCTGGGGGATGGGGCCATTGTAAGGGCTGTGGTGTAGCTGGGCTTGTGTTGGTGGGGGTGTGCTCTGGGGGGCGGGGGGCATTGTAAGGGCTGTGGTGTAGCTGAGCTTGTGTTGGTGGGGGTGTGCTTTGGGGGCGGGGGCATTGTAAGGGCTGTGGTGTAGCTGGGCTTGTGTTGGTGGGGGTGTGCTCTGGGGGGTGGGGGCATTGTAAGAGCTGTGGTGTAGCTGAGCTTGTGTGGTGTGGGGTGTGCTCTGGGGGGTGGGGGCATTGTAAGAGCTGTGGTGTAGCTGGGCTTGTGTTGGTGGGGGTGTGCTCTGGGGGGGTGGGGGCATTGTAAGGACTGTGGTGTAGCTGAGCTTGTGTTAGTGGGGGTGTGCTCTGGGGGGTGGGGGCATTGTAAGCACTGTGGTGTAGCTGGGCTTGTGTTGGTGGGGGTGTACTCTGGGGGGCGGGGGCATTGTAAGGGCTGTGGTGTAGCTGGGCTTGTGTTGGTGGGGGTGTGCTCTGGGGGGTGGGGGCATTGTAAGAGCTGTGGTGTAGCTGGGCTTGTGTTGGTGGGGGTGTGCTCTGGGGGGTGGGGGCATTGTAAGGACTGTGGTGTAGCTGAGCTTGTGTTAGTGGGGGTGTGCTCTGGGGGGTGGGGGCATTGTAAGCACTGTGGTTGTAGCTGGGCTTGTGTTGGTGGGGGTGGTGTTCTGGGGGGGTGGGGGCATTGTAAGAGCTGTGGTGTAGCTGGGCTTGTGTTGGTGGGGTGTGCTCTGGGGGGGTGGGGGCATTGTAAGCACTGTGGTGTAGCTGGGCTTGTGTTGGTGGGGGTGTGCTCTGGGGGGTGGGGGCATTGTAAGGGCTGTGGTGTAGCTGGGCTTGTGTTGGTGGGGGTGTGCTCTGGGGGGTGGGGGCATTGTAAGGGCTGTGGTGTAGCTGGGCTTGTGTTGGTGGGGGTGTGCTCTGGGGGGTGGGGGCATTGTAAGGGCTGTGGTGTAGCTGGGCTTGTGTTGGTGGGGGTGTGCTCTGGGGGGGTGGGGGCATTGTAAGGGCTGTGGTGTAGCTGGGCTTGTGTTGGTGGGGGGTGTGCTCTGGGGGGGGGTGGGGGCATTGTAAGGGCTGTGGTGTAGCTGGGCTTGTGTTGGGTGGGGTGTGCTCTGGGGGGTGGGGGCATTGTAAGGGCTGTGGTGTAGCTGGGCTTGTGTTGGTGGGGGTGTGCTCTGGGGGTGGGGGGCATTGTAAGGGCTGTGGTGTAGCTGGGCTTGTGTTGGTGGGGGTGTGCTCTGGGGGGGTGGGGGCATTGTAAGAGCTGTGGTGTAGCTGAGCTTGTGTTGGTGGGGGTTGTGCTCTGGGGGGTGGGGGCATTGTAAGAGCTGTGGTGTAGCTGGGCTTGTGTTGGTGGGGGTGTGCTCTGGGGGGTGGGGGGCATTGTAAGGACTGTGGTGTGTAGCTGAGCTTGTGTTAGTGGGGGGTGTGCTCTGGGGGGGTGGGGGCATTGTAAGCACTGTGGTGTAGCTGGCTTGTGTTGGTGGGGGTGTACTCTGGGGGGCGGGGGCATTGTAAGGGCTGTGGTGTAGCTGGGCTTGTGTTGGTGGGGGTGTGCTCTGGGGGGTGGGGGCATTGTAAGAGCTGTGGTGTAGCTGGGCTTGTGTTGGTGGGGGTGTGCTCTGGGGGGTGGGGGCATTGTAAGGACTGTGGTGTAGCTGAGCTTGTGTTAGTGGGGGGTGTGCTCTGGGGGGTGGGGCATTGTAAGCACTGTGGTGTAGCTGGGCTTGTGTTGGTGGGGGTGTGTTCTGGGGGGTGGGGGCATTGTAAGAGCTGTGGTGTAGCTGGGCTTGTGTTGGTGGGGGTGTGCTCTGGGGGGTGGGGGGCATTGTAAGCACTGTGGTGTAGCTGGGCTTGTGTTGGTGGGGGTGTGCTCTGGGGGGTGGGGGCATTGTAAGGGCTGTGGTTGTAGCTGGGCTTGTGTTGGTGGGGGGTGTGCTCTGGGGGGTGGGGGCATTGTAAGGGCTGTGGTGTAGCTGGGCTTGTGTTGGTGGGGGGTGTGCTCTGGGGGGGTGGGGGCATGTAAGGGCTGTGGTGTAGCTGGGCTTGTGTTGGTGGGGGTGTGCTCTGGGGGGTGGGGGCATTGTAAGGGCTGTGGGTGTAGCTGGGCTTGTGTTGGTGGGGGGTGGGGGCTTCCTTGTAAATACTGACATAATAAACAGATAACAGATAAGCAATATGTAATTACTGTATGTTATAATATGATAAGTAATGTGTTTTCTCTCTCTCTCTCTCTCTCTCTCTCTCTCTCTCTCACACACACACCACACACACCACACACACCACACTCTCTCTGTTCTGCTGTTTCTACAGTGTGGACCATGGAGGAGAGAACAGGACCCAAACCAGGACCCAGGCAATGTGAGTTTGTATCGATACAGAACACACTGCCTGTGTGTGTGTGTGTGTGTGTGTGTGAGAGAGACTTTACAAAAATGTCTCTCTCATACACACATAAACACACACAAGAGAAACACACTTGTACACACACACACCACACACAGGTACTATCACAGCTCTTTCTCTGTCACACACATAATGAGGTGAATATTAATAATGATAATTAATCTCATTAATGTCTCTGGTGTGCAGACGGCTGTCGGTTCACATAGGATCCAAACACAGCGCACAGAGAGCTGTCTCTGTCTGAGGGGAACAGGAAGGTGACACACACAGAGGGGAGAGAGGAGCAGCCATATCCTGATCATCCAGAGAGATTTGAGTCTGAGCCCCAGGTTGTGTGCAGAGAGAGTGTGTGTGAGCGCTGTTACTGGGAGGCTGAGTGGAGTGCGTCTCAGTGGGGAGGGGTTATATAGCAGTGACATATAAAGCACAGAATAAAGCAGTGGAGGAACATGCTCAGTTTGGACTGAATAAAACCTCCTGGAGTCTGGTGTGTTATGTGCTTTTTGTCCACAATCCTCATGATCACAGTTACTCTGTCTGGCACAATTACCACTACAGACCCCTACCTGACCCCTCCCCCTACCGCAGAGCAGCAGCAGGTACTGATGGTGGTAGGAGAGTGTGTGTACTACAGGGTAGGAGTGTATGTGGGACCGTCCGGCCCGGCACTCTGTCCTTCTACAGCGTCTCTGACTCTGACACACTGACCCTCCTGCACACGTTCCACACACACTTCACTGAACACACACCCCTCTGTGCTGGATTTAGAGTGTATGACTCCTCAGTGTCCCTCTGCCAACTGGAGTAGAGTCACACACAACACACACACAGTCCTCTCTCACAACCACAGACACACACACACGCACACACACACTTCACTGAACACACACCCCTCTGTGCTGGATTTAGAGTGTTTTACTCCTCAGTGTCCCTCTGCCAACTGGAGTAGAGTCACACACACCACACACACACACACACACTGTCTCTCTCACAACACACACACACACACGCATGTGCGCATGCACACACACACACATTCACTGAACACACACCTCTCTGTGCTGGATTTAGAGTGTTTAACTCCTCAGTGTCCCTCTGCCAACTGAGTAGAGTCACACACACACACACGCATGTGCGCATGCACACACACACACACACACCACTGAACACACACCTCTCTGTGCTGGATTTAGAGTGTGGTACTCTCAGTGTCCCCTCTGCCAACTGGAGTAGTCCTCACACACACACACACACCCCTCTGTGCTGGATTTAGAGTGTATGACTCCTCAGTGTCCCTCTGCCACAGGAGTAGAGTCACACACACACTGTCTCTCCCACACCACCACACACACGCATGTGCACACGCACATGCACACACGCACGCGCCACCCACACACGCACACTGTCTTCTCTCACAACACACGCACATGCACACGCAACATGCAAACACACACAGACACACTGTCTCTCCCACACACCCCCCACTCGTCGTAACGTTGTATTTGGTTGTTGTTTTGTGTGGACTGGTGTCCCCCAGCTGATGGTGCACACACACACACACACACACCACAGAACACACACCCCTCTGTGCTGGATTTAGTGTGTATGGCTCCTCAGTGTCCCTCTGCCAACTGGAGTAGAGTCACACACACTGTCTCTCCCACACGCATGTGCGCATGCACACACCACACTTCACTGAACACACACCCCTCTGTGCTGGGATTTACTGTGTATGCACACACACACGCACACACATCACTGTCTTTCTCTCACACCACACACACACACACACACACTGTCTTTCTCTCATGCACACAGACACACTGTCTCTCCCACACACACACACACGCATGCGCGCATGCACCACACACACGCACAAGACACACTGTCCTCTCCCACTCACCCCCACTCGTCGTAAACGTCGTATTTGGTTGTTGTTTTGTGTGGACTGGTGTCCCCAGCTGATGGTGGAGGCGTTACGTCCCCTGTCTTCCGTGAGGGGGCGGAGCACTGCATCGTCATGGTTACATGTTACACCTGAATGGGGGCGTGTAAGAACATCCTCCGGAGTGCTGCACCTATAGAAAGAGTTCTTCTGGGGAAGTTGGGCCCTGATTCCTCTGTAGTTGATTTGGTGCTCGCTCATTGGGGTTAGTGGTTCCTGTGTAATTACCTAGTAAGTGTGGTTAATAAAGCTCTTTGTGTGCAAAACAAGGCGTCGGCTTCGTATGTTTACGGTGGCTGTGGAGCAGCCGTTACACACACGTACACACATACTCTCACAAGTACGCACGCACACACTCACACACAGTTTCTCTCATATACTGTGAAACTCCTTTCCGCACACACAGACCATTTTAGACACACTTGCATGTACAACCAACCTTACTAACCAATACAAGCCACGACCAAAACCTGACCCAGCCTTTGTACAACCACAATTTCAGCTGTACCCAATATTAACCTCAGTACAGCTTAAACTATGTATATAAGAAGAATATATTTTAGCAGGTTCAGGTTAAGCGCTTGCTATTTAATTATGATTTATTTTTTTTACATTGAAAAAAAAACTTAGATTGTAAATGTTCAAGCTGTGTTTGTGTACTTTTTAAGATTAAAACATGAAATGTAACATATTAAGAGTGTGATATTGGTAAAAGTTGGCAGGGTAAAATGCTATTGAAGTCATAATTCAGTCTTTTGTATCTTTAAAATCTTTGTATAAAAGAAGCCAGTGATAAACTCCTCAGTTAAACGTGCATTTTATGAGCTCCAATGTGCAAAATTCTGTGGGCAAAATCAGCTGATGGCAGAATTCAGACTGATCACTGCAGTGTACTTATTTCCTTTCTGTTCCTGTAAACATTAATGCAGTGTACTTATTTCCTTTCTGTACTGTAAACATTAATGCAGTGTACTTATTTCCTTTCTGTACTGTAAACATTAATTTTCTGTATTTGCAGACAATGATCCTCATGGATTAAACCTGAATTATAAAACGTATTGACTGTTTTGCTGTTACGATTTATTCTTGAATGATCTAACTCCAGTGATAATTGTAGTAGTTATTTTATATTCTGTAGGGGATTATGTACGGGCTCAATATGAGTAGATCAAATCTTTACCCACCCCACCCCCACTGCCCCAAACCCACCCCACTCCCACTGCCCCACCCCACCCCCACTGCCCCTAACCCACCCCACCCCCACTGCCCCTAACCCACCCCCACCCCCCACTGCCCCTAACCCACCCCCACTCCCCCTGCCCCTTATATCTTTTTTTTATTATATGGTCCCATGACCACTCGTTTTCTGTAAAAAAAAGTCACTCATATTTCCTATAATGAAGACAAGGGGTGATTATAAATTGCTTGTGTTTTTTTTTTTTAATAACTTTACATTATTAACTATAGTTGCATCTGTGGTATTATGGGGTCAAAATTGACCCGTAGATCTATGTTGGAACAAATGGTAAAAAGTATTTTTTTTTTCCTAAAACCAAACTTTATTTTGTTCAAAATAACTAATTCAAATTGAACATGAACAAGAGGATTTCTCAGATCATATGTAGTCAAGGCAGTCCACCTTACCTACACAAAGGTACCAGCATGAGTATCCATTTGTAACGGGAAAAATGTCCTATTATTTGTCTGAATAATAATCCATACTGAAAGCTCAATTGAAGGCTTTAACAAATATTTGACTATAACATTTCTTTGCCAAAGGTTGCACAAGGTTTGATAGAAGGCTCAAAATAATAAATTCCCTCACCAATCCCCAGCCCTGCTCTCCTGCCATAGGACAGTGACTGGGAAATGGTCTGTGAGAAACAATTATATTTACAACCAGACAATACCAGATACAGGATTATCTCTTTGAAGAATGTCTTTACCATTGAAGAGGATGTGTGTGTGTGTGTGTGTGTGTGTGTGTGTTCATGTTCAAGTAAATTTTTTGTGTGACATGAATCTTGTTTGAGTCAACAGAATTTGATCCACAGAACTGCCCACAACTTTTCAATGCTGCATGCCATACTATCAACAGCTAATATTCTCTGCCGAGTCATATTTGACCCATAACACCACAGATGTTACTCATTTTTTTAGAGACCTTCAGAATTTAATAAAATGGTGGCCATTGGTTTTGTTGTGTTTATATAGCTGTTTTTGAGGATATCATGAAGCCTTGTTCCAATAAAAAAAACTACAGGGTATTTATTATATATTGAAAATGGGTCCCTAAGTTGACCCTAAATTGGTTTTGTGGGGGGTTTTTTTGGGGGGGGGGGTCTCGCTAGTCAATGATATTTTCTGCTGTAAGGCCAAGTGCCCTTATGGCAGCAGTGATTAATTAAGAAATATATATTAAACGAAACTGTTTACTAGATGAGAAATACTTCAACAGGATCACAGACTCAAGTCCGACTTTTCATTGATTACGTTTTCAGTGTATTTTATTTCTAACTCATGTAAAAAAGGACAGTTTTTTTACGTACATGAAGAATGCTTAAATATAGGAATTGTATGAAAGTAGTTTAATAGATATTTATAAAACCAATAAAATAGAATATCCCTGGCCAGACTAGTATTTAATTTTTTCTTCTCCACCCAATCCCTTTGAACAGAAGGGCATTGAAGCCTGAAGGTTTGCCACTGATGTGAAGATACCTTTGACTTGTCCACAGTGAGGTCTCTTCATTAATTATAGGTGTGTCTTGGGCGTAGGATGCAATAAGCCAATCAAAATGTCATATCCCATTCCCTTTAAAAGCCTGCATTTGCTTATATGATGGCGAAACAGACATGCTCGTGCTTGTGTAGTTAAAGCATGCGAGCAAGGAAAAGGCTATATAGATCAATAGTATGATCAATATTATTCGGACTAACCACTATGACGCGTTTTGATATACACAAAAATAATCTTTAACATTAGGGTTTAACACCGGCACGGGTTCCCGGTAATTCCCGACAGTGCTGTTCTTTCAGAAAATATATGCGGTTTAATTTCCTTAAAAAGCATCTGCAACCACTGAGAATATGCTAACAGAATAGGCTATGTCTTCAGCAGACAGATCACAGGCAATGAATGCAAGTTCAAGCTTCATCCGAAGTTCATATTACGTGCATTCTAATATTGATTAATAACATGAATAGCGTTTTGCCTTAATGATGACACTAAATACACTAAAGCTGTCAGTTTGGGGACCAATAGGTTTACGCATATATTTTCCCTTGTTTTATAGGACTATTGTCCTGCTTGTGGAAATATATAGGCCTATTTTTTATAATAATTTTTACAGGTAGTTTAATGCATATAAACAAGCCCACTTACCCGCGATTCCAGGGATAATACGAGTCCATTCTGGAAGAGAAGATCTTCTATTTTTGGGAAAGATATGAATCCATATTTCACAATGTAATTGATATTTTTGTGCTTGTTTCAACTATTGTCCCCTAACAGAAGAGTGTCCCCTGGGAAGATTGCAGGAACTATTTGTGCTATTATCTATAGTCTTAGGCTGTGTCCGAATCAGAGCCCTGTTCCCTGTCCACTTAAATCTTGTTAACAATTATTAAAATCATAATTACAAATGACTGAAAACGGATCCTGAAAGCTCTGTGGTCACTGTTTGAGAGGTCAGTTAGACTTACTGAAGCTTTGATTCAAATGTTTTGTTTGAAGAGCTTTTTAACTGGATAGTTCTCTCTGTGAGGCTGATCTGAGGTCAGTGTAACACCAGCCCTGGCCAGCAGGTGTCACAATTTCTTGACCATATATTTTATACGAATACGAGGATGAAGGAAACGAGGCAACATGTATTGGGGCAAATGGAACATCCTTGCTCAATCAAGCGTCAGCGTCATATTATGCTCACGTGCTTAACTATAATGCTTTTTAGCTTATTTTCCCATGAATAAACTGTGCTTTTGTTAGTTATAAAGAATGAGTGTCATTATGGATTAGCGCTTTATCATGAATGGAAAGTAACGGTAAAATTGCATTTGTGTAGGGGTGTGCCTGCAACATGGCAGATGTGGAGAATGGTGGATAATTTATACACGTCACACGTTCTGAGAAAAGGCTTTCGCAAAGGCTACACTTGTGTTTCCTCACTGAAGCATCCTGCGGGAGCCTCCTCATTCCCCACTCCTTGCTCCTCCGAGGAGCATTTAGCGGATTGGAAAGTCCTTAAAGATGGCGAACCTCGATCGATTTCCGGGTCAGGCGAGGACAGAGGAGAAGAGGACGGATAAAATAAGCGATTGGAATCCACCCAGAGTCATAAGCGTTTTCATGTAATTCCTATGCATGTCCACAAGAGGGAGCCAGCAAAATATTCAAACGGCAGCACATGACTCCGGCTGTGACCGAATATGATCCCTATTCCCTGCCCCCTGTCCCCTGCCCCCTGCCCCCTGTCCCCTCAGACCCCTGCCCCCTGCCCCCTGCCCCCTGCCCCCTGTCCCCTGCCCCCCTGTCCCCTCAGACCCCTGCCCCCTGTCCCCTCAGACCCCTGCCTGCTATGTGCCCTCTCCCCTCACTTTGCAAGCACTGTGTGAAAGAAATCCTGCAAAACTCTTTCTAAACATGTTCCGTACACATTCAAATGTATGCCTTAGATGTATGCCCCTGAAGAAAATAAATTTAAAAAAACAATTGGTCACAAATCAGTTTTTTTTATATGTTCAATAATTACGTTTTTTTAAACAATCTTGAAATTATGCGGAGAACGCTTTGTAACGCCACTACATAGGCAAAGCGAACACAAAGGCCGTAACCGAATACGACCCCTGTTCCCTGTCCCCTCAGACCCTTGTCCCTATGTGCCCTGTCCCTATGTGCCCTGTCCCCTCAGACCCTTGTCCCTATGTCCCCTCAGACCCTTGTCCCTATGTGCCCTGTCCCCTCAGACCCTTGTCCCTATGTCCCCTGTCCCCTCAGACGCCTGTCCCTATTATGCTCACGTGCTTAACTATAATATTAACTATAAACTGTGCTTTTGTTAGTTATAAAGAATGAGTGTCATTATGGATTAGCGCTTTATAATAAATGGAAAGTAACGGTAAAAATGCATTTGTGTAGAGGTGTGCCTGCAACATGGCAGATGTGGAGAGCGGTGGATAATTTATACACGTCACACGTTCCGAGAAAAGGCTTTCGCAAAGGCTACACTTGTGTTTCCTCACTGAAGCATCCTCCGGGAGCCTCGTTGTTCCCCACTCCTCGCTCCTCCAAAGAGCATTTAGCGGATTGGAAAGTCCTTAAAGATGGCGAACATCGATCGATTTCCGGGTCAGGTGAGGACAGAGGAGAAGAGGACAGATAAAATAAGCGATTGGAATCCACCCTTTTCCTTTCTCCTTCCTTCCTTCCTTCCTTTACCACTGCAGGAGAGGAATCCTCTGCAAACCAGCAATTTTGCTGTGTAGGGCCATAGTATTTTATAACCAGTTGTTGGTGTATTAACTTTTTCCTGTATAATAAATAAAATGAAATGAAACGAAGCAGTGTGCAAAAGAAATCCTGCAAAACTCTTTCCAAACTAGTGAAGTAGTAGCTAGTTTGTATTTTTGTATTTTAGAAATATTTGCCAAAAAGTACTGAAAATTGGCACTGAATACTTTTTTGATACTCGGTGCTACGGACATGATTCGGTCAGTGCTCAAATAGTATTGAGGTTCGATACCCAGCCCTACATATAATGTTGCTCTTCTCATAGATGCCCTTCAAAGATTTAATACTTACTAGTGTAGTTAGTACCTGTTCATCCAAATGTGGCTACAGAGACACCTGGTGGAAAATTAATAGAATGCATTTTGAGTAAAATTGTGAAGAAAACTCAGGGCCCCAATTCAAAATAATATCCAGTAATTCCTGGAGTTAGTAATATTACATAGATTAGTGAACATTAATAATTGACATAGCTGGTAGTAATTTTCATGAACAATATTACAATGACTGAAAAATGATAATCACATCCTGCTCAAAAGGACTGACTGAGGCGGAATTCATGTTTATGAATGAATAGTTCATTCATGTGTTGTGTGTTAGTAATGCCCAGCACTCACAAGCTTACACAGTACATTTACAATGTATCATCCTCATCTACAGTTTGAGATCAACATCTAATCTAATCCAGTCCAGGCACTGGCAACGGCATTGATGGGGAAATGTACTGACAGGCTCTGAGGTGGGAGATGAGGAATAAGGGTGCAGCAGTTCAGAGTCTGTGATGTGGTAAGTGACCAGGCCAGCATCTTACAATTCAGAGTCTGATGTGCAGGAACACAGTCGTAAGTGACCAGGTCAGCATCTTACAATTCAGAGTCTGATGTGCAGGAACACAGTCGTAAGTGACCAGGTCAGCATCTTACAATTCAGAGTCTGATGTGCAGAACACAGTCGTAAGTGACCAGGCCAGCATCTTACAATTCAGAGTCTGATGTGCAGGAACACAGTCGTAAGTGACCAGGTCAGCATCTTACAATTCAGAGTCTGATGTGCAGAACACAGTCGTAAGTGACCAGGCCAGCATCTTACAATTCAGAGTCTGATGTGCAGAACACAGTGGTAAGTGACCAGGCCAGCATCTTACAATTCAGAGTCTATTATTTGCAGCAAGTGTGTTGATTGTCTCCTCTGTATGGCCTTTACAGTGTATTGAGATACTTGGGGCGAAATAGATTAATAAATTTATTTATTAATAATATTAATATTAATATTTATATATTAATAATAAATAAATTAATAAATTTAACCGCGGTAGGTAAATAGAGAAAATGGAGGCTGCATTCGAATAGTCAAATTCGAGCAAGGAAGGATCCTTTAGATCGCATGAACTGGAAATAGTTTCCGGGCGGCCATGCTAATGACCGTTCAAATTTCTTATATTGAGAAGGAAAGGAGCTTCACGATTCCTTTTATCCGTCCTTTCACAAAGGATGCTCTGGACTGTCCTTTTCAGAAGGAAGGTAGTATTCGCACGCCACAATGCAATGCCACCAATGTTTTCATAAGCATCGGGGTTTTCCGGAACCTACCGAATTCAAACAAGGCGAACATCTGAAAAATACCAGAAATCTAAATGTGAATGGCTAGTATTGTTGGTTAGTATTGGCTTATAACACACAATCAGACAATACCCCAAATTTATTAAGAGGCTAAATTTAGCCAAAATAAAGCGAACGGTTCAAGTGAATTACAGACAGTAATGATGCGCCTTTTGTCGTAATTTTTCGTGAAGTTGTAGTTCGCTATGTTGAACAGTCACGTAATACGACTGGACGTCGCACCATGACGCAAGGTAGGAAAGGAGGTTCGAATTCCAGTTACACTAGATTCCTTGTAAATCTCTCCTTGACCCCCATGACATTTTCTGGCGAGGTCAAGAAAAGGAAAAATTTTTAAGCTTTAAAGAGGACATGAAGCTCTTAGAGCCCAGCTGGCCAGCTTTAAAGAGGACATGAAGCTCTTAGAGCCCAGCTGGCCAGCTTTAAAGAGGACATGAAGCTCTTAGAGCCCAGCTGGCCAGCTTTAAAGAGGACATGAAGCTCTTAGAGCCCAGCTGGCCAGCTTTAAAGAGGACATGAAGCTCTTAGAGCCTAGCTGGCCAGCTTTAAAGAGGACATGGAGCTCTTAGAGCCCAGCTGGCCAGCTTTAAAGAGGACATGAAGCTCTTAGAGCCCAGCTGGCCAGCTTTAAAGAGGACATGGAGCTCTTAGAGCCCAGCTGGCCAGCTTTAAAGAGGACATGAAGCTCTTAGAGCCCAGCTGGCCAGCTTTAAAGAGGACATGGAGCTCTTAGAGCCCAGCTGGCCAGCTTTAAAGAGGACATGAAGCTCTTAGAGCCCAGCTGGCCAGCTTTAAAGAGGACATGGAGCTCTTAGAGCCCAGCTGGCCAGCTTTAAAGAGGACATGGAGCTCTTAGAGCCCAGCTGGCCAGCTTTAAAGAGGACATGAAGCTCTTAGAGCCCAGCTGGCCAGCTTTAAAGAGGACATGGAGCTCTTAGAGCCCAGCTGGCCAGCTTTAAAGAGGACATGGAGCTCTTAGAGCCCAGCTGGCCAGCTTTAAAGAGGACATGAAGCTCTTAGAGCCCAGCTGGCCAGCTTTAAAGAGGACAATGGAGCTCTTAGAGCAGAGCTGGCCAGCTTTAAAGAGGACATGAAGCTCTTAGAGCCCAGCTGGCCAGCTTTAAAGAGGACATGAAGCTCTTAGAGCCCAGCTGGCCAGCTTTAAAGAGGACATGAAGCTCTTAGAGCCCAGCTGACCAGCTTTAAAGAGGACATGAAGCTCTTAGAGCCCAGCTGGCCAGCTTTAAAGAGGACAATGGAGCTCTTAGAGCAGAGCTGGCCAGCTTTAAAGAGGACATGAAGCTCTTAGAGCCCAGCTGGCCAGCTTTAAAGAGGACATGAAGCTCTTAGAGCCCAGCTGGCCAGCTTTAAAGAGGACATGAAGCTCTTAGAGCCCAGCTGGCCAGCTTTAAAGAGGACATGAAGCTCTTAGAGCCCAGCTGGCCAGCTTTAAAGAGGACATGGAGCTCTTAGAGCCCAGCTGGCCAGCTTTAAAGAGGACATGAAGCTCTTAGAGCCTAGCTGGCCAGCTTTAAAGAGGACATGGAGCTCTTAGAGCCCAGCTGGCCAGCTTTAAAGAGGACATGAAGCTCTTAGAGCCCAGCTGGCCAGCTTTAAAGAGGACAATGAAGCTCTTAGAGCAGAGCTGGTCAGCTTTAAAGAGGACATGAAGCTCTTAGAGCCCAGCTGGCCAGCTTTAAAGAGGACATGAAGCTCTTAGAGCCCAGCTGGCCAGCTTTAAAGAGGACATGAAGCTCTTAGAGCCCAGCTGGCCAGCTTTAAAGAGGACATGAAGCTCTTAGAGCCCAGCTGGCCAGCTTTAAAGAGGACATGGAGCTCTTAGAGCCCAGCTGGCCAGCTTTAAAGAGGACATGGAGCTCTTAGAGCCCAGCTGGCCAGCTTTAAAGAGGACATGAAGCTCTTAGAGCCCAGCTGGCCAGCTTTAAAGAGGACATGAAGCTCTTAGAGCCCAGCTGGCCAGCTTTAAAGAGGACATGAAGCACATGGACAATGTGTACAACACAGAGCTGCACAAGCTAAAAGAGCAGCTCCACAGGTACCGCAGCATGTGGGCACCTGCTGCCCATCAGCGCCCCGCCCAGCCCAATCCCCCCATCTACAGGCCCAGAGTCAACCAGGAGCAGCACCTCAGCTATGCTGCAGTCCTGGCCAGCCAGCCCCCCGACACGCCCCACCCCCAGCCCCCACCACTGAGCTGGGAGAGATTAAGAATCTCCTCAGCATCCTCTGCAGCAAACTGATGGGCTAAAGCTCACCAAAGTGGGTAGAAGGGACACTACTGTCCCTATTTGAAATTGTTAGAAAAAAAAGCAGTTTTAAAATTCTGTTGTGTATATATTTTGTCTAATTTTGAACTGTTGAAAATAGATATGAAATCACTCTTAATTAGTTTGTGGAATGTTCAGGGTATGTGCTCCTCGACCTTTGGGCTCAAAAGCACAAGCCCTGAGTTTATTCAAAGTGTAAATAGTTAAGATATAATTGTTTTGTTAGAAACATGGTGCCGTGTTGATGCACTGACTCACTGTCCCTCAGGTTACAGAGAAATCATAGCGCCATCATTTAAATTAAAGCATGTCAAGCACAGCAGAGATTCTGGGGAATCATAATATGGTTTAGGGAAGACCTGGCAGCGCACATCACCCCAATAAAACAAGGCCGCACACATATATGGCTAAAGATTAAACAGGAAATAGTCAATTGTGACAATGATGTTCACCTGTGTGCGGCCTACACCCTTCCCTACTGAATCTCCTTATTACGATAAGGATTTTTTCCATACCCTCCACACAGAGATCAGCTATTTCCAGGCCCAGGGATATGTGCTGCTGTGTGGAGATTTTAACGCAAGAACAGGAACAGAGCCAGATTGCATTAGCAATAACAGTAATAGACACATATTTGGACTAGGGATGTTGATAACGGATAGTTTTGCAACCGATTAGCCGACATAATTATTCGGTTAATTAACGGTTAGAAATGCTGAAACGTTCTACAGTTATGACCCACATAATACCCAACCCAAAATCCCCAAATTAAAAATGCATGCATAGCCTACACAGAATGGACGTTTCTCAGAATGGTATTTATTGCTTTCAAAATGTAACATTCAACATAACAAATAATAAGTTGTAATATACATTGTATAGCCTACGTTGTAGCCCTAATTATTTTTAAATGGACATCGGCACATACTAGCCTATGCTATAGCCGGATCTCTTGAGGGGGAATAAATCGAATTAGGCTATGATGTGAACTAGGCTAAACTAAATCAAATTTAGTCTACTTATTAGCTAGCCTACAAATTTTTGTTCAGGAAGATTAACATGTTGACATGTTCTGGTGTTAAACTGTACATATGCGGCATGATCTTTGCCTCATCGGCAATTTGAACTGTCTGTAATCTGTTTGTAATGATCTTTCACCACCTAACCTGTTTTATCACCCCCTACCATGTGTCTAACCCCCATTCCTCTGTGCTCCATGCCTCGCTCCAGGAGGCCCAACCACCGCAGACGTTGTCCAGCTAACCTGGTCTGCCCACCGCTGTCCTCTCATAAGGAACTCTCAGTGGTGGGTGGACTATGGAACTGCCGGTCAGCCGTCCAGAAAGCAGACTTCATCACTGCATATGCCAAGGTGAAGTCCCTCCACTTCCTGGCTCTCACTGAGACCTGGATCACTCCCGATAACACAGCCACTCCAGCTGCTCTGTCTGCTGGCTACTCCTTCTCCCACACCCCCAGGGCCTCAGGCTGGTCACTCCTCCAGTCCTTTGCCCTCACTCAGTCCCCATCGCCTGCCACCCACAAGGGTGGTAACCAACTGGACCTTGTACTCACCAGGAGTTGCGCCACATCTGAACTCACGGTGACCCCCCTCCACGTATCGGACCATTTCTTTATCTCATTCTCTCTCTCCTGCCCACTCTCCCTCAACTCCACTAACAACCCACCCGCTGTTATGTTCAGGAGAAATCTCCGCACCCTCTCTCACTCCTCTCTCACTACTTCTGCTCTCTCTGCACTTCCTCCTCCTGCTACCTTTGCTAAAATGCCTATTGATGTTGCCACCTCTGTGTTTAACTCATGCCTCTCTCAGTCTCTCAACTCACTATGTCCTCTTGTCTCCAAACCAGCCCGACTATCACCCCCCTCCCCGTGGCTGACGGATTCTCTCAGATCCAGCAGAACCATGCTGCGAGCCGCTGAGAGAAAGTGGAGGAAATCCAGATCCCCAGATGACCTGGCCTCCAACCACACTCTGCTGGCAGCCTTCACAGCTGCAAGCACATCAGCTAAAACTTCATTTTTCCAGTCTAAAATTGATGCATGTGTATCTAACCCACGTAAACTCTTTTCCACCTTCTCCTCCCTGCTCACCCCCCCCTCCACCCCCTTCACCCTCCTCCCTCTCTGCAGATGACTTCCTGACCCACTTTGTGGGGAAGGTGGCCGCGATCCGGAACTCCTTCACGCATCCGGTGACACCCCACATCCCCCATACTGAACCCATCGCTAAACTGTCTTCCTTCAAGATTCTGGAGGACTCAGATGTGCTCGAGCTGGTGACGCGCCATCGCGCAACCACCTGTCCACTAGACCCCATACCTTCAGCAGTCCTCCAGTCTATATCTGCTGAGCTCCTTCCATATCTGTCCTCCATTATTAACACCTCCCTAATCTGTGGCCATGTTCCTGCTGCCTTTAAAACTGCCCGTGTAACCCCACTCCTTAAAAAACCTAGCTTGGATCCCACTGATGTCAGGAACTACCGTCCTGTACCTCTCTTGCCCTTCCTGTCCAAAACAATTGAACGTGCTGTCCTTAACCAACTGTCTGTTTTTCTCCACCAGAACAACCTGCTTGACCCGCATCAGTCCGGCTTCAGAACCGGCCACTCCACTGAAACTGCTCTCCTGGCTGTGACGGAGGCACCCGCCACTGCTAGAGCCTCCTCTCTCTCCTCTGTTCTGATTCTCCTTGACCTGTCTGCAGCATTCGACACGGTCAACCACAAACTCCTGATCTCCACACTCGCTGAGATGGGCATTTCTGGAACTGCCCTCTCTTGGTTTGTATCGTATCTCACTGATAGATCCTACCAAGTCTCCTGGAAGGGTTCCGTCTCTGCTCCCCATCCCCTGTCTACAGGAGTCCCGCAGGGATCTGTACTGGGTCCTCTGCTGTTCTCTATGTATACTAAGTCTCTTGGCTCAGTAATTCATTCACATGGCTTCTCATACCATAGCTATGCTGATGATACTCAACTCTTCCTCTCTTTCCCTCCCTCTACCCCACAGGTTAAGGAGAGGATATCTGCTTGTCTGACTGACATCTCTGAGTGGATGGCTACCCATCACCTGAAGCTCAACCTTGACAAGACAGAGCTCCTCTTCATGCCGTACAAGACCTCCCCACTACATGACCTCTCCATCACCGTTGACAGGACCGTAGTGGCTGCCTCCCGCTCTGCAAGGAACCTGGGGGTGGTCCTGGACGACCGGCTGGACTTCAAAGAGCACATCAGGGCGACGGCTCGGTCCTGCAGGTTCCTCCTGTACAACATCAGGAGGATTCCACCGTACCTGACCACCTACTCCACCCAGCTTCTTGTCCAGACCATGGTCACCTCATGCCTGGACTACTGCAACTCTCTGCTCGCAAGCCTACCGGCCTGCACCATTCTGCCTCTCCAACTGATCCAGAATGCAGCTGCCCGGCTTGTGTTCAACCTGCTGAAATTTTCACATGTAACCCCCCTGCTGAGGTCACTCCACTGGCTGCCAGTTGCAGCCAGGATCAGGTTCAAAGTTCTGACCCTGGCCTACACTGCAGCCAATAGGACAGGCCCCGCCTACCTGCAGGATTTAACTCTATAGGCTTTGGCCCCCTAGTGGTGGGACGCATGCGTCTCAATTTTTTATAGTGTTCATATTTCTCTTAAATTCTAAATTATAACGTTAATAAAACACGGAACTTTCGACGCAAAATTGTTAAAAACAGTCACAGCCTGCGAACACATTCGTTTATATGCTTATCAGCTCTCAGGTTACACTACAGAGCCATAAAGCAGCAGGGTGCTAATAGCCCAACCCACTTTTTTTATTTGTTTACAGCCTTCACCTCGCCGCAGTCACAGGCAATAAAATGCGTATCACAAAAGCTCTTGGTACCATTTCAACACGCTAAAAAATCAAGATCCGATTCAGGAACAATTGTATATTATTGAAAAGTTGTATAAATAAACATTAGGTGTTTTTTTCCCGTGCTCACTTCAGTATGCATACAACCGATATACTTCCGGTTTTGTATAAATACATTTTATTTTCTACAAATTCTCTTGATAAACATGTTTAAGCAACCAAATACGATACCTGGTTATGCAGTTATAACCCTTTTCTGAAGAATCCTCAACGTTTTTTCGTAACCCATTTATCCATTATCCAGGAAAGTCTCAATTTCCACAGTGCGTACCCTTCGCTTTTGCGTTTGTACTACGTTACTACCGTTGCGTAAAAGCATTACTAGACTGCTACAGGAATGATCTAACGTAAAACACGTAGATTATCTTCTTCTGGGGTTCCTGCCCTTTCAAACGAAGTAAAACATGTCATATCCAAGCGACTGTGAACGGCGCTGTATCCACGCGTAAAGACAGCCCATAGGGCAATCGGCTGTGCGCTTCTGACTGTCGACAGCATCATATGACGCCTGTGGCCATTTTGACTGAGTTTATCCTGGAAGGGATGGGCTGGATTGCTGTTACAATTACGTTTTCAGTCTATCCCGATGTATTTAGCAATGTGTAGCTTTTTTTGTGAGCTGAAAAAACGTCACAGACCAGTCTTTCTCTGTACGCAGACACGGGCAGCTGTATGATGCAATTGCGCTGGTGATGTCTTTGCTGCTTCAAAGTTTACGATTATTTTATACATTTATACGCGAACGTGGCAATCAACGGTGGAAAGAAGAGCGCTTATTTCACGGTTGCTCAGGTTTTGGAGGTGAAGAAGTGTCCCAGAGGCGAAGAAGTCTGTGTTCTGGCAGAGCAATGACTCTGGCATGGACCCGTGCCTGGACATGTAAGTGTTTTTAAAAATATATAATACAAATTATTATTATTATTGTTATTATTATCATCATAATTATCAACAGTATGGAGCGCTATTATCTAGAGTATTTTTAGTTTGGTGATAAATGGATTCTCGCAGGAGTTCGCTAGTTAGCTTCTATGGCGTCACAGGCTGGTAAGCAGCGCCTGCTCTTTGTTTTCTAGCGTTCATTCGCAGTTTCTTTGTGCAGCAACCAACACAAGGGCTAGTTGTTGAATTTACGCATGAAACGACATCCATTCTCAGTACTTTATTTCACGGTTCAGTCAAGACATTACAGTATTATAATAATGTAATTTAGTTCGTGCAAGCTGACAAACTAATTCATAAATCCTAGTTAGCTACGATTGCTAATTATGTTGGAGCTAATATCAGACGTACTGTGGATGTAAGATTTTTTAATGTATATACGTATATATATATATATATATATATATATATATATATATATATATATGTGTGTGTGTGTGTGTGTATATATATATATATATATATTTTTTTAATAAAATACATTTTTTTTCCCACTTAATTGTAATACTTGCCATATGTCTTTTTGAGATAATTTGTGTTCTCATTTTTTAGTGATTCTACTTAGTAATGTACTTGAATCTGTCTTTTTCAGGGAGGACAGTGAAGACACCCCTCCCCCACCTGACACCTCTGTCGTAGGAGGTGGTAACAGACAGGTTTGCCAAATAGTGATGTATAATTCATTACTTTTGCTGTAAAAAGTCAAGTTGAAGGCTTGTTATAGATAAACCTGTTATTCTGCTGGCTTATGGGGCTCTGGTAAATCTAACTTTGAAGTACAGTGCCATTTTAGATGTAAAGCAGATTGGTTGGATAACATTAGGGTAAGTAATCCTTTTCGGAGAGGTATTTGGGCACTTTTGGGCACGCTTTGTAAGAGAATACCCTCATACACATAAACACAAAACATGTGTAGGTTAATTTTCTTCACATTCTGTATTACAAAAAATGTTTTAAAAGAAAAATAAAGTTTTCTGATGATTGACATGCCTAGACTGCGTGCTGCGTCTTTCCTCCGTACCACAAGCTGTTTTTAACCGTCCCGCGTAAGGTAGTGTTGTTTTTAAGCGTACTGGCCGCAGTTTGCGTGATTTTAATTAGACCGCGTTGAAGGCTGATCACATTATCTACATTGGTAGTTTGTGTTTGTTCCGCGATTGGCTGTTAGATTGTTAGATTGAACGCTGATCATATCTGCTTTGCTAGTTTGTGTTTGTTCCGCGATTGGCCGTTTGTTAGATTGTTAGATTGACTAGGCTGTTAGTTTCGTGTTATTGTGATTTTTAATTGGAAGTACTTATTTTTCCGTGCTTGCGAAGTGTCTCACACAGCTGTAAACCACTTGCAATCAGCTGTGTGCACTTCAAAAGACATCTGTAAGAGCGACACTAGTGTCGCTCCGTCCCAGTTTTATGTGTGTTCTCCCTATCCCTCTCCCTCTCCCTATCCCTGTCTGCTCTCTTCCTTTTAGAACCCGCTTCCGACGACGTGGCCCTCCACGGCGACGCAACCCGTCCAACCTCCGCTACCCCTCGCTGACTCCCTACGACGAGAACTTCACCGTCGCGGGGGGGCTCTGGAACTGCCAGTCTGCCACACGGAAAGCAGACTTCATCTCCGGCTATGCCTCCCTCCTGTCCCTCCAGTTTCTCGCCCTCACCGAAACCTGGATCACACCGGACAACACGGCAACTCCCGCTGCCCTCTCCTCCTCCTTCTCCTTCTCTCACACCCCCCGGCCGTCTGGTCGCGGAGGTGGTACTGGTTTGCTACTCTCCCCCTCATGGTCATTCTCTGTTCTCCCCCTCTCTGATATATCTACTACTAGTTTTGAATACCACTCTGTGTTAATCAACCACCCTATTAACCTGTACATTATAGTAGTTTATCGCCCTCCAGGTCCCCTGGGGTGCTTCCTCGACGAGCTCGACACCCTGCTCAGCTCCTTCCCAGAGGACGGCACCCCGCTGATCCTCCTGGGAGACTTCAACATCCATCTAGATGCCTCCCAGTCTGCAGCCTTCCTACCACTTCTCCGCTCCTTTGACCTCACCCTCCAACCCTCCCCCCCAACCCACAAGGCTGGCAACCTCCTAGACCTGGTCTTCCAGAGGAACAGCCCCTGCTCTGACCTCACTGTTACCCCTCTCCATACCTCTGATCACCACTTCATTTCTTTCTCTCTTCCTCTTGTTCCACACCGCCCCCCCCCCTCCCCCCACCCCCACTGTCTCTGTCCGCCGTAACCTCTGCTCCCTCTCACCCTCCTCTCTTGCTCCCTGTGTCACTGCTTCCCTCCCCCCTCTCAAATCCTTCTCTCAACTCCCGACCGACTCTGCATCCGACACCCTGCTCACAGCTCTCTCCACATCACTTAACTCTCTCTGCCCTCTTGTCTCTAGGCCCACACGGTCATCTCCTCCCTGCCCGTGGATGTCCGATGCCCTGCGCACCTCCAGGGCCGGTCTTCGCGCAGCAGAGAGGATGTGGAGGAAATCCAGAGATGCATCAGACCTCTCCTCCTACCAGTCTCTCCTAGCAGCGTTCTCTACAGCAGTCACCGCTGCTAAGGTAACGTACTATCACACTAAAATTCACAAATACAGTTCTAACCCCCGTCAATTGTTCTCCATCTTCTCCTCCCTCCTCAGCAAATCCCCTCCTGCTCCTCAATCCTCGTTCACTGCAGACGACTTCGCAGACTTCTTTGATGAGAAGATCGCAGACATCCGCAGTTCCTTCAGCCCCTCAGCCCCTCTCTCTGTGCCCCCCCCCTGTTCCCGCACTCCCCCTCCCCTCACTGTTTTCCACTCTCCTCCTCCCCCTCCCCTCACTGTTTTCCACTCTCCTCCTCTCTCTACCCCTTCTGTGTCCCCCCCCCTGCTTCTCCACCTTTTCTCCCCTGTCTGATACTGATGTATCCCACCTCCTACTCTCCCATCGCCCCACTACCTGTGATACTCAACTCTTTCTCTCCTTCTCACCCTCTGACACTCAGGTGTCAGCCCGCATCTCCGCTTGCCTGAGAGACATCCAGACCTGGATGGACAACCACCATCTGAAGCTCAATCCAGATAAGACTGAGCTCATCTACATTCCTGCTCTAACCTCTCCCCCTCTCAATCTCTCCATTTCCCTAGGGGACATTCCACTGACCCCAACGCCCTGTGCCAGGAACCTCGGAGTGGTGATGGACAACAGGCTGTCCCTCTCCGAGAACATCGCAGTGGTAACCCGGGCGTGCAGGTTCTTCCTGTACAACATCAGGAGAATCCGCCCTTTCCTCACCACCCACTCAACCCAGCTCCTGGTCCAAGCGATGGTGCTGTCCCGCCTAGACTACTGCAACTCTCTCCTGGCTGGCCTGCCAGCATCGGCCATCAGACCCCTTCAGCTCATCCAGAACGCAGCAGCCCGCCTGGTCTTCAACCTCCCCCGACACTCCCATGTCACCCCCCCTGCTCATTGACCTCCACTGGCTACCTGTGATGGCTCGCATCAAATTCAAAACATTGGTGCTCGCCTTCCAGGCAGTCCGAGGATCAGCCCCTCCATACCTCCAAAAGCTCATCAGACCCTACACACCTACCAGATCCCTGCGTTCCGCCTCCTCAGGACGATTGGTACCCCCCCCACTTCATACTAGCACCCGGTCTCGACGTCTGTCTGTCCTGGCCCCACGGTGGTGGAACGAGCTCCCCGTGGAGGTCAGAACAACAGAAAGTCTGACCGCCTTCAAGCGCAGATTGAAGACTCACCTCTTTAAGCTGCACCTCTCTCCACCCCTCCCTACCTCCTTGTGACCTCCCTTGATTGTGTTTTATAAATCCCTGTTTAAGTGTTTCAAGCTTCTAGTTTAGTACTTGTAAGGTTACGTATTGGCTTACTGTTGTGCACGCCAATAATTGATATCGTGTGTTCCCCCCCCCCCCCCAAAAAAAAAAAAAATCATACTGACTGCGCCTGTGTTTGAATTCGTATTTACCTTTTAGGGTGGTTTTTAACGCACTTGTTTCAGGTTGGAAAATGCACTAATGTACGTCGCTCTGGATAAGAGCGTCTGCCAAATGTCTATAATGTAATGTAATGTAATGTAATGTAGACAGAAAGATATGCACATGTTTTATATTTGGAGACGTTCGGATAAATATTGGGACACTGGGCACAGTTTTGGAAAAATTACCAATGGATAAGGAAAGCCTGTAGATATCTTTACCAAATTCTATACACAAGTGGACAACATATCAGTGCACTAGTGTAAGGAATTCTGGCTTGCTCCAGTACTTTGAAGTTTAAATATTCAGTGCTAAACTGTAAAAACACAAGGCGTTTTGTACTTTTTTTTGTTTTTTTATGTGTATTATGTATAAACTGTATGTGACCATTTTTACATAAATTTATTCTGATGCAAATTTCTGAATGGTACAAGCCTCTTCTTTCATTGAAACTTTCAAGCATGGATGTGCAGTGAATAGTTTTTGAGATATTGGCACTTAATTGACACTAGTAAAAACTAGGCGAAAATTGTATAAAATAGGCCAAAGTAAATAGGGTTAATCCAGAACTATGTTCCTGCTCGACCACTTCGCTCTTCTACAGCAGGGCGACTGGCACTTCCCCCCCTCCATGTCAAAGGCTCTTGCTCGTCCCGACTGCAGAGTTTTTCCACCTTAGCTCCTCAGTGGTGGAATGAACTTCCCATTCCCCTACGTTCTACTCCAACCCTGCCTGCATTCCGTCGAGGCCTGAAGACACACCTCTTCAGACTCCACCTTGACTGATATCCTAACCTAGGAATATCAGTTCCCTGTGTTTACTAGTTCCCTGTGTTTTCCTGTCTGTTTATTATAGTTTATAATAGTATTTATAATAGAAGTGTAGTATTGCTGATTTACCCACAGCTTACTGTGAACTACAGTCAACGTTCATTACTAGGGATAGCTGGTACATTATGGGAAGGATGTGCTTTGTCTTGTCTGTTCTGTAGTGATCTTGATGATGTCTCTGTATGCACTTACTGTACGTCACTTTGGATAAAAGCGTCTGCTAAATGAATGTAATGTAATGTAATGTATGCTAGTCTGTTTACGGTAAGGTTCGCCGCCGAGAACACCCGCTCCTGGGGCACGGATGTCCCCGGCACACGCAGATAGCGTCTGGCTAAAGCTGGGGATACATGAATTTTCCAATCGTCAGCGACAATGACAATAATGAGTACCACACATTTAACAAATGTCATATGCAGATTTTCTGTCTCTTGTGTCGCACACACATAACGACGGCTGTTTTTCAGGAGCACAAATCTAAAAGACAGAGAATCTACGCAGACGGATGCAGTTCCAGAGACCCTCCCCCAGGGGGAGACAACAATCATTGGTCTAAAACGTGTAACGCCTCAGTGAGACCGACAGTGAGACCAAAGGATGTTTCGGGCTGTATTTTTTGAATGGAAGTCAATTGAGAAGATCCCTCAGCACCCTGAACAAGCTTCTGTTTTGTGGACATTGTTCGTGACATAATAAATTGACTGCCTTGTCGCTCATCTTCAACATATTTGTCATCACATACTCATTGTGGAGCGAGCTATGATGTGTCTACTACGAAAAAAATACGGTTTTGTGAGATGATAGACAGTAGGGAATGTTGCAGCAGTTAGAATTCATTTACGACACTACAGGCCCAGCGTCTCCGAGCTAGCACCCAAACTGTGGGATAAGTATCTCAAATCGATTGCTCCATCCTGTATACCATTGCTTAATAATAAAATATAAATCGGTGTTAGGTTGTGTGCCTGTTTGTTAGCGAGTCCGTTTTTGAAAGGATGTTTAACGGTAACTTATACCATCGCTAGCTGGCTAATTAGGTATAGCTAAACATCCAAATTTGCGTGCAATACTATACTGCCAAATGCCGTAGATAACTGTCGAAAAACTCTGAAGAGTCTCACTGACGTCAATACTTTGAAACGATTGGCTAGCAACGGTGCACGTGATCCAAGCTAAGCTACTACTAGCCATATGCCGACAATGCAAAAGACGTGGAGTCTCCCATCTCCCCCTTTATAAGAAAATCTCTGGCAGTTCTCTCGTTCTCCAATAGCATCCATCTGCAGACTCGCAGAGTGATTTCTCGTGGTAGACCTGCACTCACGAGAATGTCTTTTTTCCCCCGATATTTTGAAACCAAAACAAACACGGAGCCCATACAGCTTGCAACTTTGTCAGTATTGTTGTGGTAACTTGCAGAGTTCACATTATACAGACAGACACGCTCATGTGTCTGCCACAAATCGCTCCTAATCTGCAGTATTCCAAAAAACATATTTATTCGGCTCAGCCATCCGCACGTTGGATTTGATGTTTACTTCCGTATTTTTCGACCTCTGCCGCAAACTCACTTTTAATTGGCTATTGAAAATTCCCGTAGCGATTTCAGTGATTGGCCAGCGCAAACCACAGGATTATGCAAAGACTAACCCCGATAAAATCAAAGCGTGTCTGATAAAATCGTGGCGTTCCCGACTGGGATCGTAGGAGACAGTATTTCACTCCCACACACATAACGATTAGTACAGTTGCGACTTTACAGCGCAACTAGCCTGTATTAGCCTGGGCTGCCCTGGACTACCACACTCTGCCCGACCTCAAATCGTTGCCAAATCGGGCTAAAAAATAGAGTAATGTGTCCCCAGCTTTAAGGTAGCCAGTCTGGGGAATCGGAATCTGTTGGGACGCACGTGTGCCTGTATTTTAAAGGATGCAACATGTTGCTCGTGCTGCTACTGTATTTGAGCACCCTTTTGCACAATTTACACTGAACTTTGTCATCCCCCTTCTTTGTAAAATTATTCCAAACTGAGCTACGGTTTGTGCGTTTCATTTTGATGTGGATACTGGCTATAACGTTAGCAACAGTAGAGCAGCTCTCTCGCTCGCCACCCGTTATGATGTGCTAGCAACCTACTGGGGAAATAGGACAACCGGTTGACAACCCCGCCCCACAGTATGTTTAAAATAATGACATCTCCCCCATTATTTAACCCAATAACATCAACGACAAAATGCGGATTTGTTATTATTATTATGCAAATTAACCGATAAGCCGATAAGCATATTCGGATATTTTTTATTTTTACGGCTATCCGGCTAACCGTTGACATCCCTAATTTGGACAGACCCCTCTAAATTTAATACCAACTATAACACAAAGAAACAACCCTGACCGTGCTGTGAATAAAAATGGTAGGGAGTTAGTGCATCTCTGTCGAGCCTTAGGCCTGTACATCCTTAATGGCAGAATCAGAGGGGACTCTTTAGGAAGGTTCACTGACTGCTCAGCTCTTGGGACTAGTGTAGTCGACTACGCCATCACTGACATGGACCCCACTTACATTAGTGCATTCACTGTCAGACCACAGACCCCATTTTCAGACCACTATCAAATCAATGAAAAGATTTGGACAACCCAGGAACATTGAAACACAGCCCTCTAAACTGTACAATCTCAATCAAACATACAGATGGGCTTCAGACAGTATAGAAAACTTTGCGAAAGCAAATCAGTTCCTCTGAAATTACTAACCTCATTAACAGTTTCCTTTTCACACAATTCGAACCAAATGAAAATGGCATAAATCTGGCAGTTAAAATGATAAGTGAAATTTTCAATCAATCAACAATTAAAGCAAACCTCAAAATAATTAAACTGAGAAATAATCAAAAATCAACCCAAAAAGAAAAATGGTTTGATGATGAAAGTAAATCAATGAGGAAAAACAACATCAACCACAAAACCAAAATTTACACCACAGATATTGTGAAACATTGAAACTATATAGACAAACCCTAAAAGAGAAGAAACGACTCTATTCACCAAAACCAGTTCTGGGAAAAATTGAATAATTTAAGTAACAAAACAAATCATGAATTGGCCATAGAACCGTCTCTGTAGTTCGTAGTTGCGTCTCTTGAATTTATCTAATGTCTGTATACGGGAAAAATACAATTTCTATAAGAATCTTAGCAAGTCAATTCTGCAGCATTGGTTCCACAGCTTCAAGCAAGCCCAATAAAGCAAAACTAAAGTATTTGAAGGATTTCAAATACATTTTGACCCAAGTTTGATATACATATACAGAGACATTAAACTCTATTTAAAGGGGAGGTTCACCAAAATAACCATTTTCAAATAATTTTCTTACCTTCAGTAAGCAGTTCGTAGAACCCGGTTGTTGTAGCTAGCCCACTCATGTAAACAATCCATTGAGGCCCACCCAACTATTTAATGAATGAGAGACTACAACAACCCTTTTATGAATTTGTTATAAGGTAAGAAAATTACTTGAATATTATGTTACTAGAGCAAAACACCCTTTGGGCATTTCTGGCCTCCCTGCCCAACCCCTTCCCATCGGCCCTCCTCCACCCTGACCATGCCCACCCCTGAAAAATACCTTATGCAAAGGCCACACCGCTGAGCAATATTTGTGACAAGTTTGGAGGCGATCAGACCAATGGTGCATGGCGCAAATCCGAACAAATAGCTGTAAAATTATAGTAGTAATTTAAGACAATTTAACGACTTTTAACGCCTAATATTTGTAAAATTGAATTTAAGAAATTTTAAGACTTTTTAAGGACCTGCAGACACCCTGGAATCACAATATCTCAATATGACCATTTTGTCACAACACAATTATGTGTAACGAGTATTAACAATAATATTGAATTATCGCCCAGCCCTACCTGATTGTTGTCCTTTTTGTTGACCTCAGACAGCAGCGCCAACCTCTCTCTCTCTTGACTTTCTTTGTTTTCTCCAGCTGGATAGTCTGGGCAGAAATTGACTTCAGCTCTCTTTGGTTTCTTTACTTGGTTTGGACCTGCACATTTATCACCCTGTCTGTGCTTAAGCGAATTAATGCTCAACTCTGAGCATCCCAGGTTTCTCAGCTTGGTCCGGTAGTTCCCCATCTTGAATTTCAAACTTATTTTACAACCACCAAATCCACCAAGAGATCCTTTCTCCTTTAAGCATGGATGCTTTAGAATCAAAGCTTGTGCAACATCATCAAACCGGGCACTTGAGGGGTAAGCTTTGTACTTAAGTATTTCTGATGCCAAGGCATCCAAAATGTCTGACTTGAGTTTAGGGCTTGGGGTCAGGAAAGTGCCATTGCTTTGGTACACCTGGTTGGCCTTCATTAGTTGCATCTGCACATCATAGCTGAACTCGGGTATAGGGAAGCTGGCTGGCCAAGCTTGGGATCTTAGCACCGAGGCTGATGATGTTGAGGCTGATGATGTTGAGGCTGATGACGTTGAGGCTGATGACGTTGAGGCTGATGACGTTGAGGCTGATGACGTTGACTCAGGTGATGAGAGTACATCGGTGTCTGCAAGAGAACAGGATTCATCCGAGCTAGCGGTAAGAGGTGTATGAGGAGCAGTTGTTGCCAACAAGTTCAATATTATTGGTTCAATTGGTTCAATAATCACTCTGATTGTTCCTTTGTCTTGGAGATCTGCTGTTGAGGTAAGATTCACAAACGCATTGTCAAAATCAATGTACATGTACTGTAGTCTGTAGTGCCCTGAAACTCCACATTGTCTTTCAAGCTCAATTTTAACTTTGTCTACAGACTTCGGAATTCCAGAAGGCAGAATTAATTTCGCACTGTCATTTTCTCCCAGGACAATCAGAAGCTTGGCCGGAGCAGTCATGTCTGTTGTCACGTCCGTCTCTTACTCTAAAAGAGAGAAAATAGATAAAGACACAGAACCTGGTAAGTAGCACTCTTAAAAGGACAGATCACTGAAATGACACAGACCCTGGTAAGTTAAAGATGCACAATCATGCTTGTTTAAATTGAGATTATTTGTATTAAATGCTTACGTTCTGTTCTTTAATCACCATCAGCAAAGCTGATGAGAAGCACAGAAGTCACTGGCGGCAAAGCTTCAAGGCACAAAGAGCCCAGTTATGTCAATTGGCACTTTGTGCTTTGAAGTTTTGCTGCCAGTGACTTCGCTGTGCATCTCATATAAACGGCTATGCTGACGGCGATTAAAACAAGCATGCAAACAGAATGTAAGCATTTAATACAAATAATCTGAATTTAAACAAGCGTGATTGTGCATCTTTAAAGGGCTAGATCACTTAAATGATACAGAACATGGTAAGTAGCACTCTTAAATGGATAGACCCCAGCTTCCCATGACTAATATCGCCGTTCTAATGAATGTTTTGGTATTTTCCCCTTGATTAATAATTTTGTTATGTTAATATTTATCACTGTTCTGTTAGGTTTTGTTTTCAAATCCCAGAAGTTGCAATACCTAACAGAACAGTGATAAATATTAACGTAACAAAATAACTTATTGGGGGGGGGGGGGATGCCGAAATATTCATTAGAAGGGCGTATTAGTCATGCGAAGCCCACTAAGACACACAGACGTTTCAGCCTTGTGCCTTTTTATTTTTTTAATAAATCAAAACGGCCCGTGACTGCTTGCCTTTTTTATTTTTATTTTTTTTTTTTTACTATTGGGATTTTACGTTTGGCTAGAAGCACCCTTATATGTAAAGACACTTTAAATATTGAAGTAGAACACGTCCTCTCTCTTTCTTAACCTGTTCATAAGACATAGCACTTTTAGATAATAGCTCATTTGGCTGTTTTCCTTTACATTACCTGAAGAATGTATGTATCTTTTCAAAGTAACCATCCGAAGAGCTCCAATTTTGTAATCAGAGAGGGGGTAACAGTCTGCCAGTTCAGTCAACTCAACCAGAGAAACATCCCTTGGAGATGGATCCAATTCAAAGGATCGGTAGTGTTCCTTGTACCATGAGCATAACTTCTTTAATATGAATGCCACACTATCTTTCACAACACACATCTGTACAATTTCTGCAAAATCTGGCAGTCCACCAACTGATCCATGCACTATTGTCATGCCGTTTTTGTAGTTTATTCCATCAACACGAACATTTTGGGCAAAATTAACCACAGCAGCATCAGGGTACTTCAGTCTGAGGCTAAGTGCAACATCCTCTTTCAGGATATCAACAGGGACCGTTGAGACTCGCGCAACCTCCAAAGAGGTTTTTTCACAGCTTGATGAATGCATGTCATAGCCAACCATGAGCTGGTGTTTATTGGCCAGAGACTTTGCTATGTTTTTAAAGCAGTTTGTGTGCCTAGCAACTTGTTTAAAAAAACTGTGTTTGGCCTCAAATCTCATTGTCCACAATAAAACAAGTGGACCAAAGAGGCGAATCATTGCTGGATAATGTTCCAGAAAGTGATGTTTTGGTATCAGTTTGCGTTCTGGGAAAAGTTGTTGGTACCTATATCGATGCTCCGATATTTTACTCTCCAAATAGGCAATTGACTCGTTGGTATGAACAGGGCAAACAACCAGCTCCACAATATCCTTCAAGTCTAGTATGACTTGCCAGGCTGGTTCATCCTCTGGTATCAAATTTCCAACAATTAGTGTTATCAGTCGTAGTAAACACCAATTCTCGTGTGCGTTGCCACCAACGGTCATTTTACTTTGGAAAGTACGTGGTACTAAATGAGGCCGATTAGTCTTATCACCTTCCTTATATGGAAATGTCTGAATCAGTTCATTAAGTTGATCAAAAGTGAAATACTTCTTGGCTATAAGTAATCCAAAGCATTGAGCTAACTCAACAGGCACTATGCCCTCAAAAAGATCGTGTGCAACATCAGGGGGAAAGCCTGCAGTAATCTTAAAGAAAGAAAGACTCTCAGCTAATGGGCATGCTTTTTTGACACCATAACAGGTTACCCCTTTCTCGTGTGCACTTGCTACATGTACCTGATGCAGTGCTTCGGTTCTTAGAGTAAAGTCACCATCTATGACCTCCTTTGACTGAAATTCTGAACGCATGGAAGTCCAAAATCTACAGCAGTAATCTGCAGAGAAACTCTCCACAAAACCGGCCAATCCATGAGCTCCAAGGTTATCCGCCACTACACACTGAACCGTACCTTTAATGAATGGTCCGAGATGGTGGATGAACACTCCCTGCTGCTCTAATGTGACGAGGTCATGCAAAAGAGGCTCCAATATGTTTTGATAGCCAAAGGTCTTCACATCATCACTTTTACATAATAATGAAAGATAAATTGAAGACAATGATGAATTACATCCTGGTGGCAAATTTCCCAAAATCCAATAAACTGCACAAAGTTTATGCTTTTTGCGTGACGTCCCTAACGGATTACAGATCTCAAAATCATCTATATACAAGCACAGAGATTCGAAGTTCATCACCTGATAGAAAAATTATTTTGAAAACGATGACCATCTTGATAAGACGTATACTGCTCCTCATTAACTAAATTTTGCCGTGCATGACTATCAATAACTTTATTGAGTACATCCTTTTGTTTCAGTAACTGCTGTAATGATTTCAGGATGGGAATATACTGAAAAGTTCTATTTGTTTTCGAATCAAGTACGTATTCCACTGGGTCAATGACTTGGAAATGTTCCCTGTAATATTGTTTACGTTTGAAAGCAGTAGCTAGTGGGCCATCCTTTGCTACAGCTTTTAACAAAGGGTTAGATGAGGACAACGCACTGGTCAGTTCTTTAATGATCAGCTGGTCTATACAGATATTGTGATTCTTAAAGGTATCTAGAATAACTTGGGTTGATATGGGCACAGATGCAGAGCCAATCAAATACTGCAAATCAGTAAGCAGCTCGTCAATTGCTGTGCAAGGAACATGGAAATAGTTTTCCAGTTTTAGTAAGACAGATGCAAATTTAAACTCAATGGTCTTTGACAAATCCTGTGCTTCTGTGTCACTTTCAATATCACTATCAAAATCAGCATTACTGTTACCATCTTCAGCTGAGAATCTGACATCAACGCTATCATCAGACAAATTTTGAGTTTCACTTATCTCTATAATGCCTAATTTAAAGTCTTTCACAGAATATGAATTGTGCTTCCTATTTTTATGTGACTTAAAAGTGCCATAAACATTTGTGTGGAAAGTACAGCCCTCAAACATGCAATGTACTGTTTCATGACTCTTTAGGTGGTTGTTGATGTGACAAAAATACTCCTGTTCTGATGCTATGCCACTGCATGGGCACAAATGACGGTTAAAGGTAGCCAAACTCACTGATTTGTTGACATTTTGATTGGTATGTGACCTACTTAAATGACTATGAAGCACATTCCATGTTTTGAAAACGCAGGGGCAATCAGAATATGTACATGGATAGGGGTTTCTGCGGCCAAAATGGCCATGTGCTAACCTGTAGTGTTTTAATAATTGAGACCTTGATGTCACAGCTGTCCCGCAATCTTTACACCGCCACATTCACATCTCTGTGGAAAAAAGTAAGGGGAAATTAGCCTGTTGTGTTATGAAATATTTGTACTTATATTACACACACACACACACACACACATTATTCCAATCGTTATTACAATTTTTTGTTCATCAGTATGCCTATTACAGTAAGGTTACACAATACATACACAATACCAGTGGTGGGAAGATAGGTGGATGTGGAGTTTTTTGCTTTTGTTTTTGTCTTTGATCAGTTTGAAAACTGAAACTGAAAACCCCTTTGCATTATGAGTGAGTAGCTAATCCCCCGTCGTCGTAAATAAATGGCAAATAAACGCCAATTACATAGGCTACATGTTGCAAATAACATGTCATATTTAACAGTATATATATAATAACCATAACATACGCCGCCTAATGTATTTAAATACGTTTAAAAAAGAACGTACGAAAGCTTGTGTGTATTCACACAAGTACAGCAACGTATTTCAGCCCTAAGTGTGAGGGGTGGTCGCTGCGGAAATGTCGACTGTACGGGACTTTGGCAAAATATAACAAGATAAACTCTTCAGGGTTCATCACAAAACAGCTGTAGCTGAATATACTGGTAAGTACTTGGTTTCTTAAACATATTTATACGAGATTTTGGAGAAAAAAATGAGGTGTCTTCTAAACCGAAAGTGCATCTGGTACTGTATATATAGTAGGCTACAGTAAGCAAGAGGAAACTGCGATTGCTCAATTGTACAACGTTTTAAAAAAATATTATTGTTTCTATACGTGAACATGATTTTTTTTAGCCTGTATAAACGGTGTATTTTATGCATTTTACAGTCTGTGACTGTAGCCAGAAGAGGGTCGTAAGTGCTTTGGGCTATTAATAACGCCCTCCTAATTTATTGCACTGCAGTGTAACTGGAGAAGCTGAGGTTTTCGCAAGAGGCTACCCTTTTAAAAAATACTGCGTCAAGATTTACGGGGTTTTCTTAAAGCTGTAGTGTATATTTTCAGATGAACATGAATACTGTAATTGAGTCGCATGCGTCTCAACCACTAGGGGTGAAGTTAAATGGTTGGTATAAAAGTGAACTTAAAAGCATTCTTATTCAGAAGAAACAGCTACATCACACATTTTTAATCAACCAGCTAACTGCTATGTAACATAGCTAACGTTAATTTGCAAGCATTCTAACTTAACGTTACCTAGGTCAAAAACAGACCGCCGTTATCCCTTCATTCTAGAATATAGGCTACACACATTATCCTCACGGTAAAAACACAAAGTGATAACTAATCATATTATGTAGTAGAATATTTGAATATGTGCACGCTAACGTTAGTGAAATGACGTATTGACTAGCAAGCTAATGTTAGCTTGCTAGTCGGGTAACGTTACATTATTTCACTAGCGCCGGGCACAGATTCAAATATTCCACTGCATAATTATTATTATTATTATTATTACATTAGCATTTAGCAGACGCTCTTATCCAGAGCGACTTACACAACATCTTATTACATTTATCCATTCATACAGCTGGATATATACTGAAGCAATTCAGGTGAAGTACCTTGCTCAAGGGTACAACGGCAGTGTCCTACCTGGGAATTGAACCTGCAACCTTTCGGTTACAAGTCCTGTTCCTTAACCATTATACTACACTGCCGCCCTAATAATATAATAATATAATCCCCACATGCCATTTCCTAATATATATTTTGATATAAGTTTTTTCTTACCATTTATAAAAGGTCAGCAAAGGATTGAACAGGATTCCATTCCAGGTTCACGATTCCCTCGTGCAGTCATTAGGTGGTGTGCAGTAATGTGGGCAGATGTACGGTGTTCATAAAGGGACAAATTTCTTACTTTTACTCAACAAAGTTTCATTGTCCAAACACAAAGTTATTGAGTAAAACCCAGCAAACACTTTATTTCATTAAAACAACACAACTGATTCAATTTCACCCGGTTACATGCATTTGTTGAGTAATTACAATGAAATGGGATTTTATAAAACCAGCAATATCGAGATTTCAGACTATTTACTGGCTTCCCAGCAATTTTACGTTTAATGTACGGCTCATCAATGTACTGCATGGACGCAAACCAGGACGCAAACCAGGTTGGTTCTTTTTGAACCCCAAGCAAATATCGGCTACGGGACGTTATCCAGGATGGCGGCTATGAAACAACTGCAAAAGGACATGGATGAATTAAAAACGTCAGTGAATATGATGTCAACTGATTTGGCTGCCATGTCGAAGCAACAGACCGTCATAACGGATCTGCTGAAGGAAATCAAGTTACTCAAAAAGCAGAACATGGAGCAGGAAAAGAAAATCGAGTCCCTAGAAACTCGCGTAAGTGACTTGGAGCAATATTCGAGACTGAACGATGTTTTGATATCTGGTCTGGCTATTAAACCACGGAGCTACCTTCACGCAGTGAAAGGCTCCGAGTCGGAGACCAGTCCGGATCACGAGGAGACAACAGAAGAACAGGTAACGGCATTCCTACGTGGAAAAAACATTGACATTGATATGAACAACATTGAGGCCTGCCACACACTACCTGCTAGAAAACAAAATGACAAGCCTGTCAAGCCAACCATAATAATCCGTTTTGTTAATAGAAAACATAAAGTTGATTTACTTAAGCAGGGGAGGAAACTGAAGGGCACAAATGTTTTTATTAATGAGCACCTCACTAAGAAGAATGCGGATATAGCATGGAAAGCGAGACAACTTAGAAAACAAGGCAAGATTCAGACAACTTGGACTGTCAACTGCAAGGTTTTTATAAAACCACAAGGGGCTCCAGAAAATGCCAGTGGGATGTGCATCAGGAGCATAGAACAGCTTGATAGATTTGATAAAGACTGAGTCCACCCTATGCCCGCTCAAAACGCACTACTTCACGCATGTACACATTATTTTAATCATGTTTGAACTTCAACAGGATTTAGATCCAGATCAAAATTTCCTAAATAACATCAATATAAATTGCTGTTATTATACTGATCAACAATATAATATAAATATAAATTATGAACATGGTATATCTATTATCCATATCAACAGTAGAAGTTTATTTGCTAATTTCCAAAACATAAAAGAATACCTGGGACAGTTTAAAAAGCCTTTCAGCATCATAGCAATTTCAGAAACATGGATTAACACAAACAGGGGTTCTGATTTCAGTCTTCATGGATATGGTTTTCACCACATAAGCAGAGAAAAGGGGAATGGTGGTGGTGTAGCTTTGTTTGTTGATGAAGGACTTACTTATAAGGTGCTTGAATGCATGTCAATGGTCATTGATGATGTGATGGAATGCATTACAATAGAGATAAGTATGGAGAGAATGAAGAATATGATTGTCAGCTGTGTGTATAGGAAACCAGGATCCAGCATAGACATATTTATGTCTAATATGGAAAGGCTGTTTACAACAACTACACAAAAGGTTAATTATGTATGTGGAGACTTCAATATTGATTTGTTGAATCCAAAGGGACATAAATTGACAAATGATTTTTTAGAACTTATGTATAGTATGAGTCTCTATCCAACAATTACAAAGCCAAGCAGGATAACAACCCATAGTGCCTCCTTAATAGATAATATATTTACAAACAATATGGATAACAATATGATGAGTGGACTAATCATCAGTGATATTAGCGACCATTTACCTGTGTTTATAATATATAAGTGTAACTATAATAAGAGGAAGGAGTTAAAGGAAATAAAATATAAAAGAATTAGAACTGAGGAATCAATATCTGTCTTTAGAGAAGAATTACTGAAATTGAACTGGAATAGTATATGTGAAGAAACAAATGTTGATAAAGCGTATGAGTTATTTTTAGAGACATTTAAAGATCTATATGACAAAAATTGCCCAATAAAGCAGTATAGTATCAAGAGTAAATATGTAGAAAATCAGTGGATGACAAAGGGACTACAAAATGCATGCAAAAAAAAGAATAATCTATATAAGATATTTATTAAATACAAAACGAAAGTGGCAGAGTTAAAATATAAGAAATATAAAAATAAGCTAATAAACATTATGAGGCTATGTAAAAAGGATTACTATACTAAACTATTAGATAAAAATAAAAACAATGTTAAAGGAATATGGAATATATTAAATAATATTATTAGAAATAAACCGTCTAGCCTATCTTATCCTGATCATTTCATAGATAAGGACAGGAAAATTACAATTATGAAGGATGTCGTGGATGAATTTAACAACTTTTTTGTAAGTGTAGGTCCTAAACTAGCGAATGAAATAAAGGATGTGGATGTGACATCTGCTGAACAGTACTGTGGAGAGAGAAACTCACTCTCCTTGGGAACTGTGGATAAGAAAGAAATTATAGATATAGTAAAGAAATGCTTAAATAAAACTTCCTTAGATGGGGATGATATAGATATGGCTTTAATAAAGAAGGTAATTGATGGAATTGCAACTCCACTTTGTCATATATGCAATTTGTCATTTGAAGCAGGAATATTTCCGGCTAAAATGAAAATTGCAAAAGTTATTCCTCTTTTTAAAACTGGTGACAAACATAATTTTACTAATTACAGACCAGTTTCATTATTACCACAGTTTTCAAAGATATTGGAAAAGCTTTATGTTGAAAGACTTGATACATTCATTGACAAACACAATATACTAATGGACAGTCAATATGGTTTCAGATCATCCAGATCTACTTCAATGGCATTAATGGAGCTTATCGAGGAAATAACAGGTTGTGTAGACAGAAAAAAATATGGTGTAGGAATTTTTATTGATTTAAAGAAAGCGTTTGATACAATTGACCATGAGATTTTAATTAAAAAGATGGATATATATGGTGTTAGAGGTGTAGCACATAAATGGCTGAAAAGCTACATTCAGAATAGGAAGCAGTTTGTACAGTTGGGTAGTTACAAGTCCACATGCTCAAACATTACCTTTGGTGTCCCACAGGGGTCAGTCTTGGGACCTAAATTATTTATTTTATACATTAATGACATTGTGAAGGTTTCTGATGTGTTGAAATTGATTATTTTTGCAGATGATACAAATATCTTTTGTTCTGGAGAGGATTTGCAGCAGGTTTTAGATGTGGTTAAGTATGAAATGTTGAAATTAAAATGTTGGTTCAATTCAAATAAGTTATCATTAAACCTGAACAAAACAAAGTTTATGATTTTTGGAAATCGTAAAATAAACACAACAGTTTATATGGAAATTGATAACACAGAAATCGAAAGAGTTTACGAAATCAAGTTTCTTGGTGTTTTAATTGACCACAAGCTGTGCTGGAAACCTCATATAAAATATATATGCTCAAAGATTGCTAGAAGTATTGGAATAATGGTTAAAACAAGACACATCCTCAATCAGAAAACTTTACACACCTTGTACTGTGCACTTATTGTACCCTTTCTGTCATACTGTGTTGAAGTTTGGGGAAACACTTACAAAAGCACTTTATGCAGGATTTGCACATTGCAAAAAAGAGTAATGCGGATAGTACACAACACTGAGTACCGTGAGCATTCAAATAACTTGTTTTTAAAGTCACACACTCTGAAATTTCCGGAGTTAGTAAATTTTAAAACTGCTCAAATCATGTTTAAAGCTCAGAAAGACCTTTTACCAAGAAACATTCAAAGATTATTCAATAAAAGAGATGACACCTATGATTTAAGAGGGAAACTCAACCTCAAACATCCTACTATCCGTACTACTATGAAAAGCATGTGTATTTCAGTTTGTGGGGTTCGAATATGGAACGATATAGATGAGGAAATAAAAATGTGTAATGTCATCACAAATTTCAAATTCAAATATAAACTGTATTTAATAGATAAGTATGTGGAACTATAGAGTTGTTTTAATGTTACATTTTATTCTTATTTATATATATGGATTATTTTATTTATTTATAACTTTTAGAAAACTTGATTCATTTTTGGCATATGTTTTGACTTTTACTACTTTTTGAAATATAAACTTGTTATAGAGGGGGCAGGACAAGATAAGCCTTGGCTTCATCCTGTCCCTTCTCGAACTTATTGTTTTTTGTTTGTTTTTTTTTTGTTTTTTTTACTTGAATGTTTTTATCTTAATGTAGTTGGTGATTATTACAAATTGTGTTTTTTATGTTTGTTTATGGTTCGAGAAAAATAAAGATCAAATCAAATCAAAAAATCTATTGGTAGTGAAATTAAACGACAAATGACGTCAGGTTTCTCTCTGCTGTCCTATTGCGGACCAAAGGGGTTTTGCACCGTAAAAAGGTGCTCTGTTAACATTAAGTTGTGCGTTTTGTTGCGGGGGAAATTGTTGTTGTTGCTGTTGCTGTGCAGCAGGACAGTGACCAGCGAAATGTCCAGGCTGCCCACAATTATAACAGGTTTGTCCACTGTTCTGGCTGTGGGGCAGGAGCGGAATTTCCCGCACCTCTACCTCTCTCTCTCTCTCCCTCTGCCTCTCTTAGTAGAGTAGATTGTGTAAGAATCGTTCAAATGGTGATGCAAGCATAAAATTTGGTACAAATACTCTCTACTCTTTTGGAAAAAGGCGCTGGCCACTCAAAAATTCAAGATGGCGACCATTTTTCAAGATGGCCGCCATTTCTATTGAATGTTGATTATATCTATGTATGTATTTCGAATAAATCAGACTGTTTATGGTTTAAACCCAGATTTTTGGGGTCAAAGAATATAGTAGGAATGTTACTTTGCCTGAAACAGCTACTTAAAAATAGCTGTATCAAAGATGGCGTCCAAGATGTCCGCCGCAAAACAAATATATTTGAATTAATATCTCAGCAACTAATAAAGCTAGAGACATGCTTCTTTGGTTTAAATCTAGGTTTTCAGGGTCAAGGAATTGGATAGACATGTTGTTTTGGCCCAAAATACCACCTAGAATATAAAAAAGGTTTCCATGTTGTCTACCGTGGGGTATGATTTCTACCAGGGACAACGTTTGAGAACTGGATCAGAGCTTGTCTTGCACCTAACATTGATTGCTATACTCCAGTTTGCTCAGGTTAGTTTACTGGATGCTGATAGTTTGGTTTATTTAACTTCACTCACATTTGCAACTGCACAGTGCTGTGCAGAAACCCAATCTGAAGCATTTGCACCTTCCACTGCACCCTGATTTGCAGCCACATTTGGTGAGTTGTTGACAACTCTCTACAAGTGGTGAATTAGCTGTCCAGAAGACCCACCATTCTTCACCAACCTTCTTCCATCCCCAGTCACCAGGACTCTCTGATTCTGGCTGACGCTGGGTTGACTGACCCCATATGCAGCCTGCCTGATATGCAGCATGTTTAGTGTGTTGAAGCAGAGCTGCTCTTGTTGGAGGAATGGCTTCGTACGGCCTCTGCTTTCGGGCAAACATGTCAAGTCTGGCTTCATCCACACTGACAGCTGTGCTTGATCTGTCATACATCAGGACAACAAACTTCTCCAGGATATCCAGGTCACCATCATTCAGTATGGGAGGATACTGACTTAGTTTGGTGAAGATGGGAGAAGCCTCTGAGCAAATGTCCCAGGTTTGCCAGGCAGTCTTTTTGCCTTTATTACGAAAGGCTGATACAGTATCACAACCTGTGAAGGCATGAAAGAACAGTATGCCTTTGGTCTTTTCTGGTCCAATATAGCAGTACAGGTCATGTACACCAATCCACCTTAGGCTCTGACCATGCCCAAATGCAACCCACAGCTTCTGGAGACCAAGGTCCTGAAGGGATGGGAAAATGCTTAGTGCTATGACAAGAATATCAGTGTCATTGGCTTTGATCATGATGGCTTTGCTACCCTCCTCTGTGGCATGTACAAAGATCCGGGTGTCGGCTTCCTCATGGAAACATTTGTCCAGACTATCCAGACTGGTTTCAGAGGTACTCAAGACATCAGGTCCCTTGGTTACAACAACCATGTTTGGCACAGTCATGTGAGCAATCTTGTCAGCCAGAAAGTGGAAGAGGTCTGTCTTGTTGTCGTTATGTCTGAGGAAATTGCGCCAATTTGATGGAACTTTATTCTTGTTTGTCACTTTGCGTCGACCTCCCTGGCCTCGTTTGGACCTTGTTTCCATTTTGAGGCTTGATGGATTGTACACATCAAAGACAACATGTGTACTCTTGTATTTCATGGCATAAGCATGTATTGTGGGTAGAACATCCAGTGCTGCGTAGTCCTCAAAGGTCTTTGATCTTTTTGGTGGTAGTGTGTGGACCAAAGCTGAACCATCTATGATGATGACGTCAGTGTCTGGTTCTTGGTCTGGAGATGTTATGTAGGACTCAAGAATGGAGGCCAGCTGGGATTTCTGGCAAGCATAAAGCTTTCCACCATCACTCAATGCAGCAGGGAAGGGCTGATTCTCATGTTGGAAGAACTCCTGCAGGTCACATTCTCTGCTCTGACAGGAGATGAAGAGTTTGGAGAATAGTTGGCAATTCTCCTTCACTAACTTCTGCTTTGATGGTTCTGCAGTAGCGGAATCTTGGCTGAAGAAGTCAACTCTATTCTTCTTGATTGGTTCATAGAAAGTGGTTGGGTGGTTTTGCAAACCTTGTACAAATTCCTGGAATTTTGTCTGGCCCTTCTTGAGGTGTGATTGTAGGAGTTCTGCTGAGCTGGGGTTAGCAATATCTCTAGTGTCTATAGAATACAAATCATGACTCTCTTCTTGGAATGGATTCCCCAGGTCTTGCAAAACCATAGACAATTTCTTGACCTTCTCCAGGAAAGTTTTTTGAGCTTTAGGTGTTTGCTCATGGTGGAATGTATGCTCACATGCTTCTTTGTGCAATGACATTCACTCTATTAAACTAAGTTTTCCTCCACCTACTAAATTGTGCTCTGACAAGAAAACTAATAGGTATATTGGAATCTACAACCCAAAAAACCTATGTATACACCAAAAAACGGTGTTTCTATGTTTTATAGATCATGAGATATAATTGCAACTAGTACAGCGGCCATCTTGCACGCCATCTTTGCTACAACATTTCACATAGCAGTTATGAAAAAACAACACTTATAATAATAAAATGTGAGACCCATGAAATAGTTTAGACCAAAATTAATTTATTTTGATAATTACATGCTCATATAGGACATATTGGTACAACTCCTGGAAGCCATCTTGAAAAATGGCCATTTTGAATTTTTTGAGTGGCCAGCGCACTTTTTCAAAAGAGTGGACCTTGAAGAGTATTTGTGCCAAATTTCATGCTTGCATCACAATTTGAACGATTCTAATGAAATATGCAATTATCTGCTGCACTATCTCTCTTCCTCTGCCCCTCTCTCTCCCTCTCCCTCTCTCTCTGCCTCTCTCTCTGCCTCTCTCTCTGCCTCTCTCTCTGCCTCTGCCTCTCCCTCTGCATCCCTCTCTCCCTCTGCCTCCCTCTCTCCCTCTGCCTCTCTCTCCCTCTGCCTCTCTCTCTCCCTCTGCCTCTCTCTCTCCCTCTGCCTCTCTCTCTCCCTCTGCCTCTCCCTCTCTCTCTCCCTCTGCCTCTCTCTCTTCCTCTGCCCCTCTCTCTCCCTCTCCCTCTCTCTCTGCCTCTCTCTCTCCCTCTGCCTCCCTCTGCCTCCCTCTCTCCCTCTGCCTCTCTCTCCCTCTGCCTCTCTCTCCCTCTGCCTCTCTCTCCCTCTGCCTCTGCCTCTCCCTCTCTCTCCCTCTGCCTCTCCCTCTCTCTCTCCCTCTGCCTCTCTCTCTCCCTCTGCCTCTCTCTCTCCCTCTCTCTCTCCCTCTGCCTCCCTCTCTCCCTCTGCCTCTCTCTCTCCCTCTCTCTCCCTCTGTCTCTCTCTCTCCCTCTGCCTCTCCTCTGCCTCTCTCTCTCCCTCTGCCTCTCTCTCTCCCTCTGCCTCTCTCTCTCCCTCTGCCTCTCTCTCTCCCTCTGCCTCTCTCTCTCTCTCTGCCTCTCTCTCTCTCTCTGCCTCTCTCTCTCCCTCTGCCTCCCTCTCTCCCTCTGCCTCTCTCTCTCCCTCTCTCTCCCTCTGCCTCTCCTCTGCCTCTCTCTCTCCCTCTGCCTCTCTCTCTCTCTCCCTCTGCCTCTCTCTCACTCTCCCTCTGCCTCTCTCAAGTTCAAGTTCAAATGGCTTTATTGGCATGAATGAAAGTCAATCATTGTTGCCAAAGCAGTACAGTATACAACACATTTATAGAGAATAATAATAATAATTCATTAATATATACATATGGTACAGTGAGTGATATGTGGTTCTTATATTAATTACACATATAAGTGGATAAAGTTAATAAATAATAATAATAATAACAAATCAATAAATAATAATAATCAAAAACAAAAGTTAAAAGAAGTACAGTGAAAATAAAATATACAAAAATATTATACACAAAAGTATAAGTACACAAAAAAAATAAAAAATAATAATAATTTAATAAAATAAAATACAATTTGTTAAAACTGATCAGATTGGGACTATGTTACATTGTTAATTCATTAATATTTTATATTTCCCTCTTAATTCATGGCAGGCTGTCACATATTGTGCAGAAAGTTCCATTAACTCTGGTACTTCTCCCAAACATATCTGTAATTGTTCATCTTGTGTTTTGCTGTTATATGATGCTATTTTGTTTTTAGCTTTACATAGGAAAGCTTCTCTTAAAGAAACATATGAGGAGCAGGAGAGGAGAAAGTGGAATTCTGTCTCTATTTCTCCTGATCCACAATGTTCACATGTTCTCTCCTCTCTGGGCTTCCACGTTTTCCTATGGCGCCCTTTTTCTATTTCCAGATTATGGTCACTGAGTCTGTACATTGTTAAAGTGCGTCTCTGTTTGGGATTTTTTATATTAACAAGGTACTGTGCTAATGTATATTTTCTGTTCAGTGATCGATAACATTCCAATTTATTAATGTAGTTTATTTCGTTCATCCAATTATCAATGTAATTATTTTTGTTCTTGTTATCCATTATTTTTAGTTCTGTTTTTGAAAGAGTATGGAAGTCATTGTTTTGAAGATGGTAAGTATCTTTGATATGTTTCAGGGGGTCTGTCTCTGGGCAGAGGCAGTTACTCATGAATGCTCTGTGCTGGTAGGATTCAGGATCAGCTTTTGCTAAGTGAGCCTGGAATTTGATAGCCCTTTTTATCATGGGGAGGGACAAAGGGAATTTACCCAGTTCTGCTCTGCAGGCGTGGTTTGGGCTATTTCTATGAACCTTGAGGATGTCTTTGCAGAACTCAAGGTGTAGCTTTTCTATGGGATTTGTGTCCCATGATGTGCGTCTTTGATTCAGAGGTGGGCCCCATATCTCACTCCCATATAGAAGAATAGGTTGAATGACATTGTTGAATATCTTAAGCCAAATTTTAATTGGAGGATTGAATTTGTTTAATGACCTTCTGATGCTATAATAGGCCCTACGTGCTTTATCTGTCAATGCACTTATAGCTTTGTCAAACCTTCCAGAAGCACTGATTATTATGCCTAGGTAATTGTACTCCATAGTGTGCTGTAATTTGGTTTCTCCTATAGTGAATTGGTATCTGGATCCCTGTGATCTGGCCTTTTTTTGGATCACCATAATCTTGGTTTTTTCTAGGTTAATTTTCAGTGCCCAATCTTGACAATAGTTCTCTAGCAATTCTAGGTTCTGTTGTAACCCGTGTTCTGTAGGGGACATCAAGACTAGATCATCTGCATACATGAGGAATTTGATTTCTTTTCCTTGTAAATCTAGTCCAGGACTAGGAGAGTTTTCAAGTGTAGTGGCCAATTTGTTAATGTATATGTTGAACAGGGTAGGTGATAAGTTGCAGCCCTGATGAACTCCTCGCCCTTGATTGAAATATTCCGTATTTCTGTTTCCAATTTTCACAGAGCATGTATTTTCTGAATATTTAGATTTAATTAAGTCATATAGTTTTCCACCTATGCCACTTTGAAGGAGTTGAAAAAGTAATCCGTTGTGCCAAATTGAATCAAAAGCCTTTTTTACATCTACAAAGCAGGCAAATATCTTTCCTTTGTTTTTGTTGTGGACGTGATTCTTGATAAGGGTATGTAAAGTGTAAATATGGTCTGATGTTTGATGTTTGGGTAAGAAGCCTATTTGACTTTTTGATAGGGCATTGTGTTCAATAAGGTATGTCGATAATCTGGAACTTAGTATGCTACAGAAGACTTTTCCAAGGTTACTGTTAACACAGATCCCTCTGTAATTGCTAGGGTCAAATTTGTCTCCGTTTTTAAATATGGGTGTAATGAGACCTTTATTCCAAATCACAGGGAAACATCCGGTTTTTAGCACCAGGTTGAAAAGTTTTAGAATAGAAAGTTGAAGTTTAGGACTGCTGTTCTTCAACATTTCTGAATTGATGCTGTCAATTCCACAGGCCTTTCCATTTTTAAGGGCTTTGAGTTTTGGTTTTAGTTCTTGGATAGTAATGGGATAATCAAGAGCACATTGATTATCTTTTATTGCAGTTTCCAATACTTTCAGTTTTTCTATAGTTAAGGTCTGATTGGAGGTTAAACCTTGGCATTCTGGATTTTTATAAAGATCTTCAAAGTATCTTTTCCAGATGTTGCCATTTTTAATTGGAGTAGTTTCTGTTTGATGATTTGTATAAATCTTTTTCCATAATTGCCAGAAGGTATTTTCATTGACAGCCTTTTCGATTTTGGTTAGTTCATTCTCCATATATTGTGATTTTTTCACCTGGAGTTTTTTTAAATATTGTTTTAGGGCCTGGAAGTATTCGAGGCGTCCCTCTTGGTCATTTGGGTTTCTATGTTTTTTGTTTGACAGTTTTCTTAAGTTCTTTTTTGATGAAGCACATTCCTTATCAAACCATTTTTCTTTTTGCTTTGTGTTTGGTTTTCTATTTCTTGACATTTTCAATTTAGATTTCTTTGCCAATTGTATAAATATGTTAGTCAAATCGCATTTGGCTAAATTTATGCTATTTTTGTTAATTTCATATTGTGTGTTTAAAAATGTATCTATCATGTCCTGAATTTCATCACAGCACAATGCTGCATTATAGTCATTAATGCTCTGTTCTGTCCATTTGTATGTCCTCGGGAGAGGGAAAAGGTCAGGTTGTATGTTTGGTTTCTCAGTGTTTGTCACTGATTTTTTTAAATACAAGATTGTTTGGCAGTGGTCTGATATGGGAAGTTGAGGTAAAACTATAAATGCATTGATATATTTTGGTTCAATATCAGTAATGGCATAGTCCACCACGCTACTACCTAGTACAGAGCTGTAAGTGAATCTACCCAGAGAGTCTCCCCTGATTCTGCCATTAACAATGTACAGACCCAGGCCTTTACACATCTGAAGTACCTGTTTGCCACTTTTGTTTACCACACTATCATAACTTTGTCTCTGTGTGGTTATGTAGTTTTGGTATAAAGGGTGTTGTCTAAATATATATCTGTTTCCCTCCATGTCAATAAAATCTGACTCTCTACCAGTTCTGGCATTAAAATCACCACATAGTAGGATGGAACCTAAGGACTGGAAATGGCTTATTTCTTTTTGGAGTTCCTTAAAGTCTTCCTCCACATAGTATGGGGAATTTGAAGGTGGAATATATACTGCACATAGATAAACATTGCAATTTTTTTCTAGTATGCTTCTGTCAATTTTAATCCAAATGTGGTTTTTTCCTTTTTTGACTGGTGAGATGCAATCCTTGTATTCCTCTTTATACCATACCAGAATACCACCTGAGTCTCTGCCATTCTTAACATGGGCATGTTTTACAGAGGGTATGCTAACTTCAATATAATTATTTGGACAATTAGAATTGATATGTTTTTGATTCCATGTTTCATTTAAAATAATTATATATGTATTTTTAACACTATTTACAAAATCAGGGTTTGTTGATTTTAAACTAAAAGTTGAAGAGTATAAGCCCTGAATGTTCCAATTACTAATAGAGATGATGCTATATTTCTTATCTTTATGGTAAAGGTGTTTCACAAAGAAGTAACTGATCTATGATGTGATATATGACATGCCAACATGACAATGATAATATATTATTTAGTTGGTAGATTGGTTACATTACTATTAATGTTCCTTTACCTCAACAATTTAGTACAGATTAAGGTAATCAGGTCTCTTATCTGGCTTGGGTTCAGTTGAGCAGCTGGAGGCATCACTGTTCTAGCAGCTACAGTGGCATAGCTGTCTCTCTGAGATGATGGCTGAGGTGGATGATGTTGTTGCAACCAATTATCATTATAATCAATTAGATCACTGTATTATCACTTATTGAATTACTATGGTCAAACCAGAGTCCGGCTATAATCTATATAATGGAATCATAACGTGTCAGCAAAATTACATTACAAGTGAATGCCATATGTAATGCTTAATTAAAACCAGCAGAGGCCGCTATTTTTTATGGAAAAGGAGGGGGCGGGGGGCATAGAAATAATGGTGTAAAATATCAAGGGAAATGACCAGCCCCTGTGGGAGGAGCCGAGTTTAAGCCCCACAATAGGTGGAGTTAAAAACAGGATAAAAGGCCCAGTAATTCAGACTGGGGCTCAGGCTGCTGAGGTTGCTTGGAGACTGAATGTGTGAATTGCTCTGCGCAGACCAGCCCGGGTTCTTGTATGTCATTATTGAATCATATATAATAAACCCAAAGTAAAAAGGGGGTGATCCCAAACGCGCTACAAGCCGGCTATATAAAAAAGGAACTGTAGGTGCTCAACAGAAGGACCAGTGAATAGAAAGGATACCAAACCCGGACTACTTCGCTAGGACTAACCCGAGATAAGGAGGACTGGAGTACACAGAGCTCAGAGCAAAAAAAATAAATTTTAATACGACTGACGTTTCGACGTTTCGACGTCAACAACGTCTTCTTCAGAGTCAAATGGAAATACAGACAATGCACCGGGAGGTATATAAATACCCTCCCATCAATTAAACAAAGTAAGGTGCGCATGTGTAGGACTAATATATCTCATCATAGATACCACATACACAATGTTATCTTCTTTAACAGGGTAGAGAGAAGACCGACAAATCTCATAGGTAAATAAACTGAATAATTGTCTATTATGAGCATGGCATAAAACAATATAAAATGAAAATCAAAAAGCCTGTACACAAGTTACAAAAAACATGAAAGATTCAACGACTCATTTAACCCATTGGGTTCCACACTATTGAGTGTATGTATCCAGTACGCCTCCCTGCGGAGCAGTTGCTTAATAATATCTCCGCCTCTGGATGATAAAGTGACTCTCTCAATACCCCAAAATTTTAGAGAAGAGACAGAACCATGATTGGCTTCAGCGTAATGTCGCGCAATAGCATAGTCCATATTCTTGGACTGGATCGCGGTCTTATGTTCAGCAATTCTAAGTTTGAGGGCTCTCTTAGTCTGTCCGATGTAGATTTTGGAGCATATACATTTCAACATGTAGATTACATGGGTGGTGTTGCAGTTAATAAAAGTGGTTATTTTAAATTCCTTGCCCGAACGTGGATGACAGAAGACTTTAATGTCATTAGAGTTAGAGCAATGGACACAATGTCCACAGCGATAGAACCCTCTAGGGGGCGTAGGTAGCCAGGAGGGTTTTGTCTGCGGACTACTCACCATGCTATGAACCACCTTATCTTTTAAGTTATGTGGCCTTCTAAAGCACACTCGCGGAGGTTCGGAAGTAAATTTATTTAAAAGAGGGTCACTCTGGAGAATGGGCCAGTGTTTACGGACAATGTTTTTAACTCTTCCAGCGACCGGACAGAACTCAGTGGAAAAGCAAATACGAGGAAGGGTAGCACGCTTAGGCTTTTTACAGAGGAGGGACTTCCTATCAGTATGGCGGGCACGGTCAATGGCGGCAGTAACGTCAACAATACTGTAGCCTCTTTGAAGAAATCTGCTACGCATCTGACAGATGTTGCTCTCAAATTCTGCATCCGTGCTACAGTTGCATCTCAAGCGCAAGAACTGTCCAATCAGTATATTACGTATCAGTGGACGGGGGTGATTGCTATCTGCTCTTAACAGAGTATTTCTGCTTAAGGGTTTACGGAATCTACCAGAATTTGTTAATTGGGTGCTTTTCATGTTTATTGGAATTATTCACCCTCTTAAGCCACATTATATCAGAAATAGCTATGCATGCCATGTAGAATAAACTCCCCATGTTCACGTTGTGCTTATTGTGCTATATTGCAACAATTAAAACATAATAACTGATCAAATTAAAGAGTGAAGTGAATCAATAGGCTCCTAATTAGGTTGTTGAACACATGTGTTTAACTCATAATTCTTTCTTTAAGCTTATTAACACAATGCAGGTTTGGCTCGTTATCATTTGCCTTGTGTTTGAATTCTTCATTATCCACCAAATGGTTAGTTTTAGTGGCCATGTGTTCACACTTTCACCAATTAGGAGCCTATTGATTCAAATCAGTCTTTAAATGGATCTGTTAAATAATTTTCTTATCTTTTTTAAATAATATAGCACAATGTGAACATGGGGTGTTTATTCTGCATGGCATCCATAGATATTTCTCATATAATGTGGCTTAAGAGGGTAAATAATTTGTCTGAACATGACAAGTACCTAATTAAGAAATTAACAGCTTGTTAAAATTTTGGGATTGCAACTGTGGTTGCAACGAAAACCAGCATACACAGGGGGGCCCCAGGACTGGTTTGGGAACCCCTGATATAGAGAATGCAAGCTTTCATGTTGTAAATTAGTTATTTTGTGACTTTCATCTTAGTTTACCTAAGCCAATAGCAGTAGGTAAATGGGGAAAGGTGTTTCACACTGACAGGTAGCAAGCGTGGTACTCAGACAACAAATAGTGAGGGTGGAGATAGTGTATTTTAATGTTAACATCAGCACGGATAAGGAAATAACGTAACGTTATTTTCCTACCTAGTACAATGCTTAATAATAACATTAACAGTTAGATGGAGAATATAGGCCTACAGAATAACTACCATATTCTAACTAAAATACACCTACAATTAGCTAAAATGATTACTTTGGTAAAAAATTAATTAAATTCACAGACATTTTACATGTTAACATTTTGGCTCCACAAATAATTGGTTAACAAGCTACATGTAAGTATGATAGGCCTAAGTACCATCACAAAATGGGAGCTAGGAACAGATCTCAACATCACAATCAAATGTAAAAATCGGAGCAATAGCGCTACAAGAAGGTTGTGAGTACTCAAGTGAGTACGTCAGAGAAGGTTGTGAGTACTCAAGTGAGTACGTCAGAGAAGGTTGTGAGTACTCAAGTGAGTACGTCAGTCGTGGGCAGAGTCTGGTTTCGGAAGTAAATTCCCTATGGAAGATAGAATGGGCTTCGGAGACGGACTATTTCTTGAAATTTGATTTATAGAATGAGCCGAAACGTTCCTGGATTAGCCTGTGTGGTACAAGGATATAGACCATATATTGCATGTTCCAATTTTTATTTTTTAAAGTAATGCATTAATCATTGTAGTTCGAGAAGGACAGTGCAGCGGAGCCCAGGCAGGACGCAGGCGTGGCAACAGGGCAGCGGCAGTAGCAGCAGGGCGGCAACAGCGACAGCAGAGGTAGGAGCGACAGCACAAACAGCACCGCAGCATTGGCTGTGAGCGGGGACCGCTGTAGGGTGGAATAGCAGAAGCCCCAAGCTGCATGCACAAATGTCAGGTGGAAGGCAGGGAAGCGCAACACAGGCAGGGATTCACGGACAACTGCAGGCTGGCAGACTTTAAACAGATCGAGTTGGTTAGCGAGACAGGATAATGAACAGCGGGTAATGCCGTTTCAGACTGAACAGACTAGGACTTGACAGTTTAGCATAGTGAATTAACACCGATACAGAACTAAACTGTAGGACTAGGCGACTAGACAGAGAACCAGAGGTTTCAGACTACAAGCATTAAAGCGAACGAGACTTTCGCGAACTTGGTCCGGAAAACAATTAAGGAACGAGCACAGGACAGAGAACACCGGGTGACTAAATACAAACCTTAATTGGTATCAATTATGTGCCATGTGCGAATGTGTGCGTGAGTGATTAACGGAGCAGAGAGAGTGTGGAATGCATGCGGAATGGGGAAATGGGATAGGCAGAGAAGAGTGGAGTGAAACAGAGGCTGTATCCCAAACCGCATACTTCCATGCTCCGCACTACCGTGCTCCCGAGTATGCACTCAAGGCTTGGGAGTTCGCACTCTGGAGCATGGAAGTACGGTAGCAGTTTTGCACAGTCGTGGGACGCACTTCGTGGCGACATCTTACCTATAACCTTTAACCTTTCCCGTAGCTATCGGGAAATGCGGACGAGTAAGTAAGGTAAACCTGAGAGGCATAACGTCGTTCGCTGGCATTGTACTGTATCGGCTGTTATTATATTATATATTTGTGATATAACCAGCAATATCCGCAACAGTTGAATTATCCTTTTTGCTAGCGTTCTTATTCCAGAAAAGTCAGTGGAAAGCAACGATGGCTAGGAAGACAGCCTATTCATTACATCATTGGATACCTTTAAGTAAACAATCAACCCCATAATAAAATTGTCTTCGCATTGTAAGCAATCGTCTGTGTTTTGATTATTTTCGCGCTGTTTACCAGAGAGCGTGAACAACTGGGTACGCAGTTAGTAGAAATGGAGCCATGTTTGTGGCGGTGGTGTTGCTTCTGGGGTGGTTTTCCATTGAAACGGAGAAAAGACGGGCTGCTGCCAGAATAAGATGGCAGATTATTATTGAAAACGGCATCCAACGAAAGCAAGCCATCCGGAGAGCTGGGGTGAAGAGGAGGGCTTCTCTTCGGAGAACAATTGCGCTTGTCAGCACCGACGTAGGTTGTCTTATACAGCCGACTAGCTAGCTACACTGGTTAACATTACATATCATTAAACTTAAATGTAGGCCTATATGAAAAAAATGATTATTTTACATCGCATATTGTGCTGTTCATTCACATTGTAGCACTTTATTCATTTACAAACTCCTAATGTAGTTTTCCCCGTTTAAGTTTCCAATCTGAACCACTAGGTGTCAATACTACACAAATAGACAGACGCACTGAAGTTAGGCAGAGTATATTTATTAACTTGGGAAATTTGTCTCTAAGGAGAGAGCCTTGCAACCTATGGCAGGATCATTGTCAATGTCCCCATCCTTGCCAAATATTTTGATGACGACCAGGATCTCCAGCCAGTCTTCCGCTTATCCCGACGGGCAATCCGTGCACTCGTTGGGATGCTCCCCAACAAGAGGTACCATGGCTGGGGCTACACACATAACGTTATGTCCCTAGTGTCACAAATGGAAAACCAGAAAATATAATGCATCAATACCAAATATTAACATGAGCTAGCATTAAACACAAGTGATGTTAGTGTTATAGCGAAGTTAACTAACGATAACTAGTGCGACGCTAGCTAGTAAGTGGGTTGATATCCAGCTAGCTAGCAAGTCAGTTATATAGCATATGGGAATAAATTCGAATACGAATATTAAATAATGCTTTGTGCTTCGGAATAGCTATATCTACGACTAACGCCATTATCTGGCTAATATAGATATTACGCTAGTACTGTCATTTAATGTTAGCGAACGTTACCTAGCTAGCTAGCTGTTACCGAGCAAATTGCATTGCAATTTACATAACGAAAGCTAGCTAGCTGGAAATAGAAGTTATCTTAATTATTGAGCTAGCTCAGTATTAAAACACTAACGGAAATAGTGCTGTGCCAGATGTTTTCAAACTTGTGAAAATGTTCATATAAAAATGTTGAAATGACTTGTAGAAAGCCTCGGGAGAGGCACCGTCAATGTTCACATCCTCCATTACGATAGTACATTTTTGGTCTTGAGTCTTGACCTTTTTCTCGAAAGGAATGATGGGATTTTTTTCTGGTCGGAGCACGCATACTTCGAATTTTGACCAAACGGAGCACGCATCCGGGTATTTTATCCGTGCTCCGTGCTCCGGCACTTTTAGGACTCACACTCCAAGATGGATGCGTGCTCGCTATGCGTGCTCGGAGCATGGAAGTATGCGGTTTGGGATACAGCCAGAGTGACACAAATAGGAAACCACGCCCAACCTGCAGCAACGGGGAAAATGGACTATGGAGAGACGAACACGAGACAGGGGGAGAAGGAAAACACGGGACTCAACAGGACGGGAGTGAGATCATCACACCAGCGCTGGTATGTTCACAAAAAAAATACTAAAACGTAAAATATACTCGAAGCTGGTCCAGAAAAATGACATAGTTTGCGAACGGGCGTTATTGACGGTAAGACATAATCAGTAGAAATGGTTTAAAAGTAAGCTTTAGTTAATGTCTACGCTCTAAATGAATGGGGAATTTACTTCCGAAACCAGCGTGACGTAGTCACTTGAGTACTCTATACTTAAAGGGGACAGGAAGCACTCGGTAAAGTGGCTCTGGTTCCGTAGCTTTTTACCTTAAATTAGATATGACCGTGCGTTCAACTTCATACCTTTTAGCAAAAAAACTGTTAGTTGCATAAATATCCAAAAAACCTGAGCAGAACCACACATTTTGAATGAAGCACATCAGAGATTACAGGGGTAGAATGCTGAAAATGTCCAAGGGTAAGTGGTGAGTGGAGTTTAGGATTTATCAACTGGAGTAAACAAAACCTGATTAATACATCTAGATTTCTGCTCAGTATTTCAGTTTATTGAGGCTTATACCTTAACCTTAGGTTTCTGTCAGTACACTAAGTATGGGCATGAGCTGGGAAAAGTAGTGCTATATGTAGCGTCCAGGAGACCACCAGTTACTGAATAAATCTATGTAAACCAGGCTCAGTGACGGCGCCAGGAACTTTTCTCTCCCTGGGCTAAGGGTGGGCTAGGTCAATACATGGGGGTGCTAAGGTTAGCTATGTTTCCCCCAGGATGGCTTTTGTGTGTGCGCTGGGGGGGCCTGCACAAGTGGCAGAGCATCTATACAACAGTCAGAATTGTACAATTCTGTAAATTGAAATGGCATTACAAATGTAATTTGGCTTCATCAATACGAGTACTTAAAAATATCAGACATCAAAGAAAATAAGACACCGGAAAATAATGAAAAAGGACGTGAGAAGAGAGGATAAATTATCAGTGTAACGTTATGTCAAAAAAGATGGCTAAAATGTCGTTGTTTAGCCGCTGCTCTGTGATTGGGACATTTAGGAGTTTCATTATCTAACGAAGATCGCAAACTTTACATATCAGTTAGTTATGCTCCTACTCCTAGGTGTGCTCCATAAAGCTGCACCGTAACATTTGCGTTGGTTTCTGTATTATCAGAACAGCTCCCACTGTCACCACTCTCCCCTATCTCATTTAGCTTATACATTTAGCTACATGGAAGAAATATGAGATCTTTAACGGTACCTGACCATTTTTTGGAGGCAAGCTCTTCTTATTAGCTGAAGTCGAGATGACGAAGATTAAAAATGATCATTTAGCTAATTTAGGTTAGTTATTCGCTTTCCAAATCTACTCATCTGTGCATGGCCAAGCAGCCAATGTTGTGAGATTAGTCTACCGCCAATCAAAACACTGTAGTAGGCCTATACACTTGGGAGTTGCTACCTAGGGAGGTCCACACACTCCACAAATCTGTTGAGTAGTTGATCATTTCCGAAGACGGATCACATGGAGAGCTTATGCGAACAAATTTTCTATTGATTTTAAAATGATAGTAAATTAGTTTTCAAACAATGACGTTTCCATTTAATATTTTTTGACATGGTGGCGAACTCTGTAGGCCTGATGTATTGTAGGCTATGGGAAACACTGGTTTGCTAACGTTAGAAATCAGTTTACGTTATTTTGTCATTTGCTTGAGCTCCCTACACACACACACACACACACACACACACCCGTAGCCTACGTCATAGCATAGGCTACATACGCTGCGCAGCCAGGGTGAATATCAGAAAGGGATTAGAATTGTTGATTTACTTTTATATATATTTTTTATTATAATTATAAAAATGTTATTAAAATGCCTGGGGGGGCTAAACTGGGGCTAAGCAAATTTGTGACGGGGCTATAGCCCACCCTTGCCCCGGTGTAGCGCCGTCCATGACCAGGCTGTTATAGAAATCAGGTATAATTACTGTCATATACCAATGAATCCCAGTAAACTTAGTATCGTATGCATATAAACACACTCATTGGCTTTATGCAATGTCTTAAAAAATACATGACTAAGAATTCATCAGAGCATGGTCAACAAACAAAATACCCTGCCCTGGAATAGGAATGTCCCCTTTAAGCAATAAGGTACGAGACACAGTACTATATTGTCAATATAGTCACAGTTAAAGGGTGTTGTTAGGCCCGACGTGAAGCGGACTTACAGCGTGAGTTACCTTATACGCCTCTCAACCAATCATAATGCGTGGTCAGAATTACCCGTTTTATAAAATGGAATTCTGAAACCACCGGACCCGTTAAATTTGAAATGGAGACGTTTGGCACGTATGGCGTTTTGGGAGTAGGCTACACATTTCATTAAATGTCCAACGTGGTCTCACGCGGACTCGTCACATAGCGACGCTTCTGCCCAAGCGTCGCTATGTGACGCCAAAGGTAGCCTTTTGCGTCGTATATTGACGCAGCCTTTTGCGTCGTATATTGACGGGTGTGGCTGCATAATTTGTCTTTGGTTGTGGCACTTCAATATTATGCTTTTTTATTTTTTATTTTTCTTCATCTGGTAGAGAGTTACGTGAACTCTTGTGGTCGGGCTCGCCCACTATCTTAACAGTTCGGGCATGAGCCCGAGTTACATGAACTCCTGTGAGGTTATGTTTAGGGGTTGGGGGTGGGGTACGGGAATCACGAACTCAGAAAGATCTCCGCGCACACGGCGAAGACTGAGCGGGCATGCTCGAAGTCGGTTATCATGAGCAAAGCCTTCGCCATAGTAGGATTCGTAAATTCGAGACGAGTGCGTCAAATAACGACGCAAAAGGCCTCCTTCTGCGTCTAAAGGATGACGCCGTAGGAGCTGCCCAAGCGTCGCTATGTGACGACTTGGGAGTGAGACCAGGCTGAAATGTCGCATCCCATGACAATATATACCAGTAAATGTGTAGAGTATATTCATTTTCCTGTAGCAGTACCACAAAATATCGGTTCTTCTTGTTGAAAAAAATAAGGATAACCATATCCTAAAAGCAGCACAGATGATGGACACAGAAGCAAGGAGCTAATTTTAAAAATCATGTTAAAGTGAACAAACGTCCCTTTTCTGGCAAGCGAGCGGTTTGTATTTTGTTATTTGATCATATTTAGGACAATATACATGAAAAACAAGCTGGCTAAATATGTTTTCTGAAAAATCCCAAAAACGGGTTTGACCTCCCTACCTTTAGCCTACCACTATTTAAAATGTTCACATAGTCTTTGTGAAATGTATAATTAGGTAAACGCTTGTCAGTTTAATTGTTTTATTTAATCAATACAGCTTGCTCTAGAAATGTTAACTAGCATGCTAGCCACGCGGATAGTACACATGTTGATTCACTCGCGAACACGGGGACTCGTCTGTGTTTTAAGGTATACCTGGTAAGGCTGCTAACATTATAAAATTGCGAGCATACCTGGTCGGCTTTCAGAGGATGTTGCCAATAAACCTGGTTTAACGTTAGATAATGAGGGCATTAAGATGCAATAACACAATGTAGCCTATTAGTTCATGATTCCAGGTGATGCGTAAGGAAACCTCATATAGCGCTATTTTTATAGTCATTTGATAGCATTTGATCATAGCATTAACACCCCACCCTCCTTCATTTGCTGCATGCTGAAATAGGAATGGCAACTGTAAGAAGTGGAATAAAGCCATGCAAGGTTGCAGAGAGGTAGCCTATGTAAAACTCCAGGAGGACAGAGCTGGAATAGAGGATCAATTCATTCAAAGATAGGTCATTTCACAACAATCTTTTGCCATATATTAAAACGTATCAATACCATAATGTGTAAATACGAATGACACCGAACACAAGTAATTTTATTGGTTAAGGGGAAAAAAAACATGTGGGTAAAAATAGGTAGCCATCACTATTAGGCTACCTCTTGACTTAAAAGTGTACAAGCAGTCTTGCTAATCTGTTTAACATGAATGATCATGTTAAACAGATTGCAATATTGGCAACAACCGATAATCAAGAGACTACTGATATGCTGGGAGCATCCGATAATGCTAGCAAGCAAGAAGCTAAGTTAGCCATTAATATTAGCCAATATGGCCCTTAAAATTTCATGCACAGGCCCAAGCTGTAGCAAAGAAAGTTATGACATTTGGTAATTTAGCATGTTTTTCTGAACTTAAGCCAACTGCAGGGAGCTGAATGTCATTGTTATGGCATTAGCAAAGACGATCAGAACAAATTTTATTTATTTGTTTATTTATTGGCATGTTCAGTAGTCAATAAAATATTTATTAAAATTTTTTTATGAAAATGTACTCCTTTTTTCTACATGGCAGGTAGAATAGAGAGGGCAGAGCTAGGCTAAGTTATTTGTCATTGAAATGCCAATTTTCAAGTCTGGTCCAAAATGTATTGTTCTTAATTTTAATGTTTGAATTGATCCTTCCATGGCACATTGTAGAGGTTTTGGATATTAAATCTGTTCTTTCTATGGGATTTTAGGGAAGATCAGTGATGGAATACATGGATGTTAATGGGTATCAATCAGAGTTGCCAACTTAGAAAATTTCCCTCCACATTTTCACTGCAAATGAGTGCGCGATGACGTCAATTGCGTAAAAATATGTAAATCGACGTATGACGTCTTCTAACGACTTCCATAAACCTCTAGAGCATGCTCTAGCTACTTTCCCTGGGGAAAGGTTGGCAACTATGGTAGCAGTGTGTGAAGTAGACCCTGACCAATATGGGATTTTTGAGACCGATACCAATTTTAGAGGGGGGCACTTCACCAATATCGCAGCCGATATAGTGAACTTTTGAGCTTGAATGAAAATAGACCTTTTCTACGTGGATTGTGCAAAGATTTAGCACCAATATGATTATGCAAAGGTACTCAGAAGACTGCTTTCTTAAACAAATAACTTTATTATAAACATTTTTACATTATTAAATTATAATATTAACACGATTACCATCAAGCAATTTTAGAAATGAACACTGTGATCAAATAAAGAATATAAATTAAATAAATGGCAAAATAAACATCAGTACTTTAAGTTACTCACTGACCATTTCAGTAAAGAATAAATAAAAATAAAATAAACAGTTAAATAAACATCCGTACTTTATTTTGAATTAACTGCTTGATTGATAATTAAGAACAGCATTTTGCTGTGTCGAGGATCGTAGGCTACACTCGGATTCAGATAAGCGTCTTTTTTCATTGCTTTCAGCTGTTAGTTAATTGAACAGATTGGAGTCACTCGGTAGCTTAGTTTATTTTGAATTGTTTGCAGTCAGTTGGTAGCTTGCTCACTGTATTTGGGCCAACTACCTGTCTTTTGTCTTGCTAATTAGAACTAGTTGGAACCAGTTTCACCTGTGTGTATTAGCCCTGCAAGCAGCTGAGTGCAATTAAAGGGTAAGTTCGCTATTTTGGACCTTGGACCCTATTTGCGGTCCGTCTTCCATGAACCTGACCCATGAAGTCCATTTTTTCGCTGATCGGTCCAGTATTGAGTTCGCTACAGATTTCCTGTAGGCTCTCACTGGGCTACAATAGAAGTCAACGGGGCAATTAGAAATGTTATGGAAAAACAACGATAAATGTGCTTTTATAGCTCAGTGTGTATTCTTACGGTCTCAGTATGCTCTCCTGTGAAATGTAGGCTATCGCAAACGCAAACCGAACGTTGAAACAACAGTTCCATTTGAAACAGAACTATTTTTCCGACCGCACTACCTCGCACTGACTTCGGATAACATTACCTGCGCAACTTCAGCCTCTCTCTCTTCTCTTGCTCTCTTATCATCCATCTCTTGTAGTTCCGTGTCCGTGTATTCTGGCTCAAATCTGTAGCCAGTAACGTCAAAGTCAAAATCGAATTCTTCGTCTTCGTAATCATTATAGTCATCCATCATCCAAGTTTTTTTGTGGAAATTGTAGCCTACGTTGCTGCAGGTAAACAAACGCAGACTGCTCAACTAGATAGTTTCGTAAACGGCCGACACACCTTCCCGCTCCCCTACCCCCGACACATAGTACTCCGCGGGAGCAGCGAAAACAAGCAACAGAGAAATGCTTACTTCCAAGCCATGCCAAGCACGTAAAAATGTTCGGATTGAGATACATTTCACAGGAGAGCATACTGAGACCGGTAACAATACACCCTGAGCTTCCCGTCTCATTTATTGTACATGAAAGCACATTTATCGAACATTTCTAATTGCCCCGTTGACTTCTATTGTAGCCCAGTGAGAGCCTACAGGAAATCTTTAGCGAACTCAATACTGGACCGATCAGCGAAAAAATGGACTTCATGGGTCAGGTTCATGGAAGACGGACCGCAAATAGGGTCCAAGGTCCAAAATAGCGAACTTACCCTTTAAGTAACTGTTTAAAGCTAAAACAGCGGCCTCATCATCAATTTACCTGACTTGTTTGTTCTGATCTTCACTAGGACCCTATCTAACCTCTCTTATCACCCCCTACCATGTGTCTAACCCCCATTCCTCTGTGCTCTATGCCTTGCTCCAGGAGGTCCAACCACTGCAGGCGCAGCCCATCTAACCTGGTCTGCCCACCCCTGTCCTCTTATAAGGAACTCTCAGTGGTGGGTGGACTATGGAACTGCCGGTCAGCTGTCCAGAAAGCTGACTTCATCACTGCATATGCCAAGATGAAGTCCCTCCACTTCCTGGCTCTCACTGAGACCTGGATCACCCCAGATAACACGGCCACGCCAGCTGCTCTGATGGCTACTCCTTTTCGCACACCCCCATAGCCTCTGGCCGGGGCGGGGGCACTGGTTTGCTTATTTCTCAGTCCTGGAAATTTTCCATGCCCTCTGTACACAACCTAAATATCTCCTCCTTTGAGTTTCATGCAGTCACTGTAACTCACCCATCTAAACTTAACTAGCTCCTTCCCTGAGGATGGCACCCCTATAATTCTACTGGGTGATTTCAACCTCCAGCCAGAAAGCTCCCAGTTATCCAGTGTCGCCTCACTCCTCCAGTCCCTCGCCCTCACCCAGTCCCCATCGCCCGCCACCCACAAGGCTGGTAACCAGCTAGACCATGTACTCACCAGGATCTGCGCCACGTCTGAACTCACGGTGACTCCGCTCCATGTATTTGACCATTTCTTTATTTCATTCTCTCTCTCCTACCCACTCTCCCGCAACTCCTCTAACAACCTACCCTCTGTAACTTTCAGGAGAAATCTCTGCACTCTCTCGCACTCCTCTCTCTCTACCTCTGCTCTCTGCACTTCCTCCTCCTGCATCTTTTGTTAATTTGCCTATTGATGTTGCCACCTCCACCTTTAACTCCTGCCTCTCTCAGTCTCTCGACTCACGATGTCCTCTTGTCTCCAAACCGGCCCGATCATCACCCCCCTGCCCGTGGCTGACTAATTCTCTCCGATCCAACAGAACCACGCTGCTGAGAGAAAGTGGAGGAAATCCAGATCCCCAGATGATCTGGCCTCGTATCACACTCTGCTTGCAGCCTCCACATCAGCAACTACATCTGCTAAGACTTCATTGGCTCCTGGCTAGGGTTGTCACGATATCCAATAATATCGGATATGGCGATATTTGAAAATATCGCGGATGACTGTCTGTAGCCACGATATTAAAAAATATACACTACTGTGCAAAAGTCTTAGGCGCATGTGAAAATATTCTGTAAAGCGAAGATGCTTTCAAGAATAATGAAATGAAAAGTTTCTAAATATCAAACAATTGACTATAAAAAGCAGTAAACAGTAAAAAAACTAAATCAAATCAATATTTGGTGTGACCACCCTTTGCCTTTAAAACTGCATCAGTTCTCTTAGGTACACTGACGTGCAGTTTTATAAGAAAATCAGCTGGTAGGTTGTTCCAAGCATCTTGGAGAACTTGCCACAGTTCTTCTGCAGACTTTGGCTGTCTTGCTTGCTTCTGTCTGTCCAGGTAATCCCAGACAGCCTCGATGGTGTTGAGATCGGGGCTCTGTGGAGGCCATACCATCTGTTACAGAACTCCTTGTTCATCTTTTCGCTGAAGATAGTTCAATTAAATTTTTGGAAAATAAATGTTAAGAAATCTTTGTGTGTGTTTTTCTACTGACATACTAATGCAGAAGACAAAAAATAAACATCTAAGGAAAAAAAAAAAGAAAAAAAAAATTATAGGGTGCCTAAGACTTTTGCACAGTACTGTAAATATTTTAAAAACTAATATTGCTATTCTAAGGACAAAAGATGCATACATAGTTTTAAATAATAATATTGGTCTGAAATAATACGTGAGTTCATATTAGAAAATTTGTCTAACTCAAAATATTTGCATTAACTGCATGTGCAGTGGCCTGCCCGACAAAACTGAGTTGCGTCCTTTCCTGCTCCATTTTCTATTTTAGTTCTGATGCCTCGCAACAAATTCTGTATGCTTTGTTTTTTAAATTTTTTTATATTTGGTTATTATTTGCTCTGTATTTATTATTTAGTTACCATTAGCCTATTCGTATACTGGTACTAATTAATTATCTGATGCGCAATGTTAACAGCAGACTGAGGATGGTTTTTACATCGATTTTCCAATTTCCAGTGTAAGGTTTGTGCAAGGTAGGATGTAGGATCAAATTGCAATGTCTGATCGCTTGCTTCCTTGCAGAGGGGGCTAGTGCAATAGATGTAACAGCCATGGTGTTATTATCCTATCTCGTGACTGATCGTCATCATTAGTTAAGAGAAAGCGAGAGAAGATGGCTGATCTTGTTTCAAAGAAAAACACCACTTCGCCAAACGGAATTTTTCGGCTACAAACCCAATGATAACAGAACCGGCAAATGTCGATGAGGTAACATGCGGTAAATGCATTAAAAAGTCACAACTAAGGATGGGAATACAACAAACATTTCCCATAAAACATTTTCGATAACTACAGTCATTATGAGTGCATTATAACATTATGCCTATGAGAACCTACAGGAGATGGCAATAAATAATTTGTCATATGCAGACATAGCAGCAAACATTGCATCGCAACATTGTTTTGTGGACATAGTTCGAAACTTAGTGACGGCCACACATGGTCATCATGTTTGTCATCACATTCATTTTGGAGCGATCTCTGAAGTGTCTAGCTAGCCTACTAAGTTACAAGAAAAAAACTTTTGTGAGATGAGTGACAGTACGGAATGTTGCAGTTGGCATTCATTTATACACGGATCCAAAACGAATAACCATTTGATTCTCGTTTTTCAATTTCGGTTTTTAAAATTAATATAGCATAACCATTTGCTTATTGTTTTTAAATTTCCGTTTCTGAAACGGGAAACGATTGGCCAAAAAGTACACAGATCCAGAAGCAACGCTAAGGCTACTGCAATTAGAACTCAATGCTGCCACACGTGGTAATTACTTCTGTTCATGTTGTCATTAATACACTATAATTATATACAAACGATAATGTTGAATATCACAATATTTCTTAAAGGCATATCGACGATATGAAAAAGGGATATTGTGACAACCCTAGTGTGTTTAATCTTTCTTCCATTTTCAACACCTCCTTATCCTGTGGCTATGTTCCTGCTGTTTTTAAAACTGCCCGTGTTACCCCACTCCTTAAAAAACCTAGCTTAGACCCCTCTGATATTAGAAACTATCGTCCTGTGTCTCTCTTGCCCTTTTTGTCCAAAGCTCTTGAACGAGCTGCCCTTAACCAACTGTCAGTTTTTCTCCATCAGAACAACCTGCTCGACCCTCATCAGTCCGGCTTCAGAACCGGGCACTCAACTGAAACTGCGCTCCTGGCTGTGACCGAGGCGCTTGCCACTGCCAGAGCCTCCTCCCTCTCCTCTGTCCTGATTCTCCTTGACCTGTCTGCAGCGTTTGACACGGTCAACCACAAACTTCTGATCTGCACACTGGCTGCGATGGGCATCTCTGGAACTGCCCTCTCTTGGTTTACATCCTATCTCACAGATAGATCCTATCAAGTCTCCTGGTAGGGCTCTGTCTCTGCACCTCATCCACTTTTTATAGGAGTCCTGCAGGGATATGTACTGGGTCCTCTGCTGTTCTCCATTTACACTAAGTCTCTTGGTTCAGTCATTAATTCACATGGCTTCTCTTACCATAGTTACGCTGATGACACTCAACTTTTCCCCTCTTTCCCTCCCTCTACCCCACAGGTTAAGGAGAGGATATCTGCTTGCCTGGTTGAGTGGATGTCTAGCCATCACCTGGAGCTCAAGCTCAACAAGACTGAGCTGCTCTTCATGCCATACAAGACCTCCCCGCTCCTAGACCTGTCCATCACCGTCGACGGAACCATGGTGACCGCCTCCAGCTCTGCAAGGAACCTGGGGGTGGTCCTGGACGACCAGCTGGACTTCAAAGAACACATCAGGGCAACGGCATGGTCCTGCAGGTTCCTCCTGTACAACATCAGGAGGATTCGGCCGTACCTGACCACCTACTCCACCCAGCTTCTTGTCCAGACCATGGTCACCTCACGTCTGGACTACTGCAACTCCCTTCTCGCAAGCCTACCAGCCTGCGCCATTCTGCCCCTACAACTGGTCCAGAACGCCCAGAACGTGGCTGCTCGGCTTGTGGAGGACTGCCGACGGGATGGGGTCCAGTGGGCAGGTGATTGCACGCTGGTGGTTGCACGCTGAACTGAGTAAAAACCCCGAACAGCTCTTTTTCTTCAGTCCATGTTCCAGATTTGGGAAGGTTCCGGGTTTTGCTCAGTGCAGTTCTTCAGTAAGCTTCGTGAAACAGGCCACAGGAGCTGTCATTCGCTAGCTACCGTTAGCTGCCATTCAAAACAGACTTCATCAAGTCGGTCAAGTTAATCCCATTAATCTATTCGATATGAAAATAAATGCTCAGTTAAAATATGGGGGTGGGAAAAAAATAAATAAACGATATCGGCCTCATGTCATCCTTGACTACCGATACAGTATGGTCCAGAAACACAAATATCGGCCCGATATATCAGTCGGGCTCTAGTGTGAAGTGGGATTTCTTGTCTAACCAATGGTGAGCGGAGTTTAGGATAAGTCAGTTTTAGCTATTGCCCGAATACGATATCATAGGCTAAACACATTTACTTCACCACTTCAGTAGTTAAAGTAAAGATTATTAGGGTGCATGTAAATGCTCTATGAAATAATTATGTGACTGATCTTAAACTGGTGTGCTGTTTTTACTCTCCTCTGTTTTGGCTGTATTATTTCTGTTACAGTTTAACAGGAGTTTGGTCTGTCCATGGTGGACTACACTTTTGCAATGCAATTCATTGTTGGGAATGTGTAATGTGCATCTCCACACATTAATTTGGATTTAAACATACAGTATGTAACCATAACTGAACAAGAGGGGTAACTGTTCAGATTTAAAACTCTATCAAACTAGTTTGTGCAGCAAAAATAAATCAAGATTTAGCAAGATTAGGGCTTATTTCTTGCCTCTAGTGTTCTTAGAAACAGATTTTAGTCGACTGATCAAGTGAAATACAAGAAAGCTTCCAGAAAAGCTGTAATGTTTTGTGTGTTTGGACAGAATCTAGGATCTTCCACTTGGGGGAAAATTGAAACTCTACCATGTTTCCCTCGAAAACCAATCCATCAGGTCTGTAAAATACGAAATTCTGAGAGACTGAGAAGATTCACCAAGTCATTGTGAGGAATGACTTGGTGACTCAATATTTATTTCCTTTAACATAAAACTCCTTTAAGCTAAAATTTGGTCATACACCCTGGATCTTTGTCACGTATGACTAGTTTCTTTTGGAACTGAAGAACATTTAGCCTAATTCCATTGCTTTCATTTGTAGGAACTAGGAAGAGGAGTTTTTGCTACTGAAGCCATACATTCTGGTGACTTTGTGGTGGAGTACAGAGGGGAGTTTTTCCTACTGAAGCCATACATTCTGGTGACTTTGTGGTGGAGTACAGAGGGGAGTTTTTCCTACTGAAGCCATACATTCTGGTGACTTTGTGGTGGAGTACAGAGGGGAGTTTTTCCTACTGAAGCCATACATTCTGGTGACTTTGTGGTGGAGTACAGAGGGGAGTTTTTGCTACTGAAGCCATACATTCTGGTGACTTTGTGGTGGAGTACAGAGGGGAGTTTTTCCTACTGAAGCCATACATTCTGGTGACTTTGTGGTGGAGTACAGAGGGGAGTTTTTCCTACTGAAGCCATACATTCTGGTGACTTTGTGGTGGAGTACAGAGGGGAGTTTTTAAGTCAGAAAGATTGTGCAAAGAGAATTGATGTTTACCCTGACTCATCAAAAATATTTATTTTAGATTTTGAGTGGAAAGGAAAGTGTTGGTGGTCAGTAGGCCTTTCTTACTCTTTGATGTGAATAGTTACTTAATAGTACTTGGGCTATTAGGTTTAGTATATTTTGATCAGATTCTAGTTCATGTCTTCTGAAAGGTTTAGTCAAATCAAACCAAAAGTGTCGGATCTTACTTTATTGTACAATGATTAGTGTAGGTTTACACTGTTTATTCTAAAGTAAATAAAATAAATGATTATCACCCCACCCAACCTCCAAGTCAGATATGTTAATGCAAACAGATATTTGAACCCATGTGGTCGAACCCATGTGGTCACACCCAAGACTGAATGCTTGTCTTAGATTTACTCCAGAGCAATGAAACCATTCCTGTACTTAATGCTCTCTTAAGGTGAATTTAGTTTTCATTGGTTGAATGTAGGCTAATTGTTATGGTTTAAGTTCAGGATTCATTTTTACACAGACAGTCCTGTTCTATTTCACATGGGTCAACACGCCACAGTATGGGTATGGGTCATCCTCACCGAGAGGGTGAGCTGGGTCAACACGCCACAGTATGGGTATGGGTCATCCTCACCGAGAGGGTGAGCTGGGTCAACACGCCACAGTATGGGTATGGGTCATCCTCACCGAGAGGGTGAGCTGGGTCAACACGCCACAGTATGGGTATGGGTCATCCTCACCGAGAGGGTGAGCTGGGTCAACACGCCACAGTATGGGTATGGGTCATCCTCACCGAGAGGCTGAGCTGGGTCAACACGCCACAGTATGGGTATGGGTCATCCTCACCGAGAGGGTGAGCTGGGTCAACACGCCACAGTATGGGTATGGGTCATCCTCACCGAGAGGGTGAGCTGGGTCAACACGCCACAGTATGGGTATGGGTCATCCTCACCGAGAGGGTGAGCTGGGTCAACACGCCACAGTATGGGTATGGGTCATCCTCACCGAGAGGGTGAGCTGGGTCAACACGCCACAGTATGGGTATGGGTCATCCTCACCGAGAGGCTGAGCTGGGTCAACACGCCACAGTATGGGTATGGGTCATCCTCACCGAGAGGGTGAGCTGGGTCAACACGCCACAGTATGGGTATGGGTCATCCTCACCGAGAGGGTGAGCTGGGTCAACACGCCACAGTATGGGTATGGGTCATCCTCACCGAGAGGGTGAGCTGGGTCAACACGCCACAGTATGGGTATGGGTCATCCTCACCGAGAGGGTGAGCTGGGTCAACACGCCACAGTATGGGTATGGGTCATCCTCACCGAGAGGCTGAGCTGGGTCAACACGCCACAGTATGGGTATGGGTCATCCTCACCGAGAGGGTGAGCTGGGTCAACACGCCACAGTATGGGTATGGGTCATCCTCACCGAGAGGGTGAGCTGGGTCAACACGCCACAGTATGGGTATGGGTCATCCTCACCGAGAGGGTGAGCTGGGTCAACACGCCACAGTATGGGTATGGGTCATCCTCACCGAGAGGGTGAGCTGGGTCAACACGCCACAGTATGGGTATGGGTCATCCTCACCGAGAGGGTGAGCTGGATGAAGGCTTCATTTCATGGTGCTCTGTTTTCTGACGATTGTGCTGCGGCTGGCAGGGCTTCGTCCCTCAGGGTTTATCGCCTGGACGTGGTCTCGTCCAAATTGATCACCTCCTCTGTCCGCAGGGTGATGGTTTAAGGCTTGTTTGATACTTCAGACCCTTGATGACTGAGAGCCATTTAGCCAACCATGTGTTCCATACTGTTCCAGTGTAATTTACAGCTAAATCTACTGCCACCCCCCAATTCCCATAGAGATCCATTCAAATGCAGAGACATTATAGTATCACTTCTAAGAGTACCAGAAAATAAGATATCATGAGTCTTTTAATATTGTTGGGTCACAGACATCAGGAAGTCATGGCATGCAAAGGATATGCGACCAAATATTTAAAATGAATACTTTATTCTGTATATAAATGCAGGGGTGCCAATAATTGTGGCACACATGGTTTTGTTAAAAATAATTATTTCTTGAGGGATTATTTTCTCTCATAATAAATTCACTTCAATTAAAGGTTGGATTTTTTTCATTTTTTCAGTGTGAGATTAAGTTTACTCACCAAACGGTGGATTTTTTATAACCCTTTTTACTCATCTTTACCAAGGGTGCCAATAATAGTGTAGGGCACTGTCTGGTATCTGTGACCAAGTCTGGTGACTCAACATATTAGGTCAAAACTGACTTGTCATACTCAGACAATTTGACAAATCGGATGCATTTTATTTTGCAAGGTCCAACATGCATTAAGTTTGACTAAAATATTTGGTTTTTGCCACAGCGGACCCCTGAAATGGATGCCCCAAAGGAAAATGAACGTCTTGCCACAACTGCAGCACATGGGATTCAACCTGTATCAACAGACACGTAGCTGACACCAGAAGAAAAACACCTATTTTCTTTCCTGGAAAAGGTTTGTTCAAACTACAAAGATGACAACTATGTTTGGGCACTAGAAAGGTTTTTGGAGCACACAGTAATAATGACAAATGATAAATGCTTATTATTCCTCAGTGAGCATATTGCAAGAATTTAGTAAAAATTCTTTTTGCATTTCAATTGTTGTTTTTCTCAAGCTGGTGACTCTTATGTCCCTATGCTGGCCCTTTAAATCTTTTGGGCGCTAACGAGTTTCACTCTGTTCACCTGACTCATGATTGCAAATTGCAGACACCTGTGCTGGATTTACAACTGCAAATATATATTGCTGGTGTTCTCTAGCTCGAGGTTGGGTTTTTGACTTTGATAACCCTGTTTTAATTTGCTTTATACATGTATATTTATTTTGTGTTTGAAATTGTTTGTGTTGCGGCCCCTTCGAGCCGGGGTCGTAACAGTGACGCGACTACCTCCTGGTGTGGACTGTGGATGCCTCCAATATGAGTGACGAGCTGTTGACCATTACTGGACAAGCGGGCAGTCATCTGATGCCATGAGATACTCAGGTATTTTTCATCATATCAGCTTACATTATAAGGGTTGATTTCCAGTGTGGTGTATATTGCTTTAGTTAATGGAAAGGCACGTTTGATGTCATTGTGTCAAGCTCTTACATTATAAGGGTTGATTTCCAGTGTGGGGTTCATGGTTTTAGTTAATGGAAAGGCACATTTGATGTCATTGTGAAAAGCTCTTACATTATAAGGGTTGATTTCCAGTGTGGTGTATATTGCTTTAGTTAATGGAAAGGCATATTTGATGCCGTTGTGTCAAGCTTCTTACATTATATGGGTTGATTTCCAGTGTGGTGTATATTGTTTTAGTTAATGGAAAGGCACGTTTGATGTCGTTGTGTCAAGCTCTTACATTATATGGGTTGATTTCCAGTGTGGTGTTCATTGTTTTAGTTAATGGAAAGGCACATTTGATGCCGTTGTGTCAAGCTCTTGCATTATAAGGGTTGATTTCCAGTGTGGTGTATATTGTTTTAGTTAATGGAAAGGCACATTTGATGTCATTGTGTCAAGCTCTTACATTATATGGGTTGATTTCCAGTGTGGTTCGTTGTTTTAGTTAATGGAAAGGCACGTTTAATGTCATTGTGTCAAGCTCTTACATTATAAGGGTTGATTTCCAGTGTGGTGTTCATTGTTTTAGTTAATGGAAAGGCACATTTGATGTCATTTTGTCAAGCTCTTACATTATAAGGGTTGATTTCCAGTGTGGTGTATATTGTTTTAGTTAATGGAAAGGCACGTTTGATGTCGTTGTGTCAAGCTCTTACATTATATGGGTTGATTTCCAGTGTGGTGTTCATTGTTTTAGTTAATGGAAAGGCACATTTGATGCCGTTGTGTCAAGCTCTTGCATTATAAGGGTTGATTTCCAGTGTGGTGTATATTGTTTTAGTTAATGGAAAGGCACATTTGATGTCATTGTGTCAAGCTCTTACATTATATGGGTTGATTTCCAGTGTGGTGTTCATTGTTTTAGTTAATGGAAAGGCACATTTGATGCCGTTGTGTCAAGCTCTTACATTATATGGGTTGATTTCCAGTGTGGTGTTCATTGTTTTAGTTAATGGAAAGGCACATTTGATGCCGTTGTGTCAAGCTCTTGCATTATAAGGGTTGATTTCCAGTGTGGTGTATATTGTTTTAGTTAATGGAAAGGCACATTTGATGTCATTGTGTCAAGCTCTTACATTATATGGGTTGATTTCCAGTGTGGTGTTTATTGTTTTAGTTAATGGAAAGGCTCATTTGATGCCGTTGTGTCAAGCTCTTACATTATAAGGGTTGATTTCCAGTGTGGTGTATATTGTTTTAGTTAATGGAAAGGCACGTTTAATGTCATTGTGTCAAGCTCTTACATTATATGGGTTGATTTCCAGTGTGGTGTTCACATTGTTTTAGTTAATGGAAAGGCACATTTGATGTCATTGTGTCAAGCTCTTACATTATATGGGTTGATTTCCAGTGTGGTGTTCACATTGTTTTAGTTAATGGAAAGGCACATTTGATGTCATTGTGTCAAGCTCTTACATTATAAGGGTTGATTTCCAGTGTGGTGTTCATTGTTTTAGTTAATGGAAAGGCACATTTGATGTCATTGTGTCAAGCTCTTACATTATAAGGGTTGATTTCCAGTGTGGTGTTCATTGTTTTAGTTAATGGAAAGGCACATTTGATGTCATTGTGTCAAGCTCTTACATTATAAGGGTTGATTTCCAGTGTGGTGTTCATTGTTTTAGTTAATGGAAAGGCACATTTGATGTCATTGTGTCAAGCTCTTACATTATAAGGGTTGATTTCCAGTGTGGTGTTCATTGTTTTAGTTAATGGAAAGGCACATTTGATGTCATTGTGTCAAGCTCTTACATTATAAGGGTTGATTTCCAGTGTGGTGTTCATTGTTTTAGTTAATGGAAAGGCACATTTGATGTCATTGTGTCAAGCTCTTACATTATAAGGGTTGATTTCCAGTGTGGTGTTCATTGTTTTAGTTAATGGAAAGGCATATTTGATGTCATTGTGTCAAGCTCTTACATTATAAGGGTTGATTTCCAGTGTGGTGTTCATTGTTTTAGTTAATGGAAAGGCATATTTGATGCCGTTGTGTCAAGCTCTTACATTATAAAGGTTGATTTCCAGTGTGGTGTTCACATTGTTCTAGTTAATGGAAAGGCATATTTGATGTCATTGTGTCAAGTAGGGGTGCTCCGATCAGCATTTTTGGGACCGATCACCGATCACCGAAATGATGATCGGCCGATACCGATCACGGCCGATACCCGATCATGAAAAAAAAAAAAAATTGGCCCCTCAATATTTTCAATCTTAATTGTCTCTAAATATTGTATCCCTATTTTATGATGCATCCTTTTTACAACTTCTGTGTATATGAAAGTGTGCTATACAAATAAAATTCATTATTATTATTTCTATTTATCATGTAACATTATTCTTAACAACATTGTATATTAAGTATTAAAATTAAGAGATGACAAAGTATAATGAATTGACAACTGTTCATTTATTGTCAGGCAACATTCCACACACTCTAGTCTAGAGACACTCTCAACACCTTTGCGCATAAGTCCCACCTGCGGGACCGTTTTTGCTCAACTGAGACATTCGTTGCTACTGCAGCCGAACTATTATTGGAAATCACAAACTCTGTGTTTTAAATTTATTGGTAGACGGTTCGTGACGATTTCTGCCGAATACGTAGTTTCTAAGTGCCACTATTTCCCTGTGGCAAATCCATTTATCAAGCAACCCCCCACCTAGTCTATACCTACCTATGCGTGACATAGTGGACAATAGCGTCTATGTTTGAGTTCATAAATATTTTTATTCATCATATAAAATTAGAATAACGTCATAGCAACGAGATAAACCCAACGATAGCCTGATCGTATGCCAGAAAAGCCGTGCTCACTCAAATGCAAAATAAACTGTGAAAGTACTATCTCATTCTACCATGTATTCTACTAGCTATATATGCTACTAAATATGAAATAAATATACAATCTTACCATTGGTTTTACACATCGAGATGTTCCTTTCAAAATCCAGTTGTCATTTATTGTCTGGTAGCTACAATCGGTTTGAGAAATATACAACACTTTATACCGCTATTACACTATCAGAAACGATGCGGCGTAATACCACCATGCTCTGTAAGGCTGTCTCATGCATTACAGTTCATTCTGGTTTAATTGTCGGCTTTTTTATCCAATAGAGTACATTATAACCTTCGCAACGGTATATACAAAGTCTTTTTGGGTGCTTTGAGCAATTTACTACAGCCCAGTGTAACGGCAGTTTTCGTTTTAGCTGTCTAGTATTACGCAAGCGATATACAATAGCCTACGCATTATCCAGGGAAATTCCCCTTTTGCGATATGTAAGTATTTTTGCGTCTAAAATACCGTTGGTCTCGCTGGCTACATACCTACGTTCGTGTTTCCACTCGAGCAGTCTTTCCAATATGTTTGATAGCCCTATTGTTATTTTCGCATTTTGAGTGCATTTCATACTGTTGTGCAATCGTTAGCTAAATGTATTTTTGAAGTAGGCTACCGATGTTCATTGAAGATAGAACATTTGGCAGCATTTTACAGATGGTGGAAAACTATTTTATGTTCATGTTATCATACATAATATAGGCTATGGCGTATACTAGTCTCTTAGGGCATGACAAATGCTCATTCCAATTTACTGTGCGCTGATATGTGGTAGATTAAGGTAAAAATTTCCTTGGAGTCATTATGAATAGGAAAGACCGGCGAAGACATTTTAGCAGCACGCGGTAGTGAAATAAAAGTTGTCTCGCGTGTTTTTGACATGCGATCGGCCTGATCGGCCTTTTTTAGCCGATCACCGATCACACTTTTTAGAACGAATATCGGCCGATACTGATCGGCGACCGATCGATCGGAGCACCCCAAGTGTCAAGCTCTTATATTATATGGGTTGATTTCCAGTGTGGTTCGTTGTTTTAGTTAATGGAAAGGCATATTTGATGCCATTGTATCAAGCTCTTGCTTTATAAGGATTGATTTCCAGTGTGGTGTATATTGCTTTAGTTAATGGAAAGGCACGTTTGATGTCATTGTGTCAAGCTCTTACATTATATGGGTTGATTTCCAGTGTGGTGTATATTGTTTTAGTTAATGGGAAGGCATATTTGATGCCATTGTGTCAAGCTCTTACATTGTAAGGGTTGATTTCCAGTGTGGTGTATATTGTTTTAGTTAATGGAAAGGCACATTTGATGCCATTGTGTCAAGCTCTTACATTATAAGGGTTGATTTCCAGTGTGGTGTATATTGCTTTAGTTAATGGGAAGGCATATTTGATGTCATTGTGTCAAGCTGTTACATTGTAAGGGTTGATTTCCAGTGTGGGGTTCATTGTTTTAGTTAATGGAAAGGCATATTTGATGTCGTTGTGTCAAGCTCTTACATTGTAAGGGTTGATTTCCAGTGTGGGGTTCATTGTTTTAGTTAATGGAAAGGCACATTTGATGTCATTGTGTCAAGCTCTTACATTGTAAGGGTTGATTTCCAGTGTGGGGTTCATTGTTTTAGTTAATGGAAAGGCATATTTGATGTCATTGTGTCAAGCTCTTACATTATAAGGGTTGATTTCCAGTGTGGTGTATATTGTTTAAGTTAATGGAAAGGCACATTTGATGTCATTGTGTCAAGCTCTTACATTGTAAGGGTTGATTTCCAGTGTGGGGTTCATTGTTTTAGTTAATGGAAAGGCATATTTGATGTCGTTGTGTCAAGCTCTTACATTATAAGGGTTGATTTCCAGTGTGGTGTATATTGTTTTAGTTAATAGAAAGGCACATTTGATGTCGTTGTGTAAAGGTCTTACATTATAAGGGTTGAGATGCCTTTTGGATGAGATGTTAAACCGAGGTCCTGACTCACTGTCAAGTCAAGTTTATTTGTATAGCACATTTTCATACACAAGGCAACTCCAAGTGCTTTACATAAGACATAGACATTATATAAAAAGTAAATTAAAATTGAACAATGTTAATAAAAAGTTAAAACCGTTATAATAAAACGCAATGCTGGTTGGGCCTGCAAAACAAATACCCCAACAAACAATCCTACCACAAACAGCCTGCTACCTGCCATCTGCTACGCACCGTACAGCCTCTCTTTCAGGGTGATAATATACCTGCCAGCTCCACTGCAGGTGCCTGCCAAATCTGCTGCAGGACTTTTGTCCTTCCTTCGAGGTATATTTGCCCATGGGTGGGAGCAGCATACAGCCTCCACAGTTTGAATCACTCCGCAGAGCGACGAACCCGTCGGTCCCTAGTCAAACTTTTAAATTGAGCGCCCTACTGGCCTCTTCTTTCACCCCACCTTTCGAGGAAGTGCTCAACAGATAACAAGCAACAACTGAACATCAGATGGCAGCATTTATCTAAGTATATGCGGTGCAAAAAAGAAAGAATAAAAAATAAAACCGCTTTAAAAAGATAAATAAATTAGAAAAGAATAAAAGAAAAGATGAGTGCCTTTGTCTTTTTTATAGACAGACATGAACTAATCAGATAAATAAAACAAGAAACAATAGAGTTAAAAATTGTGGCTGGGCTTAATAAAAATACAATAAAAAGCAGTACAATGCAGCGAAATTTCTGTCAAAGGCCCGTGAGAAGAGCAAAGTTTTCAGACCAGATTTAAAAGACATAATACAAGAGGCATGTCTCAGGTCGTAGGGTAGTAGGTTCCAGCAATGGGTAGCGTAAAAACTAAAGGCTGCCTCACCATTTTTTGGTTTAACCTTATGCACAATGAGCTGATCCAATCCCAAAGAATCTAAGAGATCTGTGTGGTTTATATGGCCTGAGCATTTCCAAGATGTATTTTGGTCCTAAGCTGTTGAGTGATTCATAAACTATTAGCATCACTTTGAAATCTATTCTATAGCGGACTGGAAGCCAGTGTAATGATCTAAGGATTGGAGTGATGTGTGCACTAATTTTAGTCCTTGTAAGAACCCTGGCAGCAGCGTTTTGAATAAGTTGGAGCCGTTTAATGGACTTTTTGAGAGACCAGTGAAGAGAGCATTGAGTGATTTATAAACTATTAGCATCACTTTGGTCATTAAAGATCCCATGACACTTATCGCAAAGAGTAGGTTTCCCCGGTGTCCTGGCTAAATTCCCAACCTGGCTCTTTCAATCTGCCACCTAATCATCCCCCAGTTTATTTGGCTAAAATCATTCTCTCCCTCTCCACCTCAGCTTATGTGTGGTAAGCATTCTGGCGCAAAATGGCTGCCGTTGCATCACCCAGGTGGGTGGTCAGGGCTTGACATAAGTGCTGGCCCGCTCGTGTCTTCAACACCTCCGGGCCAGTGAATGACTCTTTTCAATGGCCAGCTCGGGCCAGTGCAATTGTTATATAATTTTTAAAAAATCATATACGTATATATATACAGTGTTTCCCCTAGATTTTTTTTCAGGCCGGGCGGTGAAAGTGCGCCATTTTGCGTAGAGGCGGAAACTATAATTACACCCTCATAATAGCGCTGCCATTGAAAATTTTAATTAGGCCTAACGGGAAACCGAAGCTGTTTTGGCAAGGGTTTTTCCCGATGCTATTTTGATCATTCCCGCATTCTGCGGTAAGGGAAATATTGCAGCTACATAAAAAAAAAGTTTTTTCATTAAAATTATTTATTTTCCCTCTTGTTCAAGCCGGGCGGCACGTGAGTTTGTGTGTATATATATATATATATATATATCCACGAAGCTTACAGTTGTCTTCCCATAACAAATCGCATTTTTGAGAGATTCTCGACTACAAATCATTTTCGGAAAATAGGCAGGCACCGCAGCTGCAGTCACGTTCCACAGACAAGCCGAGAGCACGGAGGGAGACACAATGATCAGCTGTAAACTTTGCGGGGAAAAAAACCTTTGCGAGGTTACATTTGCTACTCTGATTGGCCGTGGTAACGCACCAGCACAAAAAATGTAATGAGGTGAAGACAAGCCGCATACATTGTAGCTACATTTCGAATGTTTCTGAAGGCACCTGCTGCCGGCCAAACACCCTGTTTGGCAAAAAAGCAAGCAAAAAATTAAAACACCTTTCACCAGAAGAACTCAATGATACCCGTCCTCAATGATAGGGAGTACGAAAAAAAACAAAAGTTTTCCAGCCTCACTGGCTAGATCGTTGGCCTTGGCTTTGGCATGATGATGGATCTTAAGTGAAATAGCTAATATTTTTGAAGATTTAGTTCTCAGTAATTGCTGACTAGATGTTTCCACCATCACCAGTTAAAGTTAACCAAAGATAGCAAGCTAGCTAGCTTATTACTATTTTTGCTATTTTGTTACTACCGCCCTCCATTTGAGTCCCTGCCGCAATGAAAGTGTGTAATTCCAAAGTAATTAAATGGGGAAAAATACAGAATGAGATTATTAATTATCTGGGGCCGTATTACAGAAACATCGTATCTTAAGCCCAAGTTAAGATGCGACAAGTCTAAGATAGGATTTTTCACATTCGTATTACAGAAACCAATCTTAACTAATGTTAGGTATCCTATCTTACTCCATCCTAGTGTGGAACGACTGACACTAGGGGGCACAATTCGACTGTCGCTTGCGTAGTCGTATTCAGGAAAGGCGGCTTTATTGTTCTAGCAGAGACATCAACAAGGGCTGCGAGTCCGTGACTATACTATAAATGGAGCAAAAACTACGAGCTTTTCAATTTCAAGCCGGATGAATTAAAGAGTGATGGGTGCTAATAAGTGTTTAGTCACAAAACCGCAACACATCGTTCGGGTCTGCCCTAAGCCTTTCCACAATTAAATGCTGCTTATTGACATTTCCCTCATTCTCCAAAAGTAATAAAAGAGCAGCCATTAACGTTATGGAGTTAGCCAGCTAGCTAGTGTTAGCGAATGTTATCTTTTTCATTCCAACTGCTAACCACAATGAAGTTACGACACTAACAGGTTTGTCCTAAAGTTAGGACACTATTTGGGATTTTGGCAAGTTAGGATGCTTCTAATACACTTTTCCTATCTGGAGTTAGGATAGGAAAATGGACTTGAGAACTTTTGTTCTGTAACGGCTATTTGCCTAAATCAGTTCCTAACTGAAATTACCATGGTTACTACATAGATAAAATAGGATTCCAGAGTTACAATGTTTCTGTAATACTATAATATTTATATATAATATATTAAATATATAATATTTAATGTATTAGGATTATATTTCCTACGTTACTGGCTGTATTCAGTATCTGGCGTCTACGAGGCTTTTCCTGGTCTTGTTCATTGAAAATAATAAACCTTATTGACTTGTATCACATTATTTTAGTCATTCTTCTGAGGCACGATGATCAAACAGTGTGTTGTGGTAGCATTCTTCACTCAGTGACAAACCACTGCCATCTGATTCTATAAAATGCTTGCTATGTATGTCCTGTTTAAGCGTTGGCAAAATTTGCCTATATCTTCCGGGCCAGTGGTTACAACATTGGGGCCAGTAACTTTGAACCGGGCCAGTGGCAAATTCAACTATGTCCAGCCCTGGTGGTGGTAGAGGCGAGTTTCCCCCTCATCATTGTAAAGCGCTTTGAGTCACCGGTTGGTGAGAAAGGCGCTATATAAATGCAAGGCATTATTATTTATTTATTTCCCATAAGGGCTTAGTTAATGCTGCAAAATTTGGGATCCCCTGTCATTCCCAAAAAAGCATCTGTGTAATGCTGACAGGCTGAGGCACAGAACATACTGCCTGAACCCTTTTTTCTGACAGATGTTATGTCATGAGGCCCAAATAAGTGATTTTCTCTTGGCACAACTTCAATTTGTCCTTGCTCGCTTTATGACCTTTGTCAGCCAGTGCTTTTAATAGAATGAGAGAATCCTCCTGACAAGCTTGCAAAGAAGGGGAGTCATCTACGTATTGTACGAGTACAGAGCCTTCTGTAAAAACCACTGTAGACAAATCATGTTGTAATGCCTGAGAGAAGAATGCCGGCAACTCTGTATAGCCTTGTGGCAGGCGCGTCCAGGTACACTGCAGATAACTATACTGCTCAAAACAATGAAGGGAACACTTAATCGTCACAGTGTAACACCAAGTCAGTTAAACTTCAGGGATATCAATCTGTCCATTTAGGAAGCACAAGTGATTGTGAATCAATTTCACCTGCTTTGGTGCAAATGAAAGTGACAACAGGTGCAATGGAGAGGCAAAAGCAAGACAACCCCCAAAAAGGTAATAGTTTTGCATGTGGTGACCACAGACAATTGCTCTCTCCTTATCCTTCCTGACTGATTCTTCTCTAGTTTTGTGTTCTGCTAGTGTCCTTGTCACTACTGGTAGCATGAGGCGGTACCTGCAGCCCAGTCAGGTTGCACAGGTAGTCCAGCTCCTCCACGATGGCACATCCATACGTGCGGGCGCAAGAAGGTTTGCTGTGTGTCCCAGCACAGTCTCAAGAGCATGGAGGAGATACCAGGAGACCGGCCGTTACACGAGGAGAGCTGGACAGGGCTGTAGAAGGGCATCAACCCAGCAGCAGGACCGGTATCTGCTCCTTTGTGCGAGAAGGAACAGGAGGAGCATTGCCAGAGCCCTACAAAATGACCTCCAGCAGGCTACTCGTGTGCATGTTTCTGACCAAACTGTCAAATAGACTCCATGAGGGTGGCATGAGGGCCCGACGTCCTGTAGTGGGACCTGTGCTCACAGCTCAGCACCGTGCAGCTCGATTGGCATTTGCCAGAGAACACCAGAATTGGCAGGTCTGCCATTGGCACCCCGTTCTCTTCACAGATGAGAGCAGGTTCACACTGAGCACCTGTGACAGGCGTGAAAGAGTCTGGAGACGCTGTGGTGAACGTTATGCTGCCTGTAACATCATCCAGCATGACCGATTTGGCGGTGGGTCAGTGATGGTCTGGGGAGGCATATCCTTGGAGGGTCGCACAGACCTCCATGTCATAGCCAACGGTACCCTGACTGCTGTTAGGTACCGGGATGAAATCCTCAGAGCGATTGTCAGACCTTACGCTGGTGCAGTGGGCCCTGGGTTCCTCCTGGTGCAGGACAATGCCCGGCCTCATGTGGCCAGAGTGTGTAGGCAGTTCCTGGATGAGGAAGGCATTGATGCCATTGACTGGCCCTCTCGTTCCCCTGACCTAAATCCAATTGAGCACCTATGGGACGTTATGTATCGGTGCATCCGACGCCGCCAAGTAGCGCCACAGACTGTCCAGGAGCTCACTGATGCCCTGATCCAGGTCTGGGAGGAGATCCCCCAGGACACCATCCGCCGACTCATCAGGAGCATGCCCAGACATTGTCGGGAGTGCGTACAGGCACGCGGGGGCCATACACACTACTGAGTCACATTATGAGTTGCTGTGATAAAATTCAGTTGGATCAGCCTGTGATTTCAATTTTTTACTTTGATTTTCGGTGTGATTTTGAATCCAGCCCTCAATGGGTTGATGATTTTGGTTTCCATTGACCGTCGTTACGTCATTTTGTTCTCAACAAATTATACAATGTACATCAGTAAAGATTTTCAACTTGAATAATTCGTTCATCAAGATCTGATGTGTCCCTTAAGTGTTCCCTTAATTTTTTTGAGCAGTGTATATTGACGCCCTTTGTACGTAAATGCAAACAAATATTGGCTATAGGGGTGCAACGAATATTCAACGTCGTCGACGAAAATCGATGACCAAATTAGTTGGCAACAAATTTAATTGTGGATTCGTTGGTGACGTCATCGCGTGTGTTTTTCACGCTGTGGAGCTGAATTAAACACAGTTTTTTCCGGAGCTGATGATGGAAGTAGCTAAGGAGTGAGACATCTTGCTTCCTTCTCATCTTTGTTGAGAGGTGCACATGCGCATTTCTTTTAACTCGGCCAAAAAGGCTGTGAACTGCAACATTTGCAAAGCTGACCTTGCCTGGCATGGGAGCACATCAGTTTTGCTGGAGCATCTGAAGAGGAGGCACGTTCTGGATGATGAAGACTCATCTCGGTAAGCTAGTTAGCTTGTTAGCTGGCTAGCTGCAGTAGCTAATGTTAATGTTAAAAGCCATGTTACTTCACGTTATTAGCTGTAACGTTTTCTATTTTGAAACACATTTTCTCTTGATCAATGAATTGTTAATGGTGTTGAACATACAGTAGCAAATAATAACCTATTATTCACAACGATAGTTCACATTCCAAATGTGCCCTTAATTTTACAATCTTAAACGTTGCATCATTGTCATCATGGCGATGTTTACGGAGAATCTGTTGCTGTCGAGTGCACAAGTTTAGAGAACACCGGAGAATTTGATACTTTCTAAATGGCAATAAATTCTACTGTCTATGCGTGCGTGCCCAATGTGCGTTGCATTCGAAATGATTCGACCGATTTATGGGTTTGTTTGATCTCGTTCGAACTTGACTTTTGGAAAAAGTGACAGCCCTAATAACTCAAATCTCCATTTATCATGAAACTGGACATATAGAGGGGCAACATTTATTTAGAACGCATTTCAATATCTACACAGGATTCTAGAATCAAGAACAAAAAATATGGCTTGAATGTAGATGTAGTAACTGGCTTTCTCATGGCACAATGCCTACATAGGCAAGGCAAGTTTATTTATATAGCACATTTCATACAACAATGGCAATTCAAAGTGCTTTACAGAGAGCATGTGAATAGATTTAAAAAAAATATATATAAGTGTATATATAATAAAAATAAGAATAAAAATAGGTGTAAATAAAATAAAAGAAATAAGAATAACAATAAGAATAAAAAATAGGAATAAAAGAACATAAATAAATAAGATATAAAAAGTAAAAGAATAAAAATATATAGGAACAGAAAGAATAAATACGATATAAAAGTAGAAGAGTACTAAATAAACATATGAACAACTCAGCATAAATGAAACATTTCAAGCCTCCCAGCATGCATCCTCAGTGGATTGAGCCTACCGACACCCGCGTTTCATTTATGTTATTGTTCATCTGTGTCCTTGCTCTCTACATCCACTGGGTACCACCTTCTCTCCCACACCCCCTTGGGTAAGCGCCTCTGAAAATAAGCAACTCACCTCGCGGCGTGTGGGCGTTGGGTCCCTTCTCGTTGTTCCCGTTAACTCAAAATCAGGTGTTTAGTTATAGATACTGCAGAAGATTAAAGTTTTTAGCTTGGTTTTGAATGTATTTAGATTTTGGGCCTGTTTGAGTTCTTCAGGAAGTTTATTCCAGATACACAAGGCAGAGTGACTAAAAGCTGCCTCACCGTGTTTAGTTTTCACTCTTGGAGTGTTTAATAGACTGGTCTCAGCTGACCTTAGGAGTCTAGCTGGAATGTAAGGTGAGAGGAGGTCAGATATGTATTTTGGCCCAAGACCATTTAGAGATTTGTAGACAATTAAGACTACTTTGAATTCAATTATCTGGGAGACTGGTAGCCAGTGTAGAGATCTAAGAATTGGTGTAATGTGTTCAAATTTTTTAGTTTTGGTTAAGAGCAGCGTTTTGGACGAGCTGCAATTTACGAACAGCTCCTTTAGATAGGCCTGTCAACAGACCATTGCAATAATCGAGCCGACTCGAAATAAATGCATGGATGAGCTTTTCAAGGTCTTGTTTAGACATGAAACCCCTAATTCTTGCTATGTTTTTCAGATGATAGTAGGCTGATTTAGTTATTGAGTTTATGTGGCTGTTAAAGTTTAAATCAGAGTTAAAAATTACACCAAGATTTCTGACCTGGTTTTTAGTATGAAAAGAGAGAATCAAGGTGGGCACTGACTTTCAATCTTTTGTCGTGTGCACCGAAGACAATTATCTCAGTTTTATCTTTGTTTAGCTGGAGAAAATTGTCTCATCCAGCTGTTTATCTGTTCAATGCATTAACGGAGATTGTTGATGGGACCATAGTCATCTGGTGTGAGGGCTATGTAAATTTGAGTATCATCCGCATAATTCTAATTAATTTTATTGTTTTTTAAGATGTGTCCTAATGGAAGCATGTAGAGATTGAATAAAAGAGGGCCAAGGATTGATCCTTGGGGAACTCCACATGTCATTTTAATTTGATCAGAAGCAAAATTACCAATGGAGACATAATAGTTTCTGTCCTGTAAGTAGGATCTAAACCAGTTTAAGACAGTGCCTGAAATTCCAACCCAATTTTCTAATCTGTCTATTAAAATGTTGTGGTCTACAGTGTCAAAGGCAGCACTAAGATCTAATAATATTAAAACTGAGATTTTTCCAGAATCGATATTTAAACGGATGTCATTTAAGACTTTGATGAGGGCCGTTTCAGTGCTATGTAGGGGGCGAAAGCCTGATTGAAAGTTGTCAGAGGTCATTTAAGGTAAAATAATTTCTAAGTTGTTGGTAGACAACTTTTTCAATTATTTTACCTATGACGGGTAAGTTTGATATGGGCCGGTAGTTGTTGAGTAAAAGTGGATGTAGGCTGCTCTTTTTTAATAAAGGCTTAATAACTGCAGTTTTCAAAGTTTCAGGGAAAATTCCTGATAAAAGGGAATAATTATTTGTATTAATTCATGCGCCAAGCAGCTAAAAACTTTTTTTTTTTTTAAACTCGTAGGTAGAATATTGAGGGCACAAGTGGATAATTTAAGATGTGACATGATTTAATCGAGAGTCTTGTAGTCGATGGCATTAAATTGCGTCATAGTTGTTATATTATCCTTATCTGGAAAGACAGGTGACATGTTTTTCGTGCCTGATATAGAGGAGCTAATACCTTGTCTAATGCCTTCTATTTTAGTGCTAAAAAAGGATGCAAACTCATTGCATTTACTGGTAGATAGGAGTTCCTGAGCCATAGATGCTGGTGGATTAGTTAGCTTATCAACAGTGTTAAAAAGGATGCGTGCGTTATTAATGTTATTATTTATAATCTTAGAGAAAAAGGATTGTCTGGCGCTTCTTATTTCTGAATTATAGATTTGAAGATTCTCTTTATAGATATCATAATGGATCTGGAGATTTGATTTTCTCCATCAGCGCTCTGCTTTACGACACTCCCTTTTTTGGGCCTTTACAGATGGAGCAGTTCTCCAAGGAGCTTTTTGCTTACCAGAGATAGATTTAACCCTAATAGGTGCAATAGTATCAATAGCTTTTGTAATTTTGGAGTTAAAATTATGTAGAAGGTCATTAACTGAGGTTGAAATAGAAGTCAAGGTGGGGGCCAAGGAGATTGCCTCCATAAACATTGCACTAGTATTTTCATTGATATGTCATTTTGTGATAGTTTCTGATATATTTTGAATAACAGGAGAAATAGACACATCAAAGAATACACAATAATGATCAGATAAGGCAATGTCAGTTACAGTAACATAAATTTTTTTTAGACCTTTGGTGATGATAAGGTCCAGGATGTGACCTCGATTATGAGTTGGATGTTTCACATGCTGTTGCAGTCCAAAAACGTCCAACAAAACAGAGAGTTCTTTGGCTCTGTTGTCCTCTGAGTTATCAACATGAATATTAAAATGACCAGCAATGATTAAGCCGTCAAATTCAGTAGTGATAATAGACAGCAGCTCAGCGAGTTCATTGAAAAAGTTAGAGTATTGCGGTGGTCTATATAAAATTATTAAAAGAATTCTAAGGGAGCATTTAAAAATAGCTGTAAGATATTCAAATGTTAAAAATTCTCCAAATGATGTCTGCTTGCAGTTAAAAATATCCCTGAAGAACGTGGCGATTCCACCTCCTTATGTGTTCTAACAACGTCTAAACTTCTAAAATTTGGAGGGGTTGACTCAATAAGGATCGGTGCCTTGCTTTCTTTGTCTAGCCATATTTGTCACAAATAAAAAATCCAGTTCATAGGAGGTAATCAAATTGTTAATTAAAAGAGACTTGTTAGCTAAGGATCTAACATTAAAAAGGGCTAGCTTAAGTATTTTTGGTGAATGACAGGGTACAAAAAGATTTGAAGAGTGCAAGGGTTTTAATAAAATATTGACTAGGTTACTGTGATTGCAACCAATATTATGTCTAGGCCTACATTTTCTCTGCACAGTAATAATAGATGGAATGAAAGACAAAGGTCATGCTGAGCTCTGAGCACAGTGTTGATGCTGTTGTTTTGATCTAAGGGCTCTATCTGAGGGAAAGAAGGGGTGGGTTGATGCTGTTGTTATGATCTAAGGGCTCTATCTGAGGGAAAGAAGGGGTGGGTTGATGCTGTTGTTATGATCTAAGGGCTCTATCTGAGGGAAAGAAGGGGTGGGTTGATGCTGTTGTTATGATCTAAGGGCTCTATCTGAGGGAAAGAAGGGGTGGGTTGATGCTGTTGTTATGATCTAAGGGCTCTATCTGAGGGAAAGAAGGGGTGGGTTGATGCTGTTGTTTTGATCTAAGGGCTCTATCTGAGGGAAAGAAGGGGTGGGTTGATGCTGTTGTTATGATCTAAGGGCTCTATCTGAGGGAAAGAAGGGGTGGGTTGATGCTGTTGTTATGATCTAAGGGCTCTATCTGAGGGAAAGAAGGGGTGGGTTGATGCTGTTGTTATGATCTAAGGGCTCTATCTGAGGGAAAGAAGGGGTGGGTTGATGCTGTTGTTATGATCTAAGGGCTCTATCTGAGGGAAAGAAGGGGTGGGTTGATGCTGTTGTTATGATCTAAGGGCTCTATCTGAGGGAAAGAAGGGGTGGGTTGATGCTGTTGTTATGATCTAAGGGCTCTATCTGAGGGAAAGAAGGGGTGGGTTGATGCTGTTGTTATGATCTAAGGGCTCTATCTGAGGGAAAGAAGGGGTGGGTTGATGCTGTTGTTATGATCTAAGGGCTCTATCTGAGGGAAAGAAGGGGTGGGTTGATGCTGTTGTTATGATCTAAGGGCTCTATCTGAGGGAAAGAAGGGGTGGGTTGATGCTGTTGTTATGATCTAAGGGCTCTATCTGAGGGAAAGGAGGGGTGGGGATTTTTTAGGTCTGGGTGGGGGTGATGGAGCCTGTTGGTTGCACACCACTACACTGGGAAGGGGGGGCAGGTGAGGTATTGGAGATGGGAGTGGGGGAGTGATGAGGGGGGGGGTGACAGTGGCAGCTGGGGAGAAGGGGTGAGGTGGGGTAAAGGATGTTTAGGTGGAGGGGTGGGTGATTTGGGCTTATGGGGGGGTGTGCGGACAATGTGGATAGTGAAAGGGGTAAAGGGGATGCTGAGGAGGTGAAGAGGTGGGGAGCGAAGGGGATGATGAGGAGGTGAAGAGGTGGGGAGCGAAGGGGATGATGAGGAGGTGAAGAGGTGGGGAGCGTAGGGGATGCCGAGGAGGTGAAGAGGTGGGGAGCGAAGGGGATGATGAGGAGGTGAAGAGGTGGGGAGCGAAGGGGATGATGAGGGGGATGGTGAGGATAATGCATTGGGAGGGGCTGGCAATGAGGTGGGTAGTGAAGAGGGGGGTCGGTGGACGAAGTGGTGGTTGACCCAAATTAATGACCTTTGGGCTGGCAGTGAAGGATACTATCGTACCCCCTGCCACTAAATCCTCCATTCTCGGATATAGGCAGAGAAAAGAGGACGATAGAGCAGTAGAGTCCGGCTCCATGTCCTCTGACTGCGTTAGTGGGAAAGACTCCATCAGCTGGAGAGATTCCTGAGGCCAACCACCTCCTCGCAGTCTTTTTGGAGATCACTTGTAGGCGAGCGATAGGGGGCGGCTGCTGATGGCTTGTTGTCACTGCTGAGGGGCGGGAAGTCCCGGGGCGATTTCCACAGTTGTGACTGCTGCTTTTCCTCAGAGTGCTTCGGAGGGCCCTCAGACTGTGGTTGAGGGTGTGACTTAACCTTGTGCAGTGGTGGAGTAGGGGTTCTTAACCTTGTGCAGTGGTGGAGTAGGGGTTCTGTGTTCCTTGCACTGGAAATGGTCATTTGTGAAAGTTGTAGCGTTCCGGAGGGTGAAAATAAAATTGTCTGACTGAATTGTCTAAATCAATTGTCTGAATCAACTACTGTTGGCCTAATATGATAGTCCAGTAATAATGTTTTTGTACTGCAGCCGCACTATAAATTTAAAATGTAGCCTATGTTGTATTGATGCCAGAAATATGCTTTGATTAAGGGAAAACTGCTGTAGTTTTGTTATATTTTATTTCTGCTACTTTGCCTGTCCTTGGTTTAAAATTGACAGAAAAAATGGATATTGGAATTTTTATTTATCTTTTGTATCAGCCGCAAAGTTCATTAAGACGTATTTTTGAATGAAGTATTCATCTTTATTGTCAGTTAGCACATGTCTGAAACATCCTCAAGCTAAATTTAAAAGCTGATAGCTAAATAAGAGCCATTGAGTAATTGTGCGATTCATAATCCGAATAGTCGATTATTTGTTTCAATAATCGATAGATTAATGTTGCAGCCCTAATTGGCTATCAGGATGAATAGGGATAGAAAAGAAAGCAGAACATAAATCAGCAGCAGTGAAATGTGTAGCAGTTGCTGGAATAGCAGATAGTATAGCAGTGAAATGTGTAGCAGTTGCTGGAATAGCAGATAGTATAGCAGGGAAATGTGTAGCAGGTGCTGGAATAGCAGATAGTATAGCAGGAGGATTAGGCACAACAGGAAAAGAAGGGATAACAACCTGATTTATAGCTATTAAATCTTGGACAAATCCATGTGTCTTTACCTGGCTTTATAACTGGTAGGATAGGTGCGTTGCATTTACTAATGGTAGGAATAATGATACCTTGTGCCAGTAGGGCCGTGATTACCGGGGAAATACCTTCCTCAGCCTCTGGTTTCAGCGGATCCTGGGGTTTTCCGGGTAAATCTTTATTTGGGTCTACCGTAATCACCACAGGTTCCGCATTGTACATACAACCCACTTCATTTGGATCCGTAAACCACAAGGAAGCCGGAACTCTATCAGTGAGTTTTGCTCTGTTGAAAACCACACTAAAGCAGGAGGTGAGACAGGTTCAGAGTATTGCATTGCAGATTCAACAGCATCATAATTATTCTTGGGTACATCCAGAAACACTCCATCTGGCGTACAGGAAATGGTAAAGCGTAATTTATCCAATCCAATCCACTTTATTTATATAGCACATAAAAACAAGGTTACCAAAGTGCTGCACAGAGAATAAATAAAATATAGTAAAATAATAAAAATACAGTAAAATAATAAAAAATTAATTTAAAAAAATAAAAATAAAAAAGTCAAATAAATAAAAGCATATAAAAGCACTTATAAAATACATTAAAACACATAGACAACAAACAACCAGTGATTCAAAAAACAGTAAAAGATAAACAGAGACCACACAACTCTCATGCTGGATTAAAAGCCAAGGAGTAAAAATAAGTTTTAAGACGAGATTTAAAAGTTTCTAGGGTGGGGGCCATTTTGACGTGGGGGGGTAGCTCGTTCCATAATTTAGGGGCTACTGCTGAAAAGGCGCGGTCGCCCCTGGTTTTCTTCCTGGTTTTCGGGATGACAAGACGCACCTGATCAGCAGACCTCAGCGACCTCAAGGGGGTATAAACATGTAAGAGGTCTGAGATGTACTGAGGCGCCAACCCATTTAACGACTTAAAAACAAACAATAAAATCTTAAAATTAATTCTAAAACGTGGAGGGAGGCCAGAACAGGGGTAATGTGTTCTTGCTTGCGGGTTCCTGTTAAAAGACGAGCAGCCGCGTTTTGGACTAACTGTAAGCGTGCAAGGGAGGCCTGGTTAACGCCAGTGTAGAGTGCATTACAGTAGTCCAAACGGGTTGAGATAAAAGCATGAATCATTCGCTCAAAATCATTAAAAGATAGAACGGAGTTAATTTTAGATAAAAGCCTCAGATGATAAAAACTGGATTTTACCACAGAATTAATCTGCTTATCAAGTTTAAAATCACTGTCCATTTTGACGCCGAGGTTAAACATGTTCGTCTTACAAGTCTTCACCCGGGCACAATTATGTAGGGAATATCCTCGGACGGGTGCCAATAAATATAGAGAATATGCCTCTATATATAAACCCTCAGATGTGATGCCAGAAATAATAGGCAATAACTATGTAATAATGAGATTTACCCTTATTACCCCTTGGAACTGTCAAATATATATATTTCAGGGGGGGTTCAAACCCAACCCCTACATGGGTACTGATGTACCGATAGCCTACAATGAAACATTTTGTAACGGTGGCATTATGATCAGTACGAAACGGATGAATAACCTGAGAAAACGCTGAGAAAAAACATAAATGTGGACGAACATCCAACAAAAAACGACGTGCCATTAAAACGATATAACCATGCAACTTCACACAGAAGAGACTAATCTCACAATAGATGCTTATTTTAAGGTTAATAAATAAAAAAGATTAAACATTGCGCACATAAACACCAAGCTGCGTAGCTAACTCTGTGATAATGTAACTAGGCCTATATAGTTACCTAGCCATGTATTGCATTTACATTAAAAACAATGACACAATTTAACTTAGGCTAATTGTAGCCCAGTTGCAGTACATTAGCCTACGATTTGCAGCCTACGAGGTGGCGTAGGCTACATCTGCCATCCAGTATTCACTGAGGGAAGGAAAGTAGCTACATTGTGCTTAATAAAAAAAAAAAAAAAGTTTTTTCCTTGAACGTTTTTGGACTCCGAATTAGCTGGTTATGGAGCAATAGTTCAGTTTGCCATTCGCATGCATAGGTTGTGTTGTCATTAGCCTGTAGCGAACAAGTTGTGGTTGTGTAAAGATTAAACTATTGCCGGAACCTGTCGGCAGATACATCCCGCTTGTCCTGTAAATATTTCAAACAAAGGCGTTGCAGTGGTTTGAAACTTTGAATAGAATGTATCCTACTAATTGGTGAAATAATCCTGTTCAAAAGTTTGCAATCTCGATTGCATTCTTGTTTGAAGAGTTTCCTATCGGACTAGAAACATATGAAGGTAGATTTGTGTCTTTATTATTCAATCAAAAAAAAGGTTGCTTCAATCAAAAAATGTATTTTCATCAAAAAATAAACCTTCACTTCAATCAAAAAACTTTTTCAAAGAAAAAAAGTGTTTGAATGCAAAACAAATTTTGAGACTCAAAAAAATGCATTTGAACACTTTTTTTCATTGATTGAAATGTTTTCTTTGATTGAAAATATTTTTTTTGATTGAAGTAATGTTTTTTGTGTTTGGGCCATATTATGGGTAGGACATTTGTGTCTATTATTCAATTTAAAAAAAAGTTGCTTCAATCAAAAAACATATTTTCAACCAAAAAAACATTCATTTCAATCAAAAAATATATTTTCAATCAAAGAAAAAAACTGTTCAAAATGCCAAAATAAAATTGAAACCCCAAAAAAAATCATTTGAACACTTTTTTTTCTTTGATTGAAAATACATTTTTTGATTGAAATGAATGTTTTTTTTGATTGAAAATATGTTTTTTGATTGAAGCAACTTTTTTTAAAATTGAATAATAAAGACACAAATGTCCTACCCATAATATGGCCCAAACACAAAAAACATATACTTCAATCAAAGAAAACATTTTCAATCAAAGAAAAAAAGTGTTCAAATGCATTTTTTTTGAGTCTCAAATTTTTTTTTGCATTCAAACACTTTTTTTCTTTGTTGTTTTTGATTGAAGTGAAGGTTTTTTTGATTGAAAATATATTTTTTGATTGAAGCAACCTTTTTTTTGATTGAATAATAAGGACACAAATCTACCTTCATAGAAACACAGCAGAACTTTTTGAAGGGAAAGCTCTTCTTGCGGATATGGTAGCTGGTACTTCTGGGCCCTAGGATTCACTGTATGCTCCCAGAGGCTAAATCGTGATTTAGCCGATGGTTTCCGAGATTGCAACCTGAGGGATGGTGAGTAACCACCCACCACAAAATTTTACAACTGTACAGATATACAGTGCAATGTGTTATCTGTTCAACCTAGAAATATTAATAAATTAATTCAAATGTAAAATTTCAATTGAATTATTTTTATTTTTATTATTATTTCTGAAGAGGTGTGTCTTCAGGCCACGACGGAACGCAGGCAGGGTTGGAGTAGAACGTAGGGGGAATGGGGAGTTCCACCACTGAGGAGCCAGGGTGGCAAATCTCCGCAGTCGGGACGAGCGACAGCCGTTGACACGGAGGGGCGGAAGTGCGAGTCGCCCTGCTGTAGAAGAGCGAAGTGGTCGAGCAGGAACATAGTTCTGGATTAAGTACTGAAGGTAGGAGGGGCCTGTCCTATTGGCTGCAGTGTAGGCCAGAGTCAGAACTTTGAACCTGATCTTGGCTGCAACTGGCAGCCAGTGGAGTGACCTCAGCAGGGGGGTGATATGTGAATTTCGGGAGGTTGAACACAAGCCGGGCAGCTGCCTTGTAATGTAATGACTATTGCCTTCAGGACCAGGATCTTACCCGTCTGAGTCAGAGGCTGTGCGCTCCAGCTCTGGAGTTTTCCCTGGACGTGACAGAGGGCTCCCTCCCAGCTCAGCCTTCCCCCACCGTCTGACTGGAAGGTCACCCCCAGGAGCTTGATGGTATCTCTCCGTACAGAAAACGGTTAGTGGCTCACTCCAATGCAGAGACAGAAACAGTTCACTCTTGTCCCTATTGACTAGGGCGCCAGTGGCTGCACAAAAGTCATCTACCACCTTGTTGGCAGTGGGATCCCGTCAGGACCAGGAGCTTTATGTAGATTGAGGGAGCGCACGGCCTGGGGAGAAACCCGGGTACGCATGTGACCTCTCGTCGTTGTCGCCAGGTGCCAGCCCTCTCTCGGGACCTGGCCGGCAGGCTCGGGGTTGGTGGTGGTGGTGGTGGTGCTGGAGGAGGCGGTCTGTCTGTGGAAAAGGGAGAGACAAACAAGGCAAAACATGCTTATTTCACAAAACCCTGCTTTATTTGTTACATTAAGTCATTAATTCATTAATTGATGTAATTACATTAAAAAAAATTTTTTTTTTAAAAACACGCAGAGCAACTTTTCTTTTCTTGCTCAAAAACAGGGAAAGGTGCACCGTTCTTGCCCATGTGCAGGACCGACCGGGTCGATGCGTGGAGCGGTCGGAGCAAGCTGTGTACCCTGTTGTCCATTAGTGTCACCAAATCTGTCCAAATGGCTAAATTGTGCACTGCTCCAAATAAAATTTAAAAAAATTATATATTTAACTACAAATCAACAGTTTTGGCTCAAAACTCACTTTTGCATAATTTTCAAGTGGGAATTACTATATTTTCATCAGTATAGGGGGGTAGATATCTATGGGTCCAAAACCCCTATGCAAAACATGTCATAAAATTAATAAAATTAGTTTTGTCCATTATAAAGCATGTACATTTGCTCCTTCTGATGGCTTAAGATAATAAACATTGATATCACAGTGTTACATACACCTAAATATGTTGCCTAATCATTCACTCTTGTACCTCAATAAAACATCACTTGTCCCTGTACTCTACAGTATGTATACTTTTTTGTCCTGGGATTGCATTTTTCTGTATTTCTAATTTTTTTTATTTTCCTATTCATAATGACTCCAAGGAAATTTTTACCTTAATCTACCACATATCAGCGCACACTAAATTGGAATGAGCATTTGTCATGCCCTAAGAGAGAAGTATGTACGCCATATTATTATTATGTACGATAACATGAACATAAAATAGTATTCCACCATTTGCAAAATGCTGCCAAATGTTCTATCTTCAATGAACATCGGTAGCCTACATCAAAAATACATTTAACGATTGCACTACAGTATGTGAAATGCACTCAAAATGCGAAAATAACAATAGGGAAAGACAGTGCTCGAGTGGAAACACGAACGTACATAAGTAGCCAGTGAGACCAACGGTATTTTAGACACAAAAATACTTACATATCGGAAAAGGGAAACTCCCCTCCCTAATGCATATTCTATAGAGCTTGCATAATACTAGACCGTTAAAATGAAAACTGCCGTTACGCTGGGCTGTAGTAAATTGTTCAAAGCACTGAAAAAGATGTGGCATATACCGTTGCTAAGGTTATAATGTACTCTATTGGGTAAAAACGCCGACAATTAAACCAGAATGAACTGTAATGAATGAGACAGGCTTACAGGGCATGGGGGTATTACGCGTCGACGTTTCAGGTAGTGTAATAGCGGTATAAAGTGTTGTATATTTCTCAAACCGATTGTACCAGACAATAAATGACCACTGAATTTTGAAAGGAACATCTCGATGTGTAAAACCGATGGTATGATTATATATTTATTTCATATTTAGTAGCATATATTGCTAGTAGAATACATGGTAGAATGAGACAGTACTTTCACAGTTTATTTAGCATTTGAGTGAGCAGGGCTTTTCACGGCTTTTCTGGCATACTATCAGGCTATTGTTGGGTTTATCTCGTTGCTATGACGTTATTCTAATTTTATATGATGAATAAATATATTTATGAACTCAAACATAGACGCTATTGTCCACTATATCACGCATGGGTAGGTATAGACTAGGTGGGGGGTTTCTTGTTAAATGGGCTTGCTACGGGGAAATAGTGACACTTAGAAACTGCGTATTCAGCAGAAATCATCACAAACCGTTAACCAATAGTTAAATCAGAGTTTGTGATTTCCACTAATAGTTTGACTGCAGTAGCAATGAATGTCTCAGTTGAGCAAAAAGGTCCCGCGGGCGTCACCTTCGATGCAAAGGAGTTAAGAAAAACAAGTACAATCTTCAGATACCATGTCATTCAAAAGTACTTTAAAACTTATTAAGCGACATGAGTTGACCTAAGTCTAAACCGCTTTGTACGTTGTTCCACTTATATGGTGCATAAAACTGAAATGCTGTTTTCCCTAGTTCTGTCTTCACACAGGGAATGAACAACATAAGACATTCCTGCGAGGAATGTGTGACAATTTGCTGTTCTAATCTTTAAAAGCGATGTTGTGTAGAAAGGCAACTTATTTATGAGCACTTTGTAAAGAAACATTGGGCCATGTTGCTCCCTTCGTACAGTAAGTGATGGCCACCCAACCTTCTGATACTGTACAATAATGTGTTCTATATTTATCACCTGCAATAAATCGAAGGGCACTATGGTAGACTGCATCAAGTGGTTTAAGGGTAGAAGCTGCTCAATCCATATAAATAATGTCACCATAATCTAAAACTGATAAAAATGTTGCCTGCACAACTTGTTTTCTGCAGTTTAGTGGAAGGCAGGATTTATTTCTAAAGAAGAATCCTAACTTTTCAATTTCTTGGACAGTTAATCGATGTGTGTTTTAAAAGACAGATTGTCATCAAGCCATACTCCTAAATATTTATAGGATGGTACCCTTTGAATTGGAATCCCACTAATGGAATTTATGACTAAGTCAGAGGGACAATCATTCTTTGCTCTGGAAAAAAGCATGTACTTAGTCTTCTCAGCGTTCAGCACTAGCTTGAGATCGATAAGGATATTTTGTATGGTCGTGAAATCCGATTAAGTTTCTAAAAGCTTGATCTATCGAAGCTGAGGAATAAATCACTCATCAGTGTAAAAATGGATAGTGCTATTTTTTGTATCCCAATACCCAAATAATTTATGTATAGTGCAAATATGAGGGCCAAGAATTGATCCTTGCAGCACCCCTTTTCTGAAAGCTAAAACGTTTTATTGGTGACCATCAGCCACTATAGCCTGGGATCTATTGGTAAGATAATCATAATACCAGTTGCATGTATTTTCATCAAAAGTAATGATTTAAGTATTTTTAAAAGAAGAGTATGGTCAACTGTATCAAACGCCTTAGACAGGTCGATGAATAGGGCAACACGTTTTTGTTTACTGTCCAAAGAACAAGCGATGTCATTCAACACTTTACAGGTAGCTGACATGGTGACCAGGTCTAAAACCAGATTGATGAGTTTAAAACCATATTCAGATAAAAAGAAGCGCAACAGAGTATTCACAAGTTATACAATTTTTGCTAAGCATGACAGTTTTGAAATAGGATGATAATTATTTGCATCATTTGTGTCACCCCCTTTATGAAGTGGCAGCACATAAGCAGTTTTCCATACTTTAGGAATATTCCCAGCAGTAATAGTCAAGTTAAAAATATGAGTTAGAGAATGCGCTATGATAGGTGCAGGTAGGATAGGAGCCCTGGGTCTAAATGATCAGCCCCGGTAGACTTTTTTGGATTAATACTATATAGCGCGTCAATCACCTCTTCTTGGGAGAACTGTCCGAAGGAGAACTGTTGGAGCCCAGTCATTCCAGTATTCATCATACTATTCAGATTGTCATGCTTAGGAATTACATTTCCAGAGGACATCACTGTGTTCTCAAATAAATGACCAGCCAAATTAAAATGTTGATTGAATGCATCACACATTTGTTTATCTGAGATAATGACACAATCATGATTAATCTGTTTAGGTAGACAAACTGGGATTATGGTTCAAACTGTTTTCCAGAATTTTGCTGGATTACCACTACAATCGGGGTATTAACATAATAGGACGATTTAGCTTTCCTTATCATAGCGAGGAATTTATTCCTAAATTGTCTAAAAGAATGCCAATCAGAGGATAAGCCAGTGATTCTGGCTTTTTTCCATGCTACATCCCTAATACATAGCATGTCAGATATTTCATGGGAAAACCATGGATTATTCCTTTTTCTTACCCTCTTGAATGGAGCGTGTTTATCCGCAATATCATTAAAAATAAGTGAAATAGTTCAATGCTATATCAGGATCAGGTATAGAAGATACATGTGTAATATCACAAAATAATAAATCCCTTAAAAAGGCTTGTTCCAGGAAGTGTTTAAAATTCCTATTTATAATGGTGCGGGGTTGAGATTGATTGCCTAGTATCCCTAATACAGGCAATTGGGCAGTGGTCGCTGATGTCATGGGCAAGTAGTGCTGGAGATCTATTTCTGAGGTCGATTTGTCAAAATATCTATTAAGGTAGACTTTTTGGGATTTCTTATGTCAGGACGGGTTGGTGAAGAAATAAGCTGCATTAGGTTCATCCCAATACGTGCATTTTTCAGAGGCGTGAGTCAACCAATCAAAGTTAAGTTCTACCATTAATAAAATCTCAACAGCCTCGTATTCGGATAACAATTCCGCCAGACCATCAATTGCATTATTGGGAGCAGAAGGCGGTCAATATGCCCCCAAGGCGGTCGATAATAGCCTATTGCTATTATTTAGCGATATATAGTGATACTTTATGTTACCCCTACGAATGTAGTGCTGGCACTGGTTGACTACAACAACAAAGAAGGGCAACAAGTTGCAATGGCCACGTTCGCTCCGCTGCCGTACTTCCACAGAGAATATAGGTCAGCACAAAGTAAAGGATTCAACAATAGTCTGACTTCAAAAATGATGGTATAAACACTCAAAATAACCCCGATAGACTGTTGTCGTATTTTATTTGCTTTGGGTGCACTGTGGAGTGTTTAAGTGCCTTTGGTAGTGGATGCTACCGGTTACCTTAGAGTTGCGCTAACATTAGCAATGTGTGTATGTCCAAAAGAAGGGACAGCATGGAATTGGCTGAAAATGGTTTCCATCAATCAACTACATCATGGGTAAGTTGTAATTGAGACATTATGTGCAAAATTCCAAACTATCGCTTTAATGCTAAAAATTCTAACTGTTTTGAGACAGACACCTATCTTAAAACAGAGGCAACAAAGCAATGCCTGACCTGTGCAATGGCATTATTACTAACTATCGGATAACCATGTTTCAGTAAAAACAACAATATCAGGGTTAGTTTGCTGCAACCATATTTTGATAGTCAATTTTTGGCAATAAGCTTCTTACATTCATATGCAGTAATCCGAGTCTCTGTTTGCGAGTTTTAAACGCAAGGGGAGTATCCAAAGATATCACGGAAGTCTCGTTTATAGCTTCTGTTGAAATGGGGATTAGATTAGAAAAGTTAACACCCTGGTGCCTGCATAAATGAACACGTGTGTTATTTGTAAAACAGTGGGAATATTCTCACAAGTAGAGGTTGGACTGAGCACACATCATTTTCTGAGAGCAAATTCTCAGTTAGCATTCGTGCTCCTTTCATATTTGGATGAATAAACGGTGACAATGATGTTGCTGATGATGGTTGTGACAATATTCATGATGCTGCCGACCTTGGCTTATTTGTCGATTTTGTTATGTTGTTTACATAAGGTTGCTGATTGTACTTATTTATGTTGTATTTATACGGGTGACATGTTGATCAGCACTTTACTTTCTAATAAATTTTATATCGTACAGTGCATCCGGAAAGTATTCACAGCGCTTCACTTTTTCCACATTTTGTTCTGTTACAGCCTTATTCCAAAATTGATTAAATTCATTTTTTCCCTCAAAATTCTACACACAACACCCCATAATGACAATGTGAAAAACGTTTTTTTGAGATCTTTGCAAATTTATTAAAAATAAAAAAATAAAATTTCTCATTTACATAAGTATTCATACCCTTTGCTTTAACGTATTTTTTAAGTATCATATTTCATATTTGGTCGCATATCCTTTACATGCTGTTACTTCCTGAAGTCTGTGACCATCAACATCAAAAAAACTATCTTATTTTCACGCACTGTTACAAGCGATACTATAACCTCTCTGCATTTGAATGGATCTCTATGGAAATTTGGGGGTGAGACTAGATTCAGCTGTAAATTACACTGGTACAGTATGGAACACATGGCTGGCTAAATGGCTGTAAGTTATCAAGGGTCTGAGCTATCAAACGAGCCCCAAACCATCACTCTGTTGCCAGATATGGAGTAGATGTGGATGGATCGCTTTAAGGGTTGTTTCTCCTGACTTTTTTCCCCATAGAGTTCTATAGGAAAATGAGTCAGGAGAAATAACCCTTGCAGTAAAGCATGTAAAGGATATGCGACCAAATATGAAATATGATACTTTAAAAATACGTTAAAGCAAAGGCTATGAATACTTATGTAAATGAGAAATTTTATTTTTTTATTTTTAATAAATTTGCAAAGATCTCAAAAAAACGTTTTTCACATTGTCATTATGGGGTGTTGTGTGTAGAATTTTGAGGGAAAAAATGAAGCACACACTTTTTACATACACATACATTTTCTGAAGCCTGGATGGATTTGTAGGTATGTTTGCGGTATATAACATTCCTTTTTGGCGAGTGCTTTGTTTGAATGGAGGATATCTTTGAAGTTGAGGACTAGTGGTGCTCTTTTGTTTATGTAATTGGTCATTTGTTAGCACTATTGGGAGATACACGGGGAAATCTGTGTTTGGAAGGCACTTTCGTAGTTTCTGGTTGTTGCTTTGTTTTGTTTTGTCATACGCCATTTTATCCGGCGTATTCATTTTTGAATTGTATAGGGATTGTTTGATTGGCTTGTGTTCGCTGTTAGCATTTGTGTGCTGTGGTGAAGAGGGGAGCATTCTTTTTCTGGTTTTGGCCAGCCAGGGTGGACAATCTTTGTTCTGTTTTCTGTTGGGACATCGGATCGGGTGCGGTAGGCGTGGATCGACTGGTGTACAGCAGTGAGAGATATTGTTAAGGAAGTCGTCGGGCGAGTCCTGAGTGGTTCGTCACTTTGTTATTTTTCCTTTTTTGTTTTTGCTGGTGAATATGGGGGACTGAGTGTTCTCATAGCCCAAAAAGTCAGCGAAGACTAGGTTGAGTCAGGGACAGCTAGATCAGTTATAGGGACTGGATAGGTAGTTATCTGGGAAGCTCCATCCCTGTTAAGCTATCTCTCCTGTTGTGCATCGTGTGGTCGGCGCTTGTTGTTTACTCGCTTTCGTTGGCTCAATAGGGAGTAGAGTAGGCCTCGTTTTTTTTGTGTGTATTTAAATCGGTTGGCTGTAAGTAGCCTAATATTTTATGATGGTGACCACTGAGTGATTTTGTAAAGGCCCCGTCTGAAGAAATTCTTGATTTGTGCATTAAAGACCAGTTATTGAATATTGCAGAGCAAACGATATAAGGAAAATGTCAAGAGCATTCTTAAAGCCAGGTTAGTTGAAATGGGAGTTCTCACTGTTAGTGAAGGTGAACCCCGTCTTAATCCATCTGTTCTGACCCCTTCCCTTGCGGTACCTAGTCTTACTTTTGAACAACAAACGGAGCTCCTACTGTTAGAGCGTGATGAACATGAAAGGGAACGAGAACGTTAAAAGGAATGTGAAGGGAACATGAAAAAGAACGTGAAAGACAACGTGAACATGAACGCGGATTAGCTGAATTAAAACATGGATGAGTCATCGTTTTCCTGTGGGGTTAAGAGAAGTGTTATAGGACAGGCTTCCCCACTCTCTTCTATTTGGCTTGAAATTCCTCTGTCGGTTTCGCGGACTGATTTGGTGAAGGAACAACAGGCAGATTCTACTCTGAGTTATTCAATCAAGTCCTTCCTGTTGATATTGTAAACAGTACTGTTCGTGGTTACTTTCTTCAGGATGGGTTGTTGGTGAGGAAATGGGTGCCTCAGTGATTGCTTTGTGGGTAATGTAATCATTCAGATTGTGGTTCCTCTTAAATTTCGTGATTTGGTTTTGCAGACATCCCATGATGCGGCTGGACATTTGGGCATCCTGAAAATGTACAATCGCATTTTGCGTTATTTCTTTTGGCCACATGTTAAGGGGGACATCTCTGCTTATATAAAAACATGTCATACATGTCAGTTGACTGGGAAGCCCAATCAGACAGTGAAGCCTGCTCCATTGTATCCTATAACAGTTATGGATCAACCTTTTGACTATTTGATCATTGATTGTGTCGGTCCTCTGCCTAGAATGAAAGCTGGCAGTAATTATTAACTATTATGTGTCAAGCGACTAGATATCGTGCTGCTTATCCTTTGCGGACAATTACAACAAAGCCTGTTGTAAAAGCCTTGTCTCAGTTTATTTCTGTTTTTGGTATACCTAAGGTTATTCCAAGCGATCAGGGATCTAATTTTACTTCTCATATGTGCGCGGGTGATCAAGACCTGGCGCTCTTTCCTGTCAAAGGCCTTCTCTTGATCTAGGCTGAGAAGGCCCAAGGGGGACCTGCGCTCCCCGGAGTGGATTATGTCTTCCCTCACGAGGAGCAGGTTGTCATTAATGGACCTCCCTGGAATACTGCACGTTTGGTTGGGGCCCACCACTGATGTCATCAGGTGCTGGAACCTCCTCATCAGCGCCTTCGCCATGATCTTATAATCGACTGAGAGGAGGTTAATCGGCCGCCACTGCCGGAGGTCCTTCAGGTCCCCCTTCTTGGGGACAAGAGCAACCACGCTCTGTCTGTGAGGCCCCCAACCGCCCCGCCCTGTACGCAGCTCTGAAAACTTCTGCCACGTCCTCCTTCAGGAGATCCCAGAAGGCCTGATAGAATTTGACCGAGATCCTGTCAGGACCAGGAGCTTTGTGCTGATTGAGGGAGCGCATGGCCTGGGTGAGCTCCTCGGTGCTCAACTCTGGTTCCATGCTCTCTTCCCCCAGGCATCTGTCCAGGCAGCCTAGGAAGGTGTCCATAAGAGCCCCATCTGCGGGCCTTATGCTGTACAGGCCCGCATAGAACTCCCTGGCCACCTCCCGGATCTCCGCCTCTTCAGACACCACCACCCCCCTGTTGTTATATAGGGAAGAGATGTTATTTACTTTAGACCGTGCCCTGTGGAAGAAGTACCTCGTACCTCACTTCTCATCCTCCTCAATTTCGCTGCTTACCTCCAGGCCTTGGGACTGGAGGAGGCTCAGTCTTTGGAGGGCAGCATTAGCACGATCAAACTTCGCCCTCCTTTCCTTTGCCTTCCTCTGCCCGACTGCCCAGAAGTAGCCGTGCACCCACTCCTTCACCATCTCTCACCACTCTATCGGGGAGTCAGAGATGTTTAAGACTCACCCACTCCAGGTACCGCCTCGAGAAGGAGAGACGCACTTTGGGGTCCTGGACATGGCTGGTGTTCATTCTCCAGAGAACCCTACCAATATTTGTGGACTTCTCCTATGCCAGGGACACGGTCACCATGTGGTGGTCTGAGTAGTGCACTGCCCGGGTGGAAAAAGTGTGCACACAGGCCTGGGGAGAGCAGGAACACGTCAATTCGGGAAGATGATGCACCAGAGGAGCTCACCCATGTGTGTTGTCGGGGAGAGGCGCCCCCGGCGTTGTGGAGGGAGAAATCTTCTATGATAGACCGCAGCTCGTCGCTCAATCGATCTTTTCTTGGTATGCTGCGGTCTTCATCCCTAAGGGCACAGTTGAAATCTCCCCCCACGACAACCGGCATGTTGCATTGGATAGTGGTTCTAAGTTTTCTAAAGAGGGAGACCCTCTCGGCCACGCTGGTTGGGCCGTACACATTGACCAATCTAAGTGGGGAACCTCCGACACAAATGCCTGTGACGGGGATTCGCCCACTTTCTACAATGTTTTTCACGTACCCCAACACGTCCAATTTAAGCGGGATGTTCAGCATCTCCCTGGAGATGTATTCATACCCCCCCATATGAACACCAACACATATTAAACACCATACCCTGCACAGTGCTCCTCAGCCTTGGGGGCAGGGGGAACACCTGCGCCAGGAAGAGTAGCGCAGGCAACACCTCTGCCTTCACTACTAAAATCTTACCTGTCACACTCAGCCACCTGGTTGACCACAACCCCAGCTTATGCCTTACCTTTCCTATCCTCTCCAGCCAATTTTCTTCGGCATCTCTCTGTCCCCCCCATTCCCACCCCCAAAATCCTAATTGATCCCTCACAACAGGCCAGCCCATACATACTTTCCCTCCTCCCCTCCCACACCCAACAAAACTTCACTTTGGACTTTTGCATGTTCAACTTTTGCATGTTCAAACCGTGCTATCTGCTCCAAAGCTTTCCCCAAGCTCCTGTCGCTTCCCAGTATCAGTGTGGTGTCGTCCGCGTATTGCGCCAACTTCACCTCGCGTCCCCCTCCCCCTGGCACCGCTAACCCCTTGATACCCCCTCCCCTCTTATAACCGCCGCCAAAGGCTCCAAGTATAGGACATACAACAGGGGCGACAACGGGCAACCCTGTCGCACACCTGCCTCCTGAAGAACTAACGCACTCAGGTGGCCATTCACATTTACCCGACTGCCTGCCCCTATATACAAAATTCTTACCCACCTTATAACCCTTAGCCCAAAACCCACCCTCGCCAAGACTCTCCACAAAAACTCATGCAATACCCTATCGAATGCCTTTTCCTGGTCGAGACCCACCAGCATGATCGGCAACTTCCTGTCTCGCGCCCAGCTGATGGCATCCCGCACCAGGCTAAGGCTCCAGTGCAACTGCCGACCGGCAACCCCACACATCCTCATGTATTACGTGCGGTAAGGCCTCTTTCATCCTACCTTCTTAAGACCTTAGCGATGATCTTGTAATCCGCGCACAAAAGTGTTACCGGCCGCCAGTTCCTGAGATCCTCCTGTTCCCCTTTTTTAAATAATAATGTGATAACTCCTTCCCTCATTGAATCTCCCAACCTTCCCTCCCTAAAAATCTCCCTCGCTACCTCCAATAAGTCGGGACCTACCATCTCCCAAAAGGCCCGATAAAATTCTGCCGGTAGGCCGTCTGCCCCCGGTGCCTTATTCGCCTTTAGGCCCCTTAGGGCCTCACTTAGCTCCTCTAAAGAGAAGTCGCCCTCCAGACCTTCCCTCACCTCCTCTGGCACTACTCCCTCCATGCTCCCCAAAAATAAATCCCCCTCCCTGTGATCCACAGCCTTCTTCCCCAATAATTGTAAAAATTGGTGGCCACCTCCACCATTTCCCCAGTGCCCGTTTTAACATTCCCATCCCCCGCCCTTAACCCCCTCACCACTTTCCTTTTCCTGTGCTCCTTAACTGAATTAAAGAAATACAAGCTATACGTCTCGTCTTTCTCTAAGAACTCCCTACTGGAAGAGAACATGAAAGCCCTCGCCCTCCCCTCGAAAAACCTTCGCAAGCACTCTTGCAGTTCGGCATAACCCTTCCACTTCCTGTCCCTTTTTTAAATTCCCAGCCACAAACAAATCCTCCATCTCTCTTTGCATGTGAAAGAACTCCCCTCTCTCCCTTTTAGCTTTCATCTTACAGTACCCTATTGCATACCTTTTTGTGTTTAATTTCACCCAATCCCACCACTCCCTTAGAGAGGAAAAAACAGGCCTCAGTGCCACCCACCCGCCATAGGCTTCCTCATAACCCTCCACAAAAGCCTTGTCTTGCAGCACTGACACATTCAGCTTCCAGAATCCCCTCCCGAAAGCCTGACCGCCTAACCTCAAAACACTCAACCCAGTGATGGTCTGAAAACCACACTGGCATAATTTCAGATGTGACAACCTGGCACTTCAAAGGAACAAAAATAAAATCTATCCGGCTTCTAAACCCCCTCGAATTCCCCCATGTGACGCCCGCTACCCCCGGATTTGCCTTCTCAAAGCTGTCCTGGAGTGACAACTCCGTAACTAACTTCCCCGGTGGACTCAATCACCCCCCATAATCATAACCCTGTTTGTGAGGCATATAGACCCCAACTCAGCAAACAGATCCCTCCTACCTCCTCGATCTGATGGTGCGTACACATTCACCACCCTTAATTACTGCCCTCTCCACTCACAATCCACCCCCAACACCCTCCCCTGCACCACTGAGAAAGCCTCTATGATGTTGAACTCCCGCCCTTTAAATAAAACCCCCACACCAGATGAATGCACACCCCCAACCCCCCACCTTGATTCTCCCTTCACCCATTCTGCTGAGAAACGTCTCACATCCCCCCCATCCTTAAGGTGCACCTCCTGCAATAAACATATCAAAAGCTACAGAAGACAGGTAATCGAAAACTGCCCTCCTTTTCACCCCATCCCGCAAACCCCTCACATTAACAGTCATTACAGACAAATTAAGCATTTTGTTTGAAGAAAGAACTTACCTCCCTCTGAAACAAAAACCCTCAAAAAGTCAAATCAATTGTCTCAGTCCTGTCCCCTCAGCCCCCGGCTCCTCAGCCGCCTGCTCCCCGGCCCCCGGCTCCTCCCCCGCCTGCTCCCCAGCCCCTGGCTCCCCCTCATCCATGGACACAAAGGATGTGTTATTTGGAGACCCAAGTGAATCATCACTCTCCGGTGACCCCAGCAGCGACAACCCCCCCCCTCCCCCCCCGCATGCCAGGTCCCCATCCCCCTCTCTCCCACCCGCCCAGTCCGGGACTTCTACCTCTCTTGCCGTACCCCCACAGGGGCCTGCCTCTTCATCGCCCCACTGCTGCAGAACTGGCTGGTTTGCTACCTCCACTGCCACAGTCTTCTTCCCAAATAATAATAAAAGCCCGGAGAAAAGCCTCTTCTCTGATGGTGGCTCGAGTGAGTCCCCTGCTTTCTTCGGGGCCTTCCGCCTCCGCCGCCTCGCCCCCTTGGTAGCAATGCTCATCCAACCCTCCGAGGAATTGCCTCCTGACTCTGAAACCTTCCTCCGCCCGTTGTCGCCTGTTAGGTGGGCTCTTGAAGGACTCCACGCCTTCCTGAGTCCGCTCCTCCCTAGCTACAGATACTGCCTCCCTCCCTGGTTCTTCTCCCTCTCTCACCTCAGCTGAAGGTGCCTCCCCTTCCCCAGTGGCCATTTCTGGCGTTACGTTTAAGGCCTTCCCCTCCTCCACAACCTCCATGTCCCCCCTCTCCGGGACCACGTCCTTAGGCCATCGTGCCCCCGAAGATCTTCTTTCAGCAGAATTCTAAACTGGCGCTTTGCTGTCCAAATCCCGTAGCTGTCCTTCAGGTATCGCACTCCTGGCAGCTCCTGCCCATATCTTGATAAAAAATTTCCTATCACCTCATCCCCTACACAAGGGTTATAAACATGAGTGGTTACAATCTTGAAATTCCTTCTCTCTAGCGATGTCACCACAAAAGAGGAGAGAGGTTCCTGTTCGCTCCTCTCCTCGCACAACTTCTTCACTGACTCGAAGCTCGCACTGCTGCCCAATGACAGGTCAAAAGCCTGAACTGCTCCATTCTTCTGCAGGCAAAAAACCCCTCCAGGATCCGCCTTCAGAAGGTCCAACAACACAACCTTCACAAACTCCACTCGAGACATGACGTTCTCTCCCTCGCCTCTCCACGTAAACCTTAAGGTATTTCGCATCCCAGCACCAGCTGGCTGAAAAAACCCCCTCTGGGCCATTTTAGAAAAAGGGTACAACCGTCTCAACTAAAGCCCACCACAACCGGGCTTTAGGAAACAGCAGACCCCTTACCAAAAAACAAAACAAAAAAGAAGATAATCACCAAGCAACTTGCCTTCTGCTTTGATGAAGAAAACCTTCCTGCTCCGTCATACGCCGAGAAACCCAGGTACGCATGTGACCTCTCGTCGTCGCCAGGTGCCAGCCCCCTCTTGGGACCTGGCTGGCAGGCTCGGGGGCGCAGGAGGTGGTGGCGGCGCTGGAGGAGGCGGTCCGTCTGTGGAAAAGAGAGACAAACACTCCATTTTATTACACAAAAGCCTGCTTTATTACATTTAAATTCAATTACATTTAAAAAAACGTATTTAAAAAAACAAAAAAAAAAACACGCAAAGCTCCTTCTAGACTCCCCGTTCCAAAAATCAGCTAAATATGCGGTCCCCTGATAGGGGACGTATCGCACAATAAACTGATAAGAACAGACACTACACTTTGATCTTAGCCATCAAACGGCCGAGGAGCCATAACCAACAAACGGGCACCTGCTCACTTCCCCCACCTAGTGGCCAAGGAAGGAGCAGCACGCACAGGGGGCGTCAAAACGGCTTGGTTCCGCCCCCCTGTCCCCTGTCCCCTGTCCCCTGTCCCCTGTCCCGTGCTGCAGCGAGCTATCTGTTGCACCCACCCACCTACCTTCCTTCCTTTTAAATTTACATTCCAATAAAAGCATTCATTAAAAAGCATTTATACATGGTTCACTGCATCAAATCATACATCACATTACGGTTAAAACACATTTGTAAAGGGGGGGATTCCCATTTCTTTAATTCCCCCCAATTAAAATGCACACAGTCAAGACACCACAATAAATTACTTTGAACACCAGCAAAGTTGGGCCGTCCGGTGGACGGAGCATCCAAAAATAGCACAAACCCAGGCGTGTTCCTCTCCACGGAAATCTCAAAGCTCAACATCAGCGAACCATCCGGGAAGGAAGTCCAAGAGGTGGCCCAAGCGGTATACCCTACAAGGTGTATAAGAAATGCCCAATACTCCTTGAAAGGCTCTGGAAGTTGTTCCGGAGGATCTGGAAAAAGGGCACCATTCCATCATGCTGTTCAACACACAGCTCTAAACATTTATATACACTTGTACACCTTGTTCAACACAAAGCCCTACACATTTATATACGCTTCTACCCCTAATCCACACAACACATAAACTTATAACAAACATTTCCACCTTTCCCATGCGGCGTGAAACCCACCAAGAAACCTCCCACTGAAAACGTCTCTCCACCTCCGCCCTCACTATTTCAAATACCCCCCTTGCCGTCCACCCCCTCTTACCCCCGCCTCTCTCACCCCGCGCTACCCACAGCTTGTGCTTTACCAAGCTAATCAGAAGCAAAACCAAAAACCCATCCCGCCCCTTCCTTCCCAAACTTCCCTCACTGGCAGCTTCCCAAATGCCACCAACCAGTTGAGTTCCCTTAACCTGTTGTCAAGGCCCTTGGGCTGCAACACTGCCCACGCTCCCCTCCCCACTCCAACACCCAAGCCTCCCTCCGGCCTAGCCTTCTCCCTCAGCACTGCGGACAGTCTCTTGTGATTCATCACAAGCCCTTTGTCCTTACACTCCGCATGCCCACTGGCCCAGTGCACCACCCGTACCAAATGAGCAGGAACCTTCTCCGCCCTGGGCACCCTATTGTCCCACTCTACAAGGAACCTAAAAGCCCCTGAACACCAAAACTGAACAAAAGACTGAAACTTATGTCTCCTTGGCCCTGCCAAAGCCACACACAAATTACAAAAAAATATAACATCTAATTTTAACGCAAAACACGGGACATCCCTCCCCCCATCCTCCACCACCTGGTACATTGTCACCCTCCGGACATATTCCCACCCCTCCCACAAAAACCGAAACACCGTTCGCGTCAGGTCCCTCCGCAAACCCAGTGGCATCACATACACCCTCGCCAGGTACAATAGCGAGGGCAGCACATCTGCCTTCAGCACAAGGACTTTACCGCTTATGGTCAAGTGCCTCAATGACCACAAGCCCAATTTCCTCCTCACCCCTGCCAACCGCCTCTCCCAGTTGTTCTTGGCATCCTCAGCGGCATCTCCCTGGAAATCCACCCCCAGAATCCGTATCGGCCCCTCCGTTAGACTTAACCCACATAACGCCTCAGCCCTCGCCTTCCACACACCAAAATACTTCATCTGTGATTTATCTACATTCAAAAGTGCTCCTGACCCCCTTGAAAAATCCCTCACCACCCCCAGTGCTTCCCTCAAATCCCTCTCCGTGCTCAAAAACAAAGTCATGTCGTCCGCGTACTGCGCCACCCTCAACTCCTCTCCTCCTCCACCTGGTATTGCCACCCCCTTAATGCACCTGCTCCTCCTTATGGCCTCTGCCAGCGGCTCCACATACAGCACGTACAGGAGCGGTGAAAGCGGACACCCCTGCCTGACCCCTCCCATCTGCCTCACCAAATCCCCTAACACCCCATTAATCCCCACCCTACTACCTACCCCAGTGTACATAATTTTGATCCACTTCAAAAAAAAAACACCAAACCCACACCTTGCCAAAATGTCAAACAAAAAGCAGTGCTGCACCCTATCGAACGCTTTTTCCATATCAAGGCCTGCCACTATCAGGGCAAGCCCCGATCATCCACCCATTCCAGCACATCCCTCACCAACTGAAGGTTGAACACCGCTGTCCGCCCCTCCACCCCACACGTCTGGTCTTCATGGACCAGATAAGGCATTGCAAGCCGCAGCCTCCCCGCCAGCACCCTAGCAATAACCTTGTAGTCCACTCCCAACAATGTTACCGGACACCAGTTTTTTAAATGCGTCGCATCCCCCTTCTTGAAGAGAAGTGAAACCACCCCCTCCCGCATTGTTGGTGCCAACTCCCCCCTCAAAAACACCTCCTTCACCACTTCCAACAGATCGGGCCCCAAAAGCCCCCAGAATTTTACATAAAATTCCTTCGGCAGCCCGTCTTTCCCCGGCACCTTCCCACCCTTCATACCCACCAGAGCTTTGTGCAACTCTTCTAGACTCACCGGCAACTCCAAAGCGGCCCCCACCCCCTCCGGCACCCCCTCCGGCACCCGCTCCTCTACCAATCCCAAAAATCTCTCCCCTACCCTCCTGTCTACTTCCCTCTCTGCAAACAACTCACTATAAAACTCAGTGGCTATACTCACCATTTCTGCCGTCTCCTTACACACCTTCCCGTCCGTCCCCTGCAGACCCCCCATCACCCTCTTGGATCTCGCTGCCTGCGCTGTCTGGAAAAAATATGCAGAACACCTCTCATCCTTTTCCTGCCTCTCCCCCTGACACTGAAAAGAATACTGACGCGCCCTGCCCTCAAAATAAAGCCTCATCTCCTCCTTTGCTTTTGCCCAGCACTCCTTATCAAACCCATCCCCTGCATTCCAGGCTGCATACACGTTTGCCAATTCCCCCTGCAACCTTTCAAAATGGCGCCTTTCCCTCTTCCTTTTACCCCTACAGTATGCCTGCACCCACCCCCTAGTGCGCTCCTTCATCATTTCCCACCAGTCAATCCTAGAACGAAAAAAGGGCTTTAAAACACCCCAACTCTTATACACCCCAATAAATCTAACACAAAAATTCTCCTCCTCTAAGACCCGCACATTGAACTTCCAGTATCCCTTTCCAAACACAGGCACAGCGACGCTCAAAGCCACCACCACTGCGCTGTGATCGGAAAAGAACACTGGCATCACCTCTGCAGAGAGCACTTTTTGCCCCCCCGGCACAAACACAAAATCCAGCCTGCTTTTGGACCCTCGAGAATTACCCCAGGTAAACCCCGGGCCCCCTGAATGCACCGCCCGAAAAGAATCAACCAACTTAAACCTTTTGAGAATCCCCTGTAAATGACCCAGACTTGAGTCCCCCCCCTCAAAACTAACATTGAAATCCCCCCCCAAAACAATAATGCGGTTTGTAGCCAAAACCAGATCTAATCCCAAAAACAGTTCCCTTCTCCCCGATGGCACAGTTGGAGCATACACATTTATCATGCGCAGCTTTATTCCCCTCCAATCTGCATCCACCACCAGCACCCTCCCCTGCACATACGAAAAACTGTCCACCACCACAAAATCCCTTGACCCCAACAAAATCCCAACCCCGGAGGAATGTACCCCCCCCACACTCCAAAAGGAATTTCCCCTCCCCCACTCCCCCGAAAACCTCTTAGTGTCCTCCTCCGAGCGCAGATGTACTTCCTGGAGGAAAAACACAGCCGCTTTTTGCGTGTCCAGGAACTGGAAACCCCCCCCCCCTCTTCTGCCCCCCCGCCAAACCCCTTACATTGCAGGTCATTATCGATAAGACTGCCATTATGCAGGTCACACAGAAAAGGAAACACAAACCCATACAACCAACACTTTACACTCAATCCCCACTCTCCACAAAACCCACCCCCATCCCCTCCTCGCTCAAATAAGCCACGTCGTTTTGCCCTGTTGAGAAAAGCCCCACATTTTCATACCCCACCTCCGACAACGGCGATGAGGAGCCTTCCACAAGACCCTCCTCACTTCACACGCTCATCGCCACATCAGAGTCCGACTGAGGCTCCACTGTCTTCACCTTCTTGCTTGGGAGGACTTCCTCCGCTGCCCTCCCCCAGCCCAGTTGACGGTCAGCCTCCTCCAAAGAAGGCCAGTCCACCCCAATGCTGCGCTTGTGCTTTGCCGCCTCCTTCCCATCTCCCCGCACCACTGAAGAGGAAACCCCTTCTGAGGCCGTGCCCCCCGAACCCTCTGCCACTGCTTCCTTCTCCTTCTCTTCTCCTGCCGGCTCCTTCGCCAGCTCTCCCACAGCTGCCTCTAGGACCGCCAACGCCGCCCCTTGCACATCCTTCTCCTGCTCAACCGGGGTCACCGCCCCCTCGACCGGACCCACCTCCACGGAAGGATCCTCTGCAGCCCAATCTGCAAACTTGCCTTGACCTCCATCTTTCAGTGTTGCCTGCTCCTCTGCTCGGGGCAAAACCTGGACCGGATCTGGATCAGGCGCAGCCCCACCGGATCCCGAAGCCTGCTGCGCTGCACCTCCCGCTCCACCAGGGGGCTGTCTCCCCCTCTGCACAGCCTCCGCAAATGACCTATTCCGCTTCGGACAATTCCGGACCAGGTGTTCCGTGCTGCCACAAAGATGGCAGCTCTTCTTCTGGCTGCATTCTCTGGCCACATGGCCCTGCTCCCCGCACAAACTGCAAACAAAGGGATCCGTGCAATCCTTCGCCATGTGGCCGTAACGAAGACATCTGCGGCAGTATGTTGGTAGTCCAGCATAGGTAAGGTAACCCTTATCTGGCCCGATGGAAAACACTGCCGGCAGATGCCTCACTCCACCAATACCCCCGGCATCCCTCATAAGCCTCACCAGGAACTGTCTTTTGCCGTTCCACACGCCAAACGCGTTCTTCCCTCTGACGCCTGGCTTCAGCACAGTGCAGTACCGGCCCAAAAAAACTTCCACATCCCCCGCCGAAAAAAAAGGGTTGTACATTAAAACTGTGACCAACTTAACGTCCAAAGAAAAAAGTGGCTCCAACACAATCCCAGAAAAAACTTCACTTGGACCCCAAGCCTTGTAGCATTGAAAACACTCCAAACAAAGTGCTTCACTATCCAACGTGACATCAAAAAACCCACGTGACTGGTAATCTTGAATGCAGTACATTCTCGTGACCTCCACCGAAAAACACTTTTGAAAAATAGCCACCACCACATACCGTAAATCCACTTCCTGCCGACGTGGCGGTGCGACCACCACACGCAACGTATTGCGGCGTCGCACCCCACTAGTTGCAAACTCCGGCGCTGGGCCTTCCATTTACCCGACTCCTGCGTCCTCACACGAAAAACACTTACTTCACTAATTAATTAGTAACAGTAAATTTACCTGAAGCGAAACCCAGGTGTTCTGCAGCCTCCACGGAATCCGTAGAGGACACACTCAACAGTCAGGGAGGACCTAGGCAGCAACCTGTTTCGGGAGACAGAGGAAACAACAAGGCCCCAGACCCGTCTGGCCACGGTGCACTCCCAGAACAGATGGTAGATGTGTTCTGAGTCTGTGCATCCGTGGGGGCAGCGCTCGGTCAGGGCCAAGTGCCGCTTGAACATGAATGACCTGGTGGGGAGACACATGTGGGCAGACATCCAGGCAATGTCCTTTTGCTTATTGCTTAAACTTTTGTTTAGGACATTAGCCCAGATTATAGACGGGTCCAGGGTCGTGCTGCCCCTCGGGAGTGTCATGGTCTCCTTTGATCTTAAATGAGCCATGATTATTTTATAGCTCCACGAGGTCAGCCCGGCCCTGGGCAATCCTGCCCCAAAAGCAAAGTCCCTCAGGGCTCGATATACATATGGGGGGTCCCAGCTGTATGGTATGGTGAGGTCCAGCGCGCACAGGCCCATCGTCCTCAGGAAGGGAGTGGCATAGTACCTAGCAAAGGCACCAGAGGCCTTCTCGACCTTCCGAATGTTCTGGACCAGTGTGGCCAGACCCTGCACCAAAACAATGTTAACAATGTCTGGAACCCCCCTGCCCCCATTCCCCTCTTCCTTGAGGAGGGTACCTCTTTTTAGCTTTTCCATGGTGCTCCCCCAGACAAAGCGGAAGGCCATTCTAGTAATAAGTTTACTAGTGGCCTTGTCTGGGGGAAACACCCTCCCCAAGTAGAGACAAATGGGAAGGACTATTGCCTTCAGGACCAGGATCTTACCCGTCTGAGTCAGAGGCCGCACGCCCCAGCTCCGGAGTTTAACCTGGACGTGGCGGAGGGTTTCCTCCCAGCTCAGCCTTCCTTCTCCGTCTGACTGGAAGGTCACCCCCAGGAGCTTGATCTTATCTCTGCGTACAGGGAAAGAAACGGTTAGTGGCTCCTTCCAATGCCGAGACAGAAACAGCTCACTCTTGTCCCTATTGACTAGGGCGCCCGTGGCTGCACAGAAGTCATCCAGCACCTTGTTGGCAACGGTGATGGAGTGACTGTCTGTGCCGACGATGGTAATGTCGTCCATGTACGCCATCACCCTAAGCCGCTCCCCCTGGGCCCCGGGCAGTGGATATCCAGCAATGCCCGGGTTGCCCCTGATGGCCTGAAGGAACGGCTCGAGGTAGATGACGTACAGGAGGGATGCTAGGGGGCATCCCTGCCTGACGCCAGACCTAATGGCAAACGGGGCGGATGGTTGCTTGTTCACAACCACCCTCCCCGAGATGTCAGTCAAACACATTTTGGTCCAGCGCAGGAGGGAGCTAGGAAAATTAAACCTCTCTAGCACCCTCTCCAAGCACACATGACTTACCCTGTCAAAGGCCTTCTCCTGGTCTAGGCTGAGAAGGCCCAAGGGGGACCCGCGCTCCCCGGAGTGGATTATGACATCCCTCACGAGGAGCAGGTTGTCGTTTATGGACCTCCCTGGTATACTGCACGTTTGGTCAGGGCCGAACACCGATGTCATCAGGTGTTGGAACCTCCTCATCAGCGCCTTCGCCATGATCTTATAATCAGCTGAGAGGAGGTTAATCGGCCGCCAGTGCCGGAGGTCCTTCAGGTCCCCCTTCTTAGGGACAAGAGCAACCGCACTCTGCCTCAGTGAAGCCCCCAGCCGCCCCTCCCTGTACGCCGCCCTGAAGACTTCCGCCACATCCTCCTTCAGGAGATCCCAAAAGGCCTGATAAAATTCGGCCGGGATCCCGTCAGGACCAGGAGCTTTATGCTGATTAAGGGAGCGCACGGCCCGGGTGAGCTCCTCGGCGCTCAACTCTGGTTCCCTGCTCTCATCCCCCAGGCGTCTGTCCAGGCAGCCCAGGAAGGTGTCCATGAGAGCCCCGTCTGCGGGCCTTATGCTGTACAGACCCGCATAGAACTCCCTGGCCACCTCCCGGACCTCGGCCTCTTCAGACACCACCACCCCTCTGCTGTTATAGAGGGAAGAAATGTTATTTGCTTTTGACCGTAAGGTAATTATTGTAAGTTTGTGTCATTTGATCCAGGTTTATCATTGGAGATTTCCCTGCAGAGTTTGTTGAGTTGTTCCATAACGGTGTCCTGGTTATTAAGGCGCCTACTCACCCCCTGACTCGGTCCGCCCCCAGGTCTCCCCTCCACACTGCCTGGCAGGTTCCGGCCTGGAGAGGTGGGACGTGATGGCTTTGCCCCAGGGTCCCCCTTTGCTTCAGAGGGCCCTTGAGAGGAGAGCTGCTGAGTGCTCTTGTTGGGTGCGGGATCAGGGCCAGGAAGTGGCCGGTCATTGGTAGACCTATTTTGGAAAGTGATGGACTTTGTGAGAGTTTCTCTTTGGTGGAGATGCAGTGGTGTAGATGGCTTACTAGGGCGAGGTGGGGGTTCTGGCCTGACTGTGGGTGGACTGATGTTCCTAATGTTTGTGTTTTTCTGCTGTATCTTGTGGATTGGTAGTTTTGTGTGGCGTACTATTGCTGGGTTTGGGGGTTGACCGGGTGGTTCTGTCCTGTTTGTTTTGTTATTGTGTTTTCCCTTCCTTTTTCTATTAGCCACTTGCCATTTTATGGTGTTATCTGAATCTATATCTGCACTAGAGGAGTCCGACTCCTCCACCGTGATAGGGGTGTCGGAGTCAGGCTCCTCTTTCACTGTGGTGACTGTCTGTGTGGGTAATATATCTTCAGAGGGGGCTGTGCGTAGGGGAGAGCCAGTGTCAATGGTGCTTAGGGGGCCTTGTGCAGTGTCTTGTGTGGGACTGGTTGTTGCAGGCTGTGGGGAGGGGGTTGTGGTTGGTGTTCGGGTTCTGGGTGCTGGGGTAGGGGTAGGGGTAGGTGGGCGTGGGGGGGGCAGTAGATGGTGGAGGAGGTGCGGTGTTCCTAGCCCTGTTCGCGTACGAGAGTGGGCAATCTCTATAGAAATGCCCACTCGCTCCGCAGAGATTACAGGGCTTTGGGTCCCGGCATGCCCTGGTCTCGTGCTCGCCTCCACAGGTCTTGCACTTGACCACTGTGCAGGCTGCGGCTAAGTGACCTAGCTCACCGCAGTTCCTGCACAGCTTGGGCATGCCGTTGTAGAACACCACACCCCTATCTCTCCCCAGCGTGATGGTGCTGGGGATATGACATACCCCTCCCACTACTGAGGGGTCGGGTTTTAGCTGGACCAGCCACTTTCTGGCCCCGGTCCACACTCCATCCTCATCAAGGACCCTCCTAACGTCGGATTTAACATTGCTGTACCTGCCCAACCACGTCGAAACATCGTGGTCCTGCACAGTCTCGTTGTAAAACTGTACAGTAACCACTTTGTTCTCCGTGTCGGACAGGGGCTCGACCGCAAAGTTGTTAAGGGGACGCCTGTCCTTCCCCTCTCTATAGAGGTTCCAGAACCTCTCCAGTATATTAGGGTTTTTGAAACTGATCTCAAAAATGTCCCCTTGACCCGGAACCTTTACCAGGCAGTTGAGGTCAGCTGGCACGAAGCCCATACCTCTCTGTAGCACTGCCCTGCTAAACTCCAGACGGGTCAAACCTGTCACTCGTCTCGGGTCGAGTTAGGTTCGGGCCTGCAGCACGACCTTCCCCCCCTGCGGTTGCTGGTCCAGGGGCGCCCTCCGTAGCTGCGCCCTCGGCCCCCTGTCCCGGCGGGGGGCTCGCACCGGTGCTGCCGCCTCCCACCTCGACCCCCTGGATCCATGTCAGGCGGACGGCGTTATGGCGTCGCGTCCCTGGAACAGGTCTGGCTGCCATCCCCCTTCCTCTCAGTTAGGCCGGACTCCGCACTGTTTGAAAAAGCACAGAGACAGCACTCAGGAGATGGTGTTCCTTCCGGGAGGACCAGGAATCAGCAACGCAATGCAAGCAGAAAAGGGACCAGCCAAGGGCTGGCCCCTCACACCGCTGCGTGAGGACCTCCCTTTCTGGTGCAGGCGGCAAGCGTTGATCCTCAGATGGTGTTGAGGTCTGGATCGCCGCCTTCCGTCTCAGGGGGGTCTGCTGCTCCAGTCCTCCCAACTGCCTGCTCCTCAGCTTCGTCCTCCGGGTCTGGCCTGCTGGTTCTGCTGCGGGCCTAGGAGAAAAGGAGGGAGAGGCGGATAACCAGGGCGAAGGCCCAGCTGGTAGCTGGTGAGGCCCGGAGAGAAAAGCAGCCCTTCCGGGCCTACTCTCCGGGCAAGATCCGCACTCCCCTCGGGCCTCCTGGCGTCAAGCGTCCGCAGCAGTAGTGTCGATCCCGGAGCGCTGGAGTCCTACAGCAGGGGTCCTCCTGGTGCTGTCCTGGCTTCGGCGTTGGGGTTTAGCAGGCCGCGGTCAGGCCACTGGTACCTGCCTCGCCCCAAACGCTGGTGACGGTCCGGCCTTGTCCGCTGGTCTGGTTTTGAACCACAGCCGCAGGCAAGCCACTGGTACTGTGATTCTCCACCAGACCTTCAGGGAACAGAAGGGGGCAGTTGAGAGAAAGAGAAGAGAGAAAGTGAAAGACACACCCACCCAAGTTACAAACCAGCCGAAAAACCCTTCGTCTCCCACTAGTGGTAGTGTGAGGCAAAGGATTTATTCGTACTGAAGAGAAACCCAGGTACGCATGTGCCCTCTCGTCGTCGCCAGGTGCCAGCCCCCTCTCGGGACCTGGCCGGCAGGCTCGGGGGCGCTGGAGGAGGCGGTCCGTCTGTGGAAAAGGGAGAGACAAACACTCCATTTTATTACACAAAAGCCTGCTTTATTTATTACATTTAAATTCAATTACATTTAAAAAAACTGTTATTCAAAAAATTTTTTTTAATTAATTAATAAAATAAAAAACGCACGCACGCAAAGCTCCTTCTAGACTCCCCGTTCCAAAAATCCGCTAAATATGCGGTCCCCTGATAGGGGTCGTATCGCACAATAAACCGATAAGAACAGACACTACACTTTGATCTTAGCCATCAAACGGCCGAGGAGCCATAACCAACAAACGGGCACCTGCTCACTTCCCCCACCTAGTGGCCAAGGAAGGAGCAGCACGCACAGGGGGCGTCAAAACGACTTGGTTCCGCCCCCCTGTCCCCTGTCCCCTGTCCCCTGTCCCGTGCTGCAGCGAGCTATCTGTTGCACCCACCACATACATTTACATTCCAATAAAAGCAATAATTAAAAAGCATTCATACATGGTTCACTGCATGAAATCATACATCACATTACAGTCAAAACACATTTGCAAATGGGGGGGATTCCCATTTCTTTAATTCCCCCCCATTAAAATGCACACAACAGTCAAGACATCACAATAAATTACTTTGAACACCAGCAAAGTTGGCCCGTCCGGTGGACGGGGCATCCAAAAATAGCACAAACCCAGGCGTGTTCCTCTCCACGGAAATCTTTAGTAAAAGGCGAAAGATTTTTTATTATTTTTTTTATTTATTAGAAAACCATAGCACTTGTAAATTACAGGTCACAAACATAACATAAGCCACCTTAAACATTACAATCACTATCCCAACAACAAGTCAACCAAGAAGCACCCTTCATCCCAAATCAGCTATATCCCCTCTCCAAAATTAAATTACAGAAAAGACAGAATCACAAGTTATTTTCCCAATCAACTCCCACAATTTATCAGCTCACCCACTAATATACACACCCCCCCCCCTCAAACCCAGCTACTAACTAGCCAGGTCTTTATACAAAACCCATGGTTAGAATAACCAACATAATTCCCCACATATTTACCAATTATCTACAAACACTTCAAAAAAACCGCTCCAATTATAAACCAAGCCTGAAAATCAAGCATTCCAAAACAAAAGGTAAGTAAATAAATACATAAGGAAAATAAATAAGGAAAATAAATACAAATAAAAATAAAAATACAATCAAACAATCAGAAGCTGAAAACCCTTGCCAACCCCCCCCAGCGATTCTGAACCCAATCATGTCCCCTCACCGCCCCATCCACCTTCACCCGCTCTGCCACTCTCCCCCGAAACCTATAGTAGAGCTGGCTAGGGGTTAAGATCCGTTCCCTCCTCCCCACCACCTCGATCCTATCCTCCCAGAGTACCCATTTTGAATACCCCAGGACATCCCATAAGACCCCAGAAGACACGGTTCCCAACACCCCTAACCTCTTCTGATACAACGCGCCTTCCATGGTCAGCGCAAAACTAGGTCCCGCCCGCCTCAAAAGGCTCAGCACCAAGGCCCAGTAACCCCTTGCAAACTGGCAATCCCATAAGGCATGTGGAACCGTCTCCGATTCCCCACACCCCCTCGGGCACAATGCACTTGCCGCACACCCGCGCCGATACATAACCTCGCGAACTGGCAAGCGGCCTAGCGCGCAACGCCACTGGATGTCGCGCACCATACCGGGGGCATTGCCTCCACTTATCTTCCCCCAATCGATCCCCAGGAGGGCCCCAGAGGGGGCGACAATCTGCCTAAATGCCAAGCGCGCATACAGAACCCTGTGCTGCAAATCATCCCGTGCCAGGGGCGATGGACACTGACGGAGAAAGCTCACCACTGCCTGATACGCTGGCGACAGGACATCTGCCCGCGGAACCACATGCGTCACCTCCACCAAATGCCGAAGCACGTTCGACAAGAACAACCGTGCAAAATAAAAACATTTATGCGGAACACGATCCAGCAATACTCTGCATCCAAAGCATGCATACAAAGTGTCCAGCTTCAAGGGCACCCTCGGGACGCCCCGACCCCCTTTATCCACCGGCAAGTACATCCATTCCCGACGTACATACCCACGCCTTGCACCCCACAGGAACTTGAAAACCAAGCTAGTCAACGCCAGCTTGGTACGAATTGGCACTGGAAAAATATAGGCAAGGTGAATGAGGAGCGGGAACAACGCCGACTTCACTGCCACCACTTTACCTGTCAAAGACATTCGTCGCTTCGACCACATCCACAAGCATGCCCGCACCAGTGCCAAACGTGTCTCCCAATTACGCTCTGCACTGCCCCGGGGATAAAATCAGATCCCAAGGATTTTTAAACCGTCCTGACACCTGCTGAACCCGCCACAATCCCCCACGTCCTCTGTCCACCTGCCGCAGAACAAAACCGAGGACTTCTTAAAGTTCACTTGGGAACCTGTTCCTGCCCCAAAGGTGTCAATGAGGGTGCGCACCCGAGCCAGAGACCGAGCAGACGACACAAAGAGTGTTGTGTCGTCCGCATATTGTTGTATCTTGAGCAGCGCTCCTGCCGCTCCCGGAATACGCACACCATCCACCCCAGTATCACGACGCACAAGTTCCGCAAAAGGCTCCATGTACAGGACATATAGCAGCGGTGAAAGTGGGCACCCCTGCCTTAGTCCACCAGCCTGCTCAACTGCCCCACTCAAGAACCCGTTAATTTTGATGCAGCTGTACACATCTCTGTACAACATATGCAGCCAGCTCATAAAACGAGGCCCGAAGCCCATGCGCCGCAATACCCCAAACAGGAACCCGTACTGGACCCGATCAAAGGCCTTTTCCTGGTCAATGCTGACCAGGGCAAGGGGAAGGTTCCGTTCCTCAACCCAGTCCAGCACATCCCGCAGCAGCAACAAGTTCCATCTACAGGAGCGCCCAGGAACCCCACAGGTTTGATCTTGGCTTACCAAGCTCCCCATCACCTGCCTCAGGCGAAGGGTGGCTACCTTAGCCAACACCTTGTAATCGACCGTCAGCAAGGTGAGGGGACGCCAATTCTTCAAATCCGTCCGATCCCCTGCCTTAAAAAGTAAGGCCAAAACCCCCTTCTTCATAGAAGCCGACAAGCCCCTCCCCCCCTCCAAAAGAGCAGAGTAGACCTCTACGAGGTCTGGCCCCAGTAGGTCCCAAAAGGCCAAATAAAACTCCTTGGGAAGCCCGTCATGACCCGGAGCTCTCCCATCCCTCATTAACTTTAGCACTGTTGTCACCTCCTCCAGCAACACAGGTGCTTCCAACACAGGTGCTTCCAACGCCTGAGCTTCCCCCTCCCCCAGACGTGCCGTAACGCAGTCTAACAAGGCTGCCTCCAACCCAGGGTCACACACCCTCTTGCTGAACAGGCAGGAATAAAAATTCTCAGCCGCGTTCAGCATTGCTGGCACCTCTGTCACCAAACCGCCTACCCCCTTCAAACCAGCAATAACGGAGGCTCTCCTACGTGCTTTAACAGCCTGAAAAAAGTAAGCGGAGGGCTTTTCACCCTCCTCCAGCTCACGTATCCTTGCCTGGAAGGCCAAAGTCTTCACCCTACCCTCTAAAAGCCTTCTTACACGCTCCTTAACACCTTCATACTTAGCCCAATCGACCACCACCCCACTGTTAAACTGGGCATGAAGATAGGACAGTGAGTCTAGCCACTTCCTCACCTCTGCCCGTTCCCGCCGGCGTGCGCAAGTGCTATATCTCTGGCAGAAGACCTTAAAACGGGCCTTAGCTGCCTCCCACCACTCAACCACTGAATGATAAAAAGGCCGCAACGCCCTCACTGACCTATAAAATTGAGCGAAGTCCGCCTTGAAGTTACCAGAAGTCAGCAGGGACACATTCAGCTTCCACAACCCAGGCCCCCGTAATGGCCCACCACTACTAACCGACACACTGAGCATGTCATGATCTGATGCCCATAATGGAAGCGTTTTACATGATACATGCCCCAGTTCTTTTGCCACAAATATATAATCAAGCCGGCTCGCTGCTCCTCTGGAATTTCGCCACGTATGCCCTGCCGCCCCCGGATGCGCTACACGATAGACATCAACTAGAGAGAAATCCCTCACTACCTCGGCAAGCGCTTTAGCTGAATAGTCAGAGCCCCCCCCATCTACCCCCCCCGCCCCACCATCCAGAGACACATTGAAGTCCCCACCCAATACCACCGGCCGAGAAGTAGAGAGACACCCCGGCAACTCCCTAAACACCTCCAGCCGCTGTCCACTTTGTGTAGGCGCATAGACAGACATTTATTATTCTAAATTTAAAGGAAAAAAAAGAAACATCCACAAACATGACCCTCCCTGCCTCCACCCACACCACCTCCTCTACTACAAACCCCTGCCCCTTGAACAAAATCCCTACCCCGTTTGAGTGTACATTACCCACTGACCAAACAGCAGGCCCCCACCTCCACTCTCGTGAAAACCCCGCTACATCCCCCTCATCTTTTAGGTGCACCTCCTGCAGAAGAAACACCTCTCCGTGCATTGCTGCCAAAGAAGAAAAAACAGCTGCTCTCTTAACAGGGTTACGCAACCCCCTAACATTTGCAGTAATAAACCTTATTTCCATGATTTAGAGGAAATTTCACAGAAACATACAAACCCCTCCTTCAGACACCCTCCTCCCCACTACCCTCCTGCCCTTTCCCTATTTCCATTCCCATAGTCTCAGAGAGCCTCTCCACGTCCCAAACGTCCAGAAAACCGGGTGGAGACCCAAGCTCCATGTCAAGGTCAATAGCTTGCTGATCCCCCCCCCCCCTTGCCCCGCCAAGACATTGTACCGGTTTGACAGAGACAAACCTGGAGCGGACTTTGCCGCAGAGCAGAGCTCCTCCTTGTCCCCCGACAAAACCCGCTTCTTAACCGGCACCCTTGCCCAATCCGCTACCTGACCCCCCTCAGGGGGAGGACTGTCCTCCCATCGCGTCGGCGTAGCCAGATCTGCGGAAGTGAGCAGGGCCGCTCCCTCCGCCGAAGGAGACAATGCCCCCACCCCAGCCCCTGGGGAGCAGAGCACAGGGGTGCCTTCACCCCCAGACCCCACAACAGGGGTCACGGGATCACTCTGGACCACTGACGTGCCAGGCCCTACAGGAGAAAAAGACAATGGACCAAAAATGCGTGCCATTCCGAAATCCTGGCCACGGTCAGGAACGGGAGCCGGATCCACAGCCGAAGTAGAGCACACATCCAGCGGCAGGACAGGAGCTGCTGCCAAGGCCGCAACAGGATCGGAACCCTGAACCAGACCCGGTTCTGGGACCGAGGGAGAACCCAGAAGCACTACCGGATCCGAAACGCCAACGGGCCCCGGAACAGAAGACACAGCCCCTGGATCCCGGTCCGCCCCTGAAACACCCGCAACCACCGCAGAGGCCTCCGCTCCCTGGATCTTCCCATCACCGACTGGAACAGCGGCCTCCTCCAAAGCCGCTTCAGGAACCGAAGCTGCAGCGGGTGTAGATGCAGTACCTGCCAGTACCACCTCCAAGCCCCCAGGGGGAACCGCGCCCCCAGGGGGAACCGCACCCCCAGGAGGCCCCAGGTCTCCACCCCCCCCCTCCCAGGCTCCCACTGGAACAGCCCTGCGAAAGTCTTCACCCGCTCAGGGCAGGTGCGGAACAGGTGTTCTGACGAGCCACATTGACTACATGTCTTCGGGGCAGTACAATCCTTCATTTTGTGCTGCGCCGACAGGCAATGTCTGCACCTGTCGGACACACACACATCCTTTACATGTCCAAACAGTCCGCATCGCCTGCAGTACTCCGGTTGCCCTGGGTAAAAAAGATAGCCTCTGTCCGGCCCAATTGAAAAACTCCCCGGAGGGTGAGAGAATCCACCCACCCCCTGCGGGTCCTGGCGAAAACGAACATTATATCTGCGCTTCCCATTCCAAACCCCGTATTGGTTGCGAAGCTTCATGCCCTCCTTAATATCAACGCAATACCGTGCCAAAAAACACAAAATGTCCGCCTCCTTCACAAACGGGTTGTACATGTGGATGGTCAGCGGGCGGAGCACCTTAGAATACAGCAGCTCCACCCGCACACCCAGCAACTCCTGCGCTTCCTTATGTCCCATGTAGCGCGCATAAAAATTAAAACAGGCCGCTTCAGAAAAAAAAGTCAAATCGAAAAAACCTCTTCCAGAAAAATCTTGCAAACAATAAATCGTCTCCGAATCCAAATCAAACAAGCCTTTCAAAACTTTCTCCACCAAAAAAACCAAATTAAATGACTTACGCACCTGCTCGTTATTTCCCATATCAAACCGAACCGTATTCTTCAGCCGCACCCTATGGGCCGGCATTCCTCCGCTATTGGTCGCCATCACCTACCTGCTGAAGAGAAACCCAGGTACGCATGTGCCCTCTCGTCGTCGCCAGGTGCCAGCCCCCTCTCGGGACCTGGCCGGCAGGCTCGGGGGCGCTGGAGGAGGCGGTCCGTCTGTGGAAAAGGGAGAGACAAACACTCCATTTTATTACACAAAAGCCTGCTTTATTTATTACATTTAAATTCAATTACATTTAAAAAAACTGTTATTTAAAAAAAAATTATTAATTAATTAATAAAATAAAAAACGCACGCATGCAAAGCTCCTTCTAGACTCCCCGTTCCAAAAATCCGCTAAATATGCGGTCCCCTGGTAGGGGACGTATCGCACAATAAACCGATAAGAACAGACACTACACTTTGATCTTAGCCATCAAACGGCCGAGGAGCCATAACCAACAAACGGGCACCTGCTCACTTCCCCCACCTAGTGGCCAAGGAAGGAGCAGCACGCACAGGGGGCGTCAAAACGGCTTGGTTCCGCCCCCCTGTCCCCTGTCCCCTGTCCCGTGCTGCAGCGAGCTATTGTGGAAGTAAGCCGTAGGCCCAAGAAAGCCTCATATGCAAATATATAAATAATTAAATAATACAGTCAAGATCTAGTGGAAAAGTACTGAGATGGGGGGTTGTGAGAGGGTGCAGGATAGTTCTCTGTCAGCAAGGACGAGGGCATCTAGCACACCAGTCAAAACAGGAATGTTTTCCTCCTGTGTTCCATAACAAAGCAGGAGTTGAACTTATAGATCGTGCTGACCTAACAGGTGGGAGGAGAGTTCACAAACAATTTTATTTGATAGATCAAGAGTGCCCTCAAGCGCATAGGGTAAGAACAGGTCATATAACATATTAATGTTGTGCCTAATTTGTTATTGGATAAAATAAGATATTATGAAAAGGTGTTACCACATATCATTGGTGTATTAGCAACGTAAAGGAGGAGTTATGATATTGTAAAAACTAATGTTTGTTATTGTTCGGGGAATTCTGAATCCTCTGCGTAGGTTTGTGGTTTTCCCATGTTGAATCAACATTTGACCATTTAATAAAAGATTATACTTCTGCTATTTCCTTCATCTTTATCTTGAGTATTCTTCCACTCGAAAAACCCATCTCAAATTGAACTTAACGAGGAGGGAGTCAAAGGACTTACTTCAACAGTTGGCGAGCCAGCAGGGACTCCAAGATCCCGGGGGGAGTACAGGAGGGAACCAACGGCGTGCGGTGTTTTTCTTCAAGTTAGAGACCGGTCAATAGTGAGAGGTAAGCAGACACCTTTTTTTTAAAAAGTCTGCAGAGAGGAATTACCCGCACTCCGTTGGCCCCAAGTGTGGTCCTACACCGGTGACGGAGCTCCAGTGGGTGAGTGGATTAATTGAATTATATTGATTATAAAAACAAAATAGAGAGGATAAATAGGTAGAAAAATTATTGTGATGAAGTAGAAATAAGCAGAAGTGACTCTGAGTGTCAAGATCTCTGAGTGAGTGTGATATTTTGTGTTTTGTGTATATTGTGTGATTTAAGTTGTGCAGAGCTTGAAAGATAGCCTGAATAAAAGAAGAGCTTGAAAGATAGCCTGCAGAGCTTGAAAGATAGCCTGAATAAAAGATGAGCTTGAAAGATAGCCTGAATATGACAACACTGTGGGGGAGTACTGAACTCCAAGTTAGCTAACCAAAAACTCTGAGCAACTCTTGAGCAATATAGAGCAATTCCGGATTGTGGGTCGCGTAGAGGTTGTGTGTAAAGGGACGCCTTTCCCTTCAAAGTCCGCCACAAACGGTGAATAGAGTGAAGCAGTTGAAAGATACTGCCACTGCTATATTACGGTAGGGACAAATAGGGAAACAGTGTTGTGAGAAAATAATCTTTCTAAAAGACAAAAAAAAACTATTTAAAAAAAAAAGTTATGTTGTGTGGCCAAATAATTTACTGTTGTTAATAATACTATAGTTATAATTTTTTGTAAATAGTACTATATGTATATACATATATCTCAATTGATCAAATTAGAACAAATAGATCCATTGCACGGGTTGTACAATCAAACTGAAGATAATCGATTAAGCAATACTGTAACAGGAGAACAATAGAAAAAAGATAAGGTGGTGTACTAACATTATATGATAATTTGTTGTATTTTGGATATGCTGTATATAATGCTGAAGGAAATTATGTAAATAACAGGGTTTTACTTAGATAGATAGTACTCCACTAGAAAAGTGGAAATATTATGTGTCTGTTATTGTGTATGTTATTGTGGGAAAAGATACAGTGGGAGAATAATTAACATGAGAACAGTTATATGGAGTAAAATCTCTGTGCTGCCATCCAGGGATTAATAAATCCCTACCCAAGGCCACAGAAACAGGAGAAATATTTAAAATATGTTTAGACTGGTGGGCAGACGGAGCCGTTTGGCTGGAGTGTACCCCAGTGAGGGAATTGAGAACTGAGGAGGTAGAAGGGGAAGTTGAGCAGGGGCATTCAGGGGGAGGAGCCACACAGTCACAGTCACTAAATGGGAACTAACAGGATTAAAGGTAAAGGCGTGGCTACCAAGAACAGAGTGGTCCCCTGAATTATAATAATAATAATAAATCAATTAAGAATAAATTAATGAATTATAAATTAATGAATTATAAATCAATTAAGAAAAATCAATTAAGAAAAATTATTATTTTTTGTTTTTATTGTTTATTATTTTATTTTATTTTATTTTTATTTTTTATTTTAAAAAGAAAACATGGAGGCAAAGTTATTATAGTTGTAAGTTTTTCATTTAGTTTTTATTTTTTATCAGTTTTTAATTTCACTTTCTAATTTAGAGGGAGAGAAAGTGTAAATTATTAATATTGGTTTTGAAGGTTTTAAATTACTCTATATGCAATCAGAAACTGAAACTAAAAAGAATTCATGATTCATTTTTATTTTTATTCCAGTTCATTTTGCACCACTACAGTTAGTTTTAAAAGTTTAAAAGTCACTTTATTTTTATTTTTATTTCAGTTAACTAAAATGTTTTTATTTTTATTTTTTATTTTTTATTTTTGTTTCAGTTTTAGTTTCACTTTCAGTTAACTAGAATAAGCTTGCATGGGCTAAAGAAAAATAAAGATTTGAAAACGCGAAAGGGCGAGACTTTAAAGACACCTCTCTCCTGCATGAGTGAATTATTTCAAACTATGAGACTTGAAATATGACTATGAGAAGACTATGAAAAAATGGGAAAAGTGGACAAGAGGTGGTCCCTTGGTATGGCCTAAGGAAGGTATTTTTGGACTTCAATACCTGCCATCAGTGGAAGCAAATGGAGCTACAGGCCTGTATCCCCTATTGAATAGCACTGGGGAACAAGAAGATTTGAGCCAGGGGCCTGAGACTACTGTGAGGATGAGACCAGAGTTGGTGAAAGTGAAAGGGACCCTGGAAGTAGAAGGTAATTTGGAAACCGTTTTAATAAGATCAAAAGTTACAGCAGCAGGCCCAGAGGAAGGAGAATCAGAGACAGCCCAGAGTGACAGCCGAGGAAACGAGGGAAATCCCGCAAATAGCACACCATTCCCATGCCTCCACACACCTCATGACGGGCCAGAGAATCAGGGAATGACAAGTTGCAAGAAAGAAACAGTCAAGTCATTGGGGGCACGTGAATCTGAAAGGAGCAGCAAGCGAGGATGTGCCACCAGATATCAACAGGCAATGGAAGAAGCAGAGGGATGTGAGAAGTGAGAAGAAGGTGTGAGAATGTGAAATGTGAGCAGAAGAAACGAAACCGAAAGGAGAAGCAAGAAGAGCTGGAAGAGACCCAAGGAGAGGAGAATATGACATCAAAGGAAAAGTGAAACTAAAGTCAACTGCCATTCCCAAAGATGAATCAAGCTCCTCTGATAGTGAAGAATCAGATGAAAGTGCAATAAGGAAGAAAAAAAAAGTGACGAAGGAAATGCTGAAAACAAACCCTAAAGGAGGTGAAGAAAGCAGAACAAGCATTCCTGCGCGAAGGAGGGTACTCGCAGCAACGAGTTCAAGAATTGAAGCAGGTCTATGACATCAGTTGTGATATCCATGGTGGAGATGCCGGGAACAGTGCCAGCAAAATCCTCAGGAAGAGCGGCAGAAGAAGGAGAGCACCTGATCGATACAATCCAGGGGAAGAAGGAGACGAAGAGGATGAAGAAACCTTCCTGGCCCCATTGCAAGTCCTACCCCAACCAGGGAGACAACAGCCACTCACTAAGTACACCCCATGGTCATCAATGGACCTGGAGAACATGGTCAAGGATTTACCAAAAAAAAAACAGAGGGAGCAGGACCATGGATAAGCGAGGGTAGAGATGAGGACGACTCACCTGCCCCTGTGCATGGGAAATGTTAAGAAGATATGTAATCCATGATTTTATCAACAGAAGGCAGGAGACATGGAAAACAAGGAACATCGACAATTTTCTTTCACATGTTGTGTAAACGAACCAGGGGGCTTCCCCAGGAGAATTGGGATAAACAAAGAGCCCATCTTGTCCACCACATGAAGCTGCACAGAGAAAGTATGAAGACCTCAGAAGGGCAGAATAAATCCCAAAAGAAGAAACTGTTACTTCTCCAGATAGCCGACAGGGAGAGAGAAGATCCGGGAATTCAAATTCAAGCAGCAATGATAACCCAGCAGATACAGGAACCCCACAACAAGTCCAAGGAGGACAGGGCCATCCATCGAATGGGCTGGACCAAATTTCCAAAGGCCATAGACGAACCACGGCCAGTGGCAGCAAAAAGACTGCTGGAGATGCGGAAAGATGGGACACTGGGCCAGGAACTGTCACAAAGGAAGAGGAAGAGGATTCCAATCAAGAGGCCACATGAACCAAGGAGCAAACCCTGGGTGGTGGCCATCGTACCCGCCAATGCCATCATATCAAGGACCCGAGAACCAGATAGCGATGATCCCACAGCAAAACATGTATGAGCAGCCACAGCAGCCACAACAGCCACAACAACAATGGGGAATGAGTCCCTAACAGAATCCCCTTCAATAGGGATGCCTTGAGAATCCTACACCCCTAGGAGCAGAGGGAGAGTGCGAAGCAAAGGAAATCTATATCTATAACATCCAGCTGTGCCACAAATTAACCACAAATTGATATTCTCATAAGAGGGAAAACATGCAACTTTTTAATAGATACAGGGGGCAACAGGACACTTATCAGAGACTGCCTCAAAGATATGTAGAATCCCCTAGCCTATTCAATCAGATGGACAGATGGACTAGCGGACTTTGCGCCAAAGGGGGGAAGCACTCTCATCCAGTACATGGACGACCTTCTCCTATGCAGCCCAAGTATGACCGCATGCAAAGAGGACAGTAAGAAACTGTTACAAGAACTGACACTAAAAGGCCACAAAGTATCCAAGTCAAAGTTACAGTTTTGTCAAGAACATGTGCAATACCTGGGTCATACTCTTAAGGAAGGGAGCAAAAGTATTTCAGCAGAACGAATTGAAGCAATTACGAAGGTGCCCAGACCGAGAACGGTGAAAGAAATGCAGAGATTCTTAGGAATGACGGGGTACTGAAAAAAGAGGACTCCAGAGAAAGGGCTGGCAGCAGCCGCCTTTGCAGTAGAGAAGGCAAGCAACGCCAATAACGGCAGGGCATGAAGTTACCCTGTATGTGTCACATGCAGTAGAAGCACTACTCAGTAGAGGAAAATCGTCCCTAACTTATTGGAGAGTATCAGGATACGAGATCCTACTCACACAGCCAGGATTGACCATTATCAGATGCAAAGCTGTGAACCCAGCGGAATTAATGATGACCCCAGAAGAAGGCCAACCACATGAATGTGAAAGAGTGGTGGAAGCAGAAGCAAGAGCAAGAGAAGACCTACACCAAGAACCACTGATGGCTCCGGACCACGTTTTTTTTTGTGTGGACGGAAGCAATTGCACCAAGCGCAGTAATAGAGGTCATTTGCAGAGCTGCCCATGGTGTTGGCCACTCTGCAAGGGGGGATGATGAGAGAAATACAGAAACATTGGTTTATACTAGCATGATATCAAGATGCGCATGCGGATTCTAAAACTGTAGCTAAAGCCTTGGCAAGATAAATTTTCCCCAGATTCGGGGTCTGTCAGACCCTGAGCAGCGACAATGGTTCTAAAAACTAGTTTTAAATAAATTAAAAAAAATAAATAAATAATAATTTGACACTGCCCATGATCACACATATTACATACACTGACTACATGAAGAAAAGAACAACTCAAAGGGGACATAATAAAGCCCCAACTGACTAAAGGCCCTTAGGATAGATAAAACAGACACATAAATAGATTAAGGAAAAGGGCGAAGAAGTTAGGAGACGCCTGAGTGAAGTGCTAGTAACCTCTCCTCAGGCTTCTTAGAATATGGGCTCCTAAGAAGAGGAAGAAGACATTACAAGTATAATTCAATTCTTTTTATATAATCTTTGTATAATTATAGCGAATCAAAATTAGATGATCATTAAAAATCATTAAATACAGTAGCTTTTTGATTAACTTTTGATATTTTTAATTAACTTTTGATATTTTTGATTAAATTTTTGATATTTTTGATTAACTTTTTGATATTCTTTATTATTTACTTATTTACTGTTTGAGAGATCATCTGTTAATTGTTAATTAGAGGAAATATTAACTTAGGTAAATTATGCATGAAACTAATCAACTACAAATGTTTATTTTTATCATACAATACTAATGTCATAACATAACTCCACCACCAGGCAAAGTATCAACAAGAGAGTGTGAGACCAAAGGGTCTCAAAGGGGGGAATGTGGAAGTAAGCCGTAGGCCCAAGAAAGCCTCATATGCAAATATATAAATAATTAAATAATACAGTCAAGATCTAGTGGAAAAGTACTGAGATGGGGGGTTGTGAGAGGGTGCAGGATAGTTCTCTGTCAGCAAGGACGAGGGCATCTAGCACACCAGTCAAAACAGGAATGTTTTCCTCCTGTGTTCCATAACAAAGCAGGAGTTGAACTTATAGATCGTGCTGACCTAACAGGTGGGAGGAGAGTTCACAAACAATTTTATTTGATAGATCAAGAGTGCCCTCAAGCGCATAGGGTAAGAACAGGTCATATAACATATTAATGTTGTGCCTAATTTGTTATTGGATAAAATAAGATATTATGAAAAGGTGTTACCACATATCATTGGTGTATTAGCAACGTAAAGGAGGAGTTATGATATTGTAAAAACTAATGTTTGTTATTGTTCGGGGAATTCTGAATCCTCTGCGTAGGTTTGTGGTTTTCCCATGTTGAATCAACATTTGACCATTTAATAAAAGATTATACTTCTGCTATTTCCTTCATCTTTATCTTGAGTATTCTTCCACTCGAAAAACCCATCTCAAATTGAACTTAACGAGGAGGGAGTCAAAGGACTTACTTCAACACTATCTCTTGCACCCACCACATACATTTACATTCCAATAAAAGCATTAATTAAAAAGCATTCATACATGGTTCACTGCATGAAATCATACATCACATTACAGTCAAAACACATTTGCAAATGGGGGGGATTCCCATTTCTTTAATTCCCCCCCATTAAAATGCACACAACAGTCAAGACATCACAATAAATTACTTTGAACACCAGCAAAGTTGGCCCGTCCGGTGGACGGGGCATCCAAAAATAGCACAAACCCAGGCGTGTTCCTCTCCACGGAAATCTTTAGTAAAAGGCGAAAGATTTTTTAATTTTTTTAATTTTTTTAATTTTTATTAGTCTTATTCCCGTACAATACACTCACATTGCAATACATCTTCAAACCAATCCCGACCCATTTCCCACCTCCCAAGTGTCACAAAGTCCCTCTTTTCCCACCTTTAGACATACCTGTACACTATCAGTGGCAAGCCCCGATCATCCACCCATTCCAGCACATCCCTCACCAACTGAAGGTTGAACACCGCTGTCCGCCCCTCCACCCCACACGTCTGGTCTTCATGGACCAGATAAGGCATTGCAAGCCGCAGCCTCCCCGCCAGCACCCTAGCAATAACCTTGTAGTCCACTCCCAACAATGTTACCGGACACCAGTTTTTTTAAATGCGTCGCATCCCCCTTCTTGAAGAGAAGTGAAACCACCCCCTCCCGCATTGTTGGTGCCAACTCCCCCCTCAAAAACACCTCCTTCACCACTTCCAACAGATCGGGCCCCAAAAGCCCCCAGAATTTTACATAAAATTCCTTCGGCAGCCCGTCTTTCCCCGGCACCTTCCCACCCTTCATACCCACCAGAGCTTTGTGCAACTCTTCTAGGCTCACCGGCAACTCCAAAGCGGCCCCCACCCCCTCCGGCACCCGCTCCTCTATCAATCCCAAAAATCTCTCCCCTACCCTCCTGTCTACTTCCCTCTCTGCAAACAACTCACTATAAAACTCAGTGGCTATACTCACCATTTCTGCCGTCTCCTTACACACCTTCCCGTCCGTCCCCTGCAGACCCCCCATCACCCTCTTGGATCTCGCTGCCTGCGCTGTCTGGAAAAAATATGCAGAACACCTCTCATCCTTTTCCTGCCTCTCCCCCTGACACTGAAAATAATACTGACGCGCCCTGCCCTCAAAATAAAGCCTCATCTCCTCCTTTGCTTTTGCCCAGCCCTCCTTATCAAAACCATCCCCTGCATTCCAGGCCGCATACACGTTTGCCAATTCCCCCTGCAACCTTTCAAAATGGCGCCTTTCCCTCTTCCTTTTACCCCTACAGTATGCCTGTACCCACCCCCTAGTGCGCTCCTTCATCATTTCCCACCAGTCAATCCTAGAACGAAAAAAGGGCTTTAAAACACCCCAACTCTTATACACCCCAAAAAATCTAACACAAAAATTCTCCTCCTCTAAGACCCGCACATTGAACTTCCAGTATCCCTTTCCAAACACAGGCACAGCGACGCTCAAAGCCACCACCACTGCGCTGTGATCGGAAAAGAACACTGGCATCACCTCTGCAGAGAGCACTTTTTGCCCCCCCGGCACAAACACAAAATCCAGCTTGCTTTTGGACCCTCGAGAATTACCCCAGGTAAACCCCGGGCCCCCTGGATGCACCGCCCGAAAAGAATCAACCAACTTATACCTTTTGAGAATCCCCTGTAAATGACCCAGACTTAAGTCCCCCCCCTCAAAACTAACATTGAAATCCCCCCCCAAAACAATAATGCGGTTTGTAGCCAAAACCAGATCTAATCCCAAAAACAGTTTCCTTCTCCCCGATGGCACAGTTGGAGCATACACATTTATCATGCGCAGCTTTATTCCCCTCCAATCTGCATCCACCACCAGCACCCTCCCCTGCACATAAGAAAAACTGTCCACCACCACAAAATCCCTTGACCCCAACAAAATCCCAACCCCGGAGGAATGTACCCCCCCCACACTCCAAAAGGAATTTCCCCTCCCCCACTCCCCCGAAAACCTCTTAGTGTCCTCCTCTGAGCGCAGATGTACTTCCTGGAGGAAAAACACAGCCACTTTTTGCGTGTCCAGGAACTGGAACACCCCCCCCCTCTTCTGCCCCCCCGCCAAACCCCTTACATTGCAGGTCATTATCGATAAGACTGCCATTATGCAGGTCACACAGAAAAAGAAACACAAACCCATACAACCAACACTTTACACTCAATCCCCACTCTCCACAAAACCCACCCCCATCCCCTCCTCGCTCAAATAAGCCACGTCGTTTTGCCCTGTTGAGAAAAGCCCCACATTTTCATACCCCACCTCCGACAACGGCGATGAGGAGCCTTCCACAAGACCCTCCTCACTTCCCACGCTCATCGCCACATCAGAGTCCGACTGAGGCTCCACTGTCTTCACCTTCTTGCTTGGGAGGACTTCCTCCGCTGCCCCCCCCCAGCCCAGTTGATGGTCAGCCTCCTCCAAAGAAGGCCAGTCCACCCCAATGCTGCGCTTGTGCTTTGCCGCCTCCTTCCCATCTCCCCGCACCACTAACGAGGAAACCCCTTCTGAGGCCGTGCCCCCTGAACCCTCTGCCACTGCTTCCTTCTCCTTCTCTTTTCCTGCCGGCTCCTTCACCAGCTCTCCCACAGCTGCCTCTAGGACCGCCAACGCCGCCCCTTGCGCCTCCTTCTCCTGCTCAACCGGACCCACCTCCACGGAAGGATCCTCTGCAGCCCAATCTGCAACCTTGCCTTGACCTCCATCCTTCAGTGTTGCCTGCTCCTCTGCTCGGGGCAAAACCTGGACCGGATCTGGATCAGGCGCAGCCCCACCGGATCCCGAAGCCTGCTGCGCTGCACCTCCCGCTCCACCAGGGGGCTGTCTCCCCCTCTGCACAGCCTCCGCAAATGACCTATTCCGCTTCGGACAATTCCGGACCAGGTGTTCCGTGCTGCCACAAAGATGGCAGCTCTTCTTCTGGCTGCATTCTCTGGCCACATGGCCCTGCTCCCCACACAAACTGCAAACAAAGGGATCCGTGCAATCCTTCGCCATGTGGCCGTAACGAAGACATCTGCGGCAGTATGTTGGTAATCCAGCATAGGTAAGGTAACCCTTATCTGGCCCGATGGAAAACACTGCCGGCAGATGCCTCACTCCACCAATACCCCCGGCATCCCTCATAAGCCTCACCAGGAACTGTCTTTTGCCGTTCCACACGCCAAACGCGTTCTTCCCTCTGACGCCTGGCTTCAGCACAGTGCAGTACCGGCCCAAAAAAACTTCCACATCCCCCGCCGAAACAAAAGGGTTATACATTAAAACTGTGACCAACTTAACGTCCAAAGAAAAAAGTGGCTCCAACACAATCCCAGAAAAAACTTCACTTGGACCCCAAGCCTTGTAGCATTGAAAACACTCCAAACAAAGTGCTTCACTCTCCAACGTGACATCAAAAAACCCACGTGACTGGTAATCTTGAATACAGTACATCCTCGTGACCTCCACCGAAAAACACTTTTGAAAAATATCCACCACCACATACCGTAAATCCACTTCCTGCCGACGTGGCGGTGCGACCACCACACGCAACGTATTGCGGCGTCGCACCCCACTAATCGCAAACTCCGGCGCTGGGCCTTCCATTTACCCGACTCCTGCGCCCTCACACGAAAACCACTTACTTCACTAATTTAATTAATGACAGTAAATTTACCTGAAGCGAAACCCAGGTACGCATGTGCCCTCTCGTTGTCGCCAGGTGCCAGCCCCCTCTCGGGACCCCCATTAAAATGCACACAACAGTCAAGACATCACAACAAATTACTTTGATCACCAGCATAGTTGGCCCGTCCGGTGGACGGAGCATCCAAAAATAGCACAAACCCAGGCGTGTTCCTCTCCACGGAAATCTTTAGTAAAAGGCGAAAGATTTGTTCGTGCTGAAGAGAAACCCAGGTACGCATGTGCCCTCTCGTTGTCGCCAGGTGCCAGCCCCCTCTCGGGACCTGGCCGGCAGGCTCGGGGGCGCTGGAGGCGGCGCTGGGGGAGGCGGTCCGTCTGTGGAAAAGGGAGAGACAAACACTCCATTTTATTACAGGAAAGCCTGCTTTATTTATTACATTTAAATTCAATTACATTTCAAAAAACTGTTATTCAAAAAAAAAAAAAAGCACGCACGCACGCACGCACAATAAACCGATAAGAACAGACACTACACTTTGATCTTAGCCATCAAACGGCCGAGGAGCCATAACCAACAAACGGGCACCTGCTCACTTCCCCCACCTAGTGGCCAAGGAAGGAGCAGCACGCACAGGGGGCGTCAAAACGGCTTGGTTCCGCCCCCCTGTCCCCTGTCCCCTGTCCCCTGTCCCCTGTCCCCTGTCCCGTGCTGCAGCGAGCTATCTGTTGCACCCACCCACCTACCTTCCTTCCTTTTAAATTTACATTCCAATAAAAGCATTCATTAAAAAGCAGTCATACATCACATAACGGTTTAAAACACATTTGTAAATGGGGGGGGATTCCCATTTCTTTAATTCCCCCCCATTAAAATGCACACAACAGTCAAGACATCACAACAAATTACTTTGATCACCAGCATAGTTGGCCCGTCCGGTGGACGGAGCATCCAAAAATAGCACAAACCCAGGCGTGTTCCTCTCCACGGAAATCTTTAGTAAAAGGCGAAAGATTTGTTCGTGCTGAAGAGAAACCCAGGTACGCATGTGCCCTCTCGTTGTCGCCAGGTGCCAGCCCCCTCTCGGGACCTGGCCGGCAGGCTCGGGGGCGCTGGAGGCGGCGCTGGGGGAGGCGGTCCGTCTGTGGAAAAGGGAGAGACAAACACTCCATTTTATTACAGGAAAGCCTGCTTTATTTATTACATTTAAATTCAATTACATTTCAAAAAACTGTTATTCAAAAAAAAGCACGCACGCACGCACGCACGCACAATAAACCGATAAGAACAGACACTACACTTTGATCTTAGCCATCAAACGGCCGAGGAGCCATAACCAACAAACGGGCACCTGCTCACTTCCCCCACCTAGTGGCCAAGGAAGGAGCAGCACGCACAGGGGGCGTCAAAACGGCTTGGTTCCGCCCCCCTGTCCCCTGTCCCCTGTCCCCTGTCCCCTGTCCCCTGTCCCCTGTCCCGTGCTGCAGCGAGCTATCTGTTGCACCCACCCACCTACCTTCCTTCCTTTTAAATTTACATTCCAATAAAAGCATTCATTAAAAAGCAGTCATACATCACATAACGGTTAAAACACATTTGTAAATGGGGGGGGATTCCCATTTCTTTAATTCCCCCCCATTAAAATGCACACAACAGTCAAGACATCACAACAAATTACTTTGATCACCAGCATAGTTGGCCCGTCCGGTGGACGGAGCATCCAAAAATAGCACAAACCCAGGCGTGTTCCTCTCCACGGAAATCTTTAGTAAAATTGTCTTTTATTGGTATTTAAAAGTCAATTACAATTAAAACATTTTCTTTTTAATTTTCAATTCATCATGCTTCATTTCACATTTTTTTAAAAAACATTCCTTATCGGGGGGGGGGGGGAATTTTGTTTCCCGTCCCTTTTTTAATTTTACGTTTAAAATAGACTTACAACATTCAAGACACCACATTAAGAAAACATCACATTCAAAACCAATTATCACTAACACAAAAGAAAAAGACTCGAAGACATTGAAATGAAAAGGAAAGACATGCGCCCCCGGGTTCTTGGGTGGGCAATAGTTCTGTCTCTCTCTCTCTCTTCCTTGGGATGGAGGGGGGTGGACTAAATGATCAGTTCTTTCCAATGGTCCACCCCCCATTTCTCTCTCGCCAGACACTTGTCCTTTGCGTAATCGACCATAACGCCGTCTTGGAGGAGGTTTTGCGCCCTCCTCCTGAGAGTGACCAGGTCTACAGTCGTCTTTTGGTAGACCTTGATGTTCCTCGCCTCCCACAGGACCTGCTTGATAGTATTAACGATCCTCCACTGACGCTGGAGCTCCGGTGTTCTGCAGCCTCCACGGAATCCGTAGAGGACGCTCTCAGCAGTCAGGGAGGACCTAGGCAGCAACCTGTTTCGGGAGACAGAGGAAACAACAAGGCCCCAGACCCGTCTGGCCACGGAGCACTCCCAGAACAGATGGTAAATGTGTTCTGAGTCAGTGCATCCGTGGGGGCAGCGCTCGGTCAGGGCCAAGTGCCGCTTGAACATGAATGACCTGGTGGGGAGACACATGTGGGCAGACATCCAGGCAATGTCCTTTTGCTTATTGCTTAAACATTTATTTAGGACATTAGCCCAGATTATAGACGGGTCCAGGGTCGTGCTGCCCCTCGGGAGTGTCATGGTCTCCTTTGATCTTAGATGAGCCATGATTATTTTATAGCTCCACGAGGTCAGCCCGGCCCTGGGCAATCCTGCCCCAAAGGCAAAGTCCCTCAGGGCTCGATATACATATGGGGGGTCCCAGCTGTACGGTATAGTGAGGTCCAGCGCACACAGGCCCATCGTCCTCAGGAAGGGAGTGGCATAGTACCTAGCAAAGGTACCAGAGGCCTTCTCGACCTTCCTAGTATTCTGGACCAATGTGGCCAGACCCTGCACCAACACGATGTTAACAATGTCTGGAACCCCCCTGCCCCCATTCTGCTCTTCCTTGAGGAGGGTAGCTCTTTTCAACTTTTCCATGGTGCTCCCCCAGACAAAGCGGAAGGCCATTCTAGTAATAAGTTTACTAGTGGCCTTGTCTGGGGGAAACACCCTCCCCAAGTAGAGACAAATGGGAAGGACTATTGCCTTCAGGACCAGGATCTTACCCGTCTGAGTCAGAGGCCGCACGCTCCAGCTCCGGAGTTTAGCCTGGACGTGGCGGAGGGTTCCCTCCCAGCTCAGCCTTCCTTCACCGTCTGACTGGAAGGTCACCCCCAGGAGCTTGATTTTATCTCTGCGCACAGGGAAAGAAACGGCTAGTGGCTCCCTCCAATGACGAGACAGAAACAGCTCACTCTTGTCCCTATTGACTAGGGCGCCAGTGGCTGCACAGAAGTCATCCAGCACCTTGTTGGCAACGGTGATGGAATGACTATCTGTGCCGACGATGGTGATGTCGTCCATGTACGCCATCACCCTAAGCCGCTCCCCCTGGGCCCCGGGCAGTGGATACCCAGCGATGCCCGGGTTGCCCCTGATGGCCTGAAGGAACGGCTCGAGGTAGATGACGTACAGGAGGGATGCTAGGGGGCATCCCTGCCTGACGCCAGACCTAATGGCAAACGGGGCGGATGGCTGCTTGTTCACAACCACCCTCCCCGAGATGTCAGTCAAGCACATTTTGGTCCAGCGCAGGAGGGAGCTAGGAAAATTAAACCTCTCTAGCACCCTCTCCAAGCACACATGACTTACCCTGTCAAAGGCCTTCTCCTGGTCTAAGCTGAGAAGGCCCAAGGGGGACCCGCGCTCCCCGGAGTGGATTATGACATCCCTCACGAGGAGCAGGTTGTCATTTATGGACCTCCCTGGTATACTGCACGTTTGGTCAGGGCCGACCACCGATGTCATCAGGTGTTGGAACCTCCTCATCAGCGCCTTCGCCATGATCTTATAGTCAGCTGGGAGGAGGTTAATCGGCCGCCAGTGCCGGAGGTCCTTCAGGTCCCCCTTCTTAGGGACAAGAGCAACCGCACTCTGCCTCAGTGAAGCCCCCAACCGTCCCTCCCTGTACGCCGCCCTGAAGACTTCCGCCACGTCCTCCTTCAGGAGATCCCAAAATGCCTGGTAAAATTCGGCCGGGATCCCGTCAGGACCAGGAGCTTTATGTTGATTAAGGGAGCGCACGGCCCGGGTGAGCTCCTCGGCGCTCAACTCTGGTTCCCTGCTCTCATCCCCCAGGCGTCTGTCCAGGCAGCCCAGGAAGGTGTCCATGAGAGCCCCATCTGCGGGCCTTATGCTGTACAGACCCGCATAGAACTCCCTGGCCACCTCCCGGACCTCGGCCTCTTCAGACACCACCACCCCTTTGCTGTTATAAAGGGAAGAGATGTTATTTGCCTTTGACCGTGCCCTGCGGAAGAAGTACCTCGTGCACTTCTCATCCTCCTCAAGGCCCTGGAGTTTGGAGCGGAAGGTGTATTTTTTCCGCTCCTCCCGATAGAGGGCGGAGAGGCTCTGTTTAGCGAGTGCAACCTCGCTGCTTACCTCCAGGCCTCGGGACTGGAGGAGGCTCAATCTTTGGAGGGCAGCATTAGCATGGTCAAAAGCCGCCCTCCTTTCCTTTGCCTTCCTCCGCCCGACTGCCCGGAAGTAGCCCTGCACCCGCTCCTTCACCATCTCCCACCACTCTATCGGGGAGTCAAAAAGATGTTTTAGACTCACCCACTCCAGGTACCGCCTCGAGAAGGAGAGGCACACTTTGGGGTCCTGGAGATGGCTGGTATTCATTCTCCAGAGACCCCTGCCGATGGTTATGGCCTTCTCCCAGACCAGGGACACGGTCACCATGTGGTGGTCCGAGTAGTGCACTGCCCGGATGGAATAGGCGTGCACTCTCAGGCCTGGGGAGAGCAGGAACATATCAATGCGTGAAGAGGAGACACCAGAGGAGCTCACCCATGTATGTTGTGGGGGAGAGGCGCCCCCGGCGTCGTGGAGGGAGAAATCTTCAATGATAGACCGCAGCTCGTCGCTCGACCGATCTTTCCTTGGTCTGCTGCGGTCTTCATCCCTGAGGGCACAGTTGAAATCCCCCCCCACGACAACCGGCATATTGCAATGTATGATGGTTCTTAATTTTGAAAAGAGGGAGACCCTCTCGGCTACGCTGGTTGGGCCGTACACATTGACCAATCTAAGTGGGGAACCCCCGACACATATGTCTGTGACGAGGATTCGCCCACTTTCCAAGATGTTATTGCCCGTGATTTTTACAAAAGGATTTTTGGTCAATGTGCCGACCCCATCGGCTCGAGCGACGTTCGAGCCGGACCAGAGAGAGTCCCCCATTCTCCACTCCTCCCTCAGAGTGTCATCCATAGTGCGGAAGGGGATTCCGCACTCCTGGAGTAGGATGACATCCGAGGGGGTTTGCTGCAGAGTGGAGAAGACTGAATGGCGTTTGTTGGGGTCCTTGATGCTACGGGTGTTTGAGGTGGTGAGTGTGAGTGTCATGGTAATGTTTATTGTTTAGCTGTGTCGTATGATCCGGTATTATTTTTTGCAATGTCTTGACAGATTTTGTTGAGGCGATCCATAACTGTGTCCGGGTTATGAAGGCGCCTACTCACCCCCTGACTCGGTCCGCCCACAGGTCTCCCCTCTTTACTGCCTGGCAGGTTCCGTTCCGGAGAGGTGGGACATGATGGCTTTGCCCCAGGGTCCCCCTTTGCTTCGGAGGGCCCTTGAGAGGAGAGCTGCTGAGTGTTTTTGTTGGGTGCGGGATCGGGCCCAGGAAGTGGCCGGTCATTGTTGGGCTTGCTCTGGAAGGTGATGGGTCGTGACAGGGTTTCTTTTTGGTGAAGAAGCGGTGGTGGAGATGGCTTACTAGGGCGAGGTGGGGGTTCTGGCCTGACTGTAGGTGGACTGATGTTACGAATATTTGCATTTTTTTGCTGTATCTTGTGGATTGGTAGTTTTGTGTGGCGAACTATTGCTGGGTTTGGAGGTTGACCGGGTGGTTCTGTTCTGTTTGTTTTATTCTGTTTGCCCTTCCTTTTTCTATTTGCCACTTGCCAATTTGTGAAGATATCTGAGTCTATAGAGGAGTCTGACTCCTCCACCGTGATGGGGGTGTCCGAGTCAGGCTCCTCTTTAACAGTCGTGACTATCTGAATGGTTTGTGAAACTTCAGGGGGATCTGTATATAGGGGGGGTCCAGTACAGTTGGTGCTTAAAGGGGTTTGTGCAGTGTCTTGTGAGGGGGTGGTTGTTTCAGGCTGTGGAGGGGTTGTGGCTGGTGTTCTGGTTCTGGGTGCTGGGGTAGGGGTAGGGGTAAGTGGACGGGGGGGGGCAGTAGATGGTGGAGGAGGTGCGGTGTTCCTAGCCCTGTTCGCGTACGAGAGTGGGCAATCTCTATAGAAATGCCCACTCGCTCCGCAGAGGTTACAGGGCTTTGGGTCCCGGCACGCCCTGGTCTCGTGCTCGCCTCCGCAGGTCTTGCACTTGACCACTGTGCAGGCTGCGGCTAAGTGGCCTAACTCACCGCAGTTCCTGCACAGCTTGGGCATGCCGTTGTAGAACACCACACCCCTATCTCTCCCCAGCGTGATGGTGCTGGGGATATGACATACCCCCCCCACTACTGAGGGGTCGGGTTTTAGCTGGACCAGCCACTTCCTGGCCCCGGTCCACACTCCATCCTCATCAAGGACCCTCCTGACGTCGGATTTAACTTCGCCATACCTGCCCAACCACGTCGAAACATCGTGGTCCTGCACAGTCTCATTGTAAAACTGTACAGTGACCACTTTGTTCTCCGTGTCGGACAGGGGCTCGACCGCAAAGTTGTTGAGGGGACGCCTGTCCTTCCCCTCTCTGTAGAGGTTCCAGAACCTCTCGAGGACATTAGGGTTCTTAAAGCTTACCTCAAAAATGTCCCCTTGGCCCGGAACCTTTACCAGGCAGTTGAGGTCAGCTGGCACGAAGCCCATACCTCTCTGTAGCACTGCCCTGCTAAACTCCAGACGGGTCAAACCTGTCACTCTCGTCTGGGGTCGAGTTGGGTTCGGGCCTGCAGCACGACCTGCCCCCCCTGCGGTTGCTGGTCCAGGGGCGCCCTCCGTAGCTGCGCCCTCGGCCCCCCTGTCCCGCCGGGGGGCCCGCACCAGTGCTGCCGCCTCCCTCCTCGACCCCCTGGATCCATGTCAGGCGGACGGCGTTATGGCGTCGCGTCCCTGGAACAGGTCTGGCTGCCATCCCCCTTCCTCTCGCCAAGGCCGGACTCTGCACTGTTCGAAAAAAACACACAGACAGCACTCAGGAGATGGTGTTCCTTCCGGGAGAACCAGAAGAACAGCAACGCAAAGCAGGCTGAAAAGGGACCAGCCGAGGGCCGGCCCCTCACACCGCCGCGTGAGGACCTCCCTTTCTGGTGCAGGCGGCAAGCGTTGATCCTCAGATGGTGTTGAGGTCTGGATCGCCGCCTTCCGTCTCAGGGGGGTCTGCTGCTCCGGTCCTCCCAACTGCCTGCTCCTCAGCTTCGTCCTCCGGGTCTGGCCTGCTGGTTCTGCTGCGGGCCTAGGAGGAAAGGAGGGAGGGACGGATCACCAGGGCGAAGGCCCAGCTGTTGGCTGGTGAGGCCCGGAGAGAAAGCAGCCCTTCCGGGCCTACTCTCCGGGTAAGATCCGCACTCCCCTCGGGCCTCCTGGCGTCAAGCGTCCACAGCAGTAGTGTCGATCCCGGAGCGCTGGAGTCCTACGGCAGGGGTCCTCCTGGTGCTGTCCTGGCTTCGGCGTTGGGGTTTAGCAGGCCGCAGTCAAGCCACTGGTACCTGCCTCGCCCCAAACGCTGGTGACGGTCCGGCCTTGTCCGCCGGTCTGGTTTCGAACCACAGCCGCAGGCAAGCCACTGGTACTGTGATTCTCCACCGGACCTTCAGGGAACAGAAGGGGCAGTAGAGAGTAAGAGAAGAGAGAAAGAGAAAGACACACCCACCCAAAGTTACAAAACAGCCGGAAAGACTCTCTGTCTCCCACTAGTGGTAGTAGTGTAAGGCAGAGGATCCTTTCGTGCTGAAGAGAAACCCAGGTACGCATGTGCCCTCTCGTTGTCGCCAGGTGCCAGCCCCCTCTCGGGACCTGGCCGGCAGGCTCGGGGGCGCTGGAGGCGGCGCTGGGGGAGGCGGTCCGTCTGTGGAAAAGGGAGAGACAAACACTCCATTTTATTACAGGAAAGCCTGCTTTATTTATTACATTTAAATTCAATTACATTTCAAAAAACTGTTATTCAAAAAAAAGCACGCACGCACGCACGCACGCACAATAAACCGATAAGAACAGACACTACACTTTGATCTTAGCCATCAAACGGCCGAGGGAGCCATAACCAACAAACGGGCACCTGCTCACTTCCCCCACCTAGTGGCCAAGGAAGGAGCAGCACGCACAGGGGGCGTCAAAACGGCTTGGTTCCGCCCCCCTGTCCCCTGTCCCCTGTCCCCTGTCCCCTGTCCCCTGTCCCCTGTCCCCTGTCCCCTGTCCCGTGCTGCAGCGAGCTATCTGTTGCACCCACCCACCTACCTTCCTTCCTTTTAAATTTACATTCCAATAAAAGCATTCATTAAAAAGCAGTCATACATCACATAACGGTTAAAACACATTTGTAAATGGGGGGGGATTCCCATTTCTTTAATTCCCCCCCATTAAAATGCACACAACAGTCAAGACATCACAACAAATTACTTTGATCACCAGCATAGTTGGCCCGTCCGGTGGACGGAGCATCCAAAAATAGCACAAACCCAGGCGTGTTCCTCTCCACGGAAATCTTTAGTAAAAGGCGAAAGATTTGTTCGTGCTGAAGAGAAACCCAGGTACGCATGTGCCCTCTCGTTGTCGCCAGGTGCCAGCCCCCTCTCGGGACCTGGCCGGCAGGCTCGGGGGCGCTGGAGGCGGCGCTGGGGGAGGCGGTCCGTCTGTGGAAAAGGGAGAGACAAACACTCCATTTTATTACAGGAAAGCCTGCTTTATTTATTACATTTAAATTCAATTACATTTCAAAAAACTGTTATTCAAAAAAAGCACGCACGCACGCACGCACGCACAATAAACCGATAAGAACAGACACTACACTTTGATCTTAGCCATCAAACGGCCGAGGAGCCATAACCAACAAACGGGCACCTGCTCACTTCCCCCACCTAGTGGCCAAGGAAGGAGCAGCACGCACAGGGGGCGTCAAAACGGCTTGGTTCCGCCCCCCTGTCCCCTGTCCCCTGTCCCCTGTCCCCTGTCCCCTGTCCCCTGTCCCCTGTCCCGTGCTGCAGCGAGCTATCTGTTGCACCCACCCACCTACCTTCCTTCCTTTTAAATTTACATTCCAATAAAAGCATTCATTAAAAAGCAGTCATACATCACATAACGGTTAAAACACATTTGTAAATGGGGGGGGATTCCCATTTCTTTAATTCCCCCCCATTAAAATGCACACAACAGTCAAGACATCACAACAAATTACTTTGATCACCAGCATAGTTGGCCCGTCCGGTGGACGGAGCATCCAAAAATAGCACAAACCCAGGCGTGTTCCTCTCCACGGAAATCTTTAGTAAAAGGCGAAAGATTTGTTCGTGCTGAAGAGAAACCCAGGTACGCATGTGCCCTCTCGTTGTCGCCAGGTGCCAGCCCCCTCTCGGGACCTGGCCGGCAGGCTCGGGGGCGCTGGAGGCGGCGCTGGGGGAGGCGGTCCGTCTGTGAAAAGGGAGAGACAAACACTCCATTTTATTACAGGAAAGCCTGCTTTATTTATTACATTTAAATTCAATTACATTTCAAAAAACTGTTATTCAAAAAAAAGCACGCACGCACGCACGCACGCACAATAAACCGATAAGAACAGACACTACACTTTGATCTTAGCCATCAAACGGCCGAGGAGCCATAACCAACAAACGGGCACCTGCTCACTTCCCCCCACCTAGTGGCCAAGGAAGGAGCAGCACGCACAGGGGGCGTCAAAACGGCTTGGTTCCGCCCCCCTGTCCCCTGTCCCCTGTCCCCTGTCCCCTGTCCCCCTGTCCCCTGTCCCCTGTCCCCTGTCCCGTGCTGCAGCGAGCTATCTGTTGCACCCACCCACCTACCTTCCTTCCTTTTAAATTTACATTCCAATAAAAGCATTCATTAAAAAGCAGTCATACATCACATAACGGTTAAAACACATTTGTAAATGGGGGGGGATTCCCATTTCTTTAATTCCCCCCCATTAAAATGCACACAACAGTCAAGACATCACAACAAATTACTTTGATCACCAGCATAGTTGGCCCGTCCGGTGGACGGAGCATCCAAAAATAGCACAAACCCAGGCGTGTTCCTCTCCACGGAAATCTTTAGTAAAAGGCGAAAGATTTGTTCGTGCTGAAGAGAAACCCAGGTACGCATGTGCCCTCTCGTTGTCGCCAGGTGCCAGCCCCCTCTCGGGACCTGGCCGGCAGGCTCGGGGGCGCTGGAGGCGGCGCTGGGGGAGGCGGTCCGTCTGTGGAAAAGGGAGAGACAAACACTCCATTTTATTACAGGAAAGCCTGCTTTATTTATTACATTTAAATTCAATTACATTTCAAAAAACTGTTATTCAAAAAAAAGCACGCACGCACGCACGCACGCACAATAAACCGATAAGAACAGACACTACACTTTGATCTTAGCCATCAAACGGCCGAGGAGCCATAACCAACAAACGGGCACCTGCTCACTTCCCCCACCTAGTGGCCAAGGAAGGAGCAGCACGCACAGGGGGCGTCAAAACGGCTTGGTTCCGCCCCCCTGTCCCCTGTCCCCTGTCCCCTGTCCCCTGTCCCCTGTCCCCTGTCCCCTGTCCCCTGTCCCGTGCTGCAGCGAGCTATCTGTTGCACCCACCCACCTACCTTCCTTCCTTTTAAATTTACATTCCAATAAAAGCATTCATTAAAAAGCAGTCATACATCACATAACGGTTAAAACACATTTGTAAATGGGGGGGATTCCCATTTCTTTAATTCCCCCCCATTAAAATGCACACAACAGTCAAGACATCACAACAAATTACTTTGATCACCAGCATAGTTGGCCCGTCCGGTGGACGGAGCATCCAAAAATAGCACAAACCCAGGCGTGTTCCTCTCCACGGAAATCTTTAGTAAAAGGCGAAAGATTTGTTCGTGCTGAAGAGAAACCCAGGTACGCATGTGCCCTCTCGTTGTCGCCAGGTGCCAGCCCCCTCTCGGGACCTGGCCGGCAGGCTCGGGGGCGCTGGAGGCGGCGCTGGGGGAGGCGGTCCGTCTGTGGAAAAGGGAGAGACAAACACTCCATTTTATTACAGGAAAGCCTGCTTTATTTATTACATTTAAATTCAATTACATTTCAAAAAACTGTTATTCAAAAAAAAGCACGCACGCACGCACGCACGCACAATAAACCGATAAGAACAGACACTACACTTTGATCTTAGCCATCAAACGGCCGAGGAGCCATAACCAACAAACGGGCACCTGCTCACTTCCCCCACCTAGTGGCCAAGGAAGGAGCAGCACGCACAGGGGGCGTCAAAACGGCTTGGTTCCGCCCCCCTGTCCCCTGTCCCCTGTCCCCTGTCCCCTGTCCCCTGTCCCGTGCTGCAGCGAGCTATCTGTTGCACCCACCCACCTACCTTCCTTCCTCCTTTTAAATTTACATTCCAATAAAAGCATTCATTAAAAAGCAGTCATACATCACATAACGGTTTAAAACACATTTGTAAATGGGGGGGGATTCCCATTTCTTTAATTCCCCCCCATTAAAATGCACACAACAGTCAAGACATCACAACAAATTACTTTGATCACCAGCATAGTTGGCCCGTCCGGTGGACGGAGCATCCAAAAATAGCACAAACCCAGGCGTGTTCCTCTCCACGGAAATCTTTAGTAAAATTGTCTTTTATTGGTTTTTAAAGTTTCTTTACAATAAAAACATTCCATTACATTATTAACATCTTTTCATTTCACATTTTAAAACCATGTTATATCGTGGGGGGGGGGGGGGGGGGGGGGGGGGTTTATTCCCCGTCCCTTTAATTTTTTAAAAATTAACATGCAACATTTAAGACGCCACAATAAAATACATCACATACATAAGTTCCACTATACAAAAGAAAATCACAAGACATCGAAATGAAGAATAGTACATGCGTTCCCGGGTCATTGGGTGGGCAAATGTTCTGTCTCTCTCTCTCTCTCTTCCTTGGGATGGAGGGGGGTGGACTAAATGATCAGTTCTTTCCAATGGTCCACCCCCCATTTCTCTCTCGCCAGACACTTGTCCTTCACAAAGTCAACCATAACGCCGTCTTGGAGGAGGTTTTGCGCCCTCCTCCTGAGAGTGACCAGGTCTACCGTAGTCTTTTGGTAGACCTTGATGTTCCTCGCCTCCCACAGGACCTGCTTGATAGTATTAACGATCCTCCACTGACGCTGGAGCTCCGATGTTTTGCATCCTCCACGGGGGCCGTAAAGGACACTCTCAGCAGTCAGGGAGGACCTAGGCAGCAACCTGTTCCGGGAGACAGAAGAAACAACAAGGCCCCAGACCCGTCTGGCCACGGAGCACTCCCAGAACAGGTGGTAGATGTGTTCTGAGTCAGTGCATCCGTGGGGGGCAGCGCTCGGTCAGGGCCAAGTGCCGCTTAAACATAAAGGACCTGGTGGGGGAGACACATGTGGGCAGACATCCAGGCAATGTCCTTTTGCTTATTACTTAAACATTTATGTAGGACATTAGCCCAGATTATAGACGGGTCCAGGGGTCGTGCTGCCCCTCGGGAGTGTCATGGTCTCCTTTGATCTTATATGAGCCATAATAATTTTATAGCTCCACGAGGGTCAGCCCGGCCCTGGGCAATCCTGCCCCAAAAGCAAAGTCCCTCAGGGCTCGATATACATATGGGGGGTCCCAGCTGTACGGTATAGTGAGGTCCAGCGCACACAGGCCCATCGTCCTCAGGAAGGGAGTGGCATAGTACCTAGCAAAGGCACCAGAGGCCTTCTCGACCTTCCGAGTATTCTGGACCAATGTGGCCAGACCCTGCACCAACACGATGTTAACAATATCTGGAACCCCCCTGCCCCCATTCTGCTCTTCCTTGAGGAGGGTAGCTCTTTTCAACTTTTCCATGGTGCTCCCCCAGACAAAGCGGAAGGGCCATCCTAGTAATAAGTTTACTAGTGGCCTTGTCTGGGGGAAACACCCTCCCCAAGTAGAGACAAATGGGAAGGACTATTGCCTTCAGGACCAGGATCTTACCCGTCTGAGTCAGAGGCCGCACGCTCCAGCTCCGAGTTTAGCCTGGACGTGGCTGAGGGTTCCCTCCCAGCTCAGCCTTCCTTCACCGTCTGACTGGAAGGTCACCCCCAGGAGCTTGATCTTATCTCTGCGTACAGGGAAAGAAACGGTTAGTGGCTCACTCCAGTGACGAGACAGAAACAGCTCACTCTTGTCCCCTGTTGACTAGGGCGCCAGTGGCTGCACAGAAGTCATCCACCACCTTGTTTGCAACGGTGATGGAATGACTATCCGTGCCGGACGATGGTGATGTCGTCCATGTACGCCATCACCCTAAGCCGCTCCCCCTGGGCCCCGGGCAGTGGATACCCAGCGATGCCCGGGTTGCCCCTGATGGCCTGAAGGAACGGCTCGAGGTAGATGACGTACAGGAGGGATGCTAGGGGGCATCCCTGCCTGACGCCAGACCTAATGGCAAACGGGGCGGATGGCTGCTTGTTCACAACCACCCTCCCCGAGATGTCCGTCAAGCACATTTTGGTCCAGCGCAGGAGGGAGCTAGGAAAATTAAACCTCTCTAGCACCCTCTCCAAGCACACATGACTTACCCTGTCAAAGGCCTTCTCCTGGTCTAAGCTGAGAAGGCCCAAGGGGGACCCGCGCTCCCCGGAGTGGATTATGACATCCCTCACGAGGAGCAGGTTGTCATTTATGGACCTCCCTGGTATACTGCACGTTTGGTCAGGGCCGACCACCGATGTCATCAGGTGTTGGAACCTCCTCATCAGCGCCTTCGCCATGATCTTATAGTCAGCTGAGAGGAGGTTAATCGGCCGCCAGTGCCGGAGGTCCTTCAGGTCCCCCTTCTTAGGGACAAGAGCAACCGCACTCTGCCTCAGTGAAGCCCCCAACCGCCCCTCCCTGTACGCCGCTCTGAAGACTTCCGCCACGTCCTCCTTCAGGAGATCCCAAAATGCCTGATAAAATTCGGCCGGGATCCCGTCAGGACCAGGAGCTTTGTGCTGATTAAGGGAGCGTACGGCCCGGGTGAGCTCCTCGGCGCTCAACTCTGGTTCCCTGCTCTCATCCCCCAGGCGTCTGTCCAGGCAGCCTAGGAAGGTGTCCATGAGAGCCCCATCTGCGGGCCTTATGCTGTATAGACCCGCATAGAACTCCCTGGCCACCTCCCGGACCTCAGCCTCTTCAGACACCACCACCCCTCTGCTATTATAGAGGGAAGAGATGTTGTTTGCTTTTGACCGTGCCCTGCGGAAGAAGTACCTCGTGCACTTCTCATCCTCCTCAAGGCCCTGGAGTTTGGAGCGGAAGGTGTATTTTTTCCGCTCCTCCCGATAGAGGGCGGAGAGGCTCTGTTTAGCGAGTGCAACCTCGCTGCTTACCTCCAGGCCTCGGGTCTGGAGGAGGCTCAGTCTCTGGAGGGCAGCATTAGCGTGGTCAAAAGCCGCCCTCCTTTCCTTTGCCTTCCTCCGCCCGACTGCCCGGAAGTAGCCCTGCACCCGCTCCTTCACCATCTCCCACCACTCTATCGGGGAGTCAAAAAGATGTTTTAGACTCACCCACTCCAGGTACCGCCTCGAGAAGGAGAGGCACACTTTGGGGTCCTGGAGATGGCTGGTATTCATTCTCCAGAGACCCCTGCCGATGGTTATGGCCTTCTCCCAGACCAGGGACACGGTCACCATGTGGTGGTCCGAGTAGTGCACTGCCCGGATGGAATAGGCGTGCACTCTCAGGCCTGGGGAGAGCAGGAACATATCAATGCGTGAAGAGGAGACACCAGAAGAGCTCACCCATGTATGTTGTGGGGGAGAGGCGCCCCCGGCGTCGTGGAGGGAGAAATCCTCTATGATAGACCGCAGCTCGTCGCTCGACCGATCTTTCCTTGGTCTGCTGCGGTCTTCATCCCTGAGGGCACAGTTGAAATCCCCCCCCACGACAACCGGCATATTGCAATGTATGATGGTTCTTAATTTTGAAAAGAGGGAGACCCTCTCGGCTACGCTGGTTGGGCCGTACACATTGACCAATCTAAGTGGGGAACCCCCGACACTGATGTCTGTGACGAGGATTCGCCCACTTTCCAAGATGTTATTGCCTGTGATTTTTACAAAAGGATTTTTGGTCAATGTGCCGACCCCATCGGCTCGAGCGACGTTCGAGCCGGACCAGAGAGAGTCCCCCATTCTCCACTCCTCCCTCAGAGTGTCATCCATAGTGCGGAAAGGGATTCCGCACTCCTGGAGTAGGATGACATCCGAGGGGATTTGCTGCAGAGTGGAGAAGACTGAGTGGCATTTGTTGGGGTCCTTGATACTACGGGTGTTTGAGGTGGTGAGTGTGAGTGTCATGATAATGTTTATTGCTTAGCTGTGTCATGTAATCCGGTATTATTTTTTGCAATATCTTGGCAGATTTTGTTTGAGGCGGTCCATAACTGTGTCCTGGTTATTGTGGCGCCTACTCACCCCCTGACTCGGTCCGCCCCCAGGTCTCCCCTCCATACTGCCTGGCAGGTTCCGTCCTGGAGAGGTGGGACGTGATGGCTTTGCCCCAGGGTCCCCCTTTGCTTCGGAGGGCCCTTGAGAGGGGAGCTGTTGGGTGCTCTTGTTGGGTGCGGGGTCGGGGCCAGGAAGTGGCCGGTCGTTAGTGGGCCTGCTTTGAAAGGTGATGGACTTTGTGAGGGTTTCTTTTTGATGGAGAAGCGGTGGTGGAGATGGCTTACTAGGGCGAGGTGGGGGTTCTGGCCTGACTGTAGGTGGGCTGATGTTACGAGTATTTGTATTTTTCTGTTGTATCTTGTGGATTGGTAGCTTGTGATGGCGAACTATTGCTGGGTTTGGGGGTTGACCGGGTGGTTCTATCCTGTTTGTTTTATTGTGTTTTCCCTTTCTTTTCCTATTCGCCAATTGCCATGTTGTAAAAATGTCCGGGTCTAAATCTGCACTAGAGGAGTCCGACTCCTCCACCGTGATGGGGGTGTCCGAGTCAGGCTCCTCTTTAACGGTCGTGACTATTTGAATGGGTTGTGAAACTTCAGGGGAATCTGTATATAGGGGAGGTCCAGTACAGTTAGTGCTTAAAGGGGCTTGTGCAGTGTCTTGTGAGGGGATGATTGTTTCAGGCTGTGGAGGGGTTGTGGCTGGTGTTCTGGTTCTGGGTGCTGGGGTAGGGGTAGGTGGACGGGGGGGGGGCAGTAGATGGTGGAGGAGGTGCGGTGCTCCTAGCCCTGTTTGCGTACGAGAGTGGGCAATCTCTATAGAAATGCCCACTCTCCCCGCATAAGTTACAGGGCTTTGGGTCCCGGCATGCCCTGGTCTCGTGCTCTCCTCCGCAAGTCTTGCACTTGACCACTGTGCAGGCTGCGGCTAAGTGACCTAACTCACCGCAGTTCCTGCACAGCTTGGGCATGCCGTTATAGAACACCACACCCCTATCCCTCCCCAGCGTGATGGTGCTGGGGATATGACATACCCCCCCCACTACATAAGGGTCGGGTTTTAGCTGGACCAGCCACTTCCTGGCCCCGGTCCACACTCCATCCTCGTCAAGGACCCTCCTAACGTCGGATTTAACATTTCCATACCTGCCCAACCACGTCGAAACATCATGGTCCTGCACAGTCTCATTATAAAACTGCACAGTGACCACTTTGTTCTCCGTGTCGGACAGGGGCTCGACCGCAAAGTTGCTAAGGGGACGCCTGTCCTTCCCCTCTCTATAGAGGTTCCAGAACCTCTCCAGGATATTGGGGTTCTTGAAACTTACTTCAAAGATATCCCCCTGACCTGGAACCTTTACCAGGCAGTTAAGGTCAGCTGGCACGAAGCCCATACCTCTCTGTAGCACTGCCCTGCTAAACTCCAGACGGGTCAAACCTGTCACTCTCGTCTCGGGTCGAGTTGGGTTCGGGCCTGCAGCACGACCTGCCCCCCCTGCGGTTGCTGGTCCAGGGGCGCCCTCCGTAGCTGCGCCCTCGGCCCCCTGTCCCGCCGGGGGGCCCGCACCGGTGCTGCCGCCTCCCTCCTCGACCCCTTGGATCCATGTCAGGCGTACGGCGTTATGGCGTCGCGTCCCTGGAACAGGTCTGGCTGCCATCCCCCTTCCTCTCGACAAGGCCGGACTCTGCACTGTTCGAAAAAAACACAGAGACAGCACTCAGGAGATGATGTTCCTTCCGGGAGAACCAGAAGAACAGCAACGCAAAGCAGGCTGAAAAGGGACCAGCCGAGGGCCGGCCCCTCACACCGCTGCGTGAGGACCTCCCTTTCTGGTGCAGGCGGCAAGCGTTGAACTCAGATGGTGTTGAGGTCTGGATCGCCGCCTTCCGTCTCAGGGGGGTCTGCTGCTCCGGTCCTCCCAACTGCCTGCTCCTCAGCTTCGTCCTCCGGGTCTGGCCTGCTGGTTCTGCTGCGGGCCTAGGAGGAAGGGAGGGAGAGACGGATCACCAGGGCGAAGGCCCAGCTGTTGGCTGGTGAGGCCCGGAGAGAAAAGCAGCCCTTCCGGGCCTACTCTCCGGGTAAGATCCGCACTCCCCTCGGGCCTCCTGGCGTCAAGCGTCCACAGCAGTAGTGTCGATCCCGGAGCGCTGGAGTCCTACGGCAGGGGTCCTCCTGGTGCTGTCCTGGCTTCGGCGTTGGGGTTTAGCAGGCCGCAGTCAAGCCACTGGTACCTGCCTCGCCCCAAACGCTGGTGACGGTCCGGCCTTGTCCGCCGGTCTGGTTTCGAACCACAGCCGCAGGCAAGCCACTGGTACTGTGATTCTCCACCGGACCTTCAGGGAACAGAAGGGGGCAGTAGAGAGTAAGAGAAGAGAGAAAGAGAAAGACACACCCACCCAAAGTTACAAAACAGCCGGAAAGACTCTCTGTCTCCCACTAGTGGTAGTAGTGTAAGGCAGAGGATCTTTTCGTGCTGAAGAGAAACCCAGGTACGCATGTGCCCTCTCGTTGTCGCCAGGTGCCAGCCCCCTCTCGGGACCTGGCCGGCAGGCTCGGGGGCGCTGGAGGCGGCGCTGGGGGAGGCGGTCCGTCTGTGGAAAAGGGAGAGACAAACACTCCATTTTATTACAGGAAAGCCTGCTTTATTTATTACATTTAAATTCAATTACATTTCAAAAAACTGTTATTCAAAAAAAAGCACGCACGCACGCACAATAAACCGATAAGAACAGACACTACACTTTGATCTTAGCCATCAAACGGCCGAGGAGCCATAACCAACAAACGGGCACCTGCTCACTTCCCCCACCTAGTGGCCAAGGAAGGAGCAGCACGCACAGGGGGCGTCAAAACGGCTTGGTTCCGCCCCCCTGTCCCCTGTCCCCTGTCCCCTGTCCCCTGTCCCCTGTCCCCTGTCCCCTGTCCCCTGTCCCGTGCTGCAGCGAGCTATCTGTTGCACCCACCCACCTACCTTCCTTCCTTTTAAATTTACATTCCAATAAAAGCATTCATTAAAAAGCAGTCATACATCACATAACGGTTAAAACACATTTGTAAATGGGGGGGGATTCCCATTTCTTTAATTCCCCCCCATTAAAATGCACACAACAGTCAAGACATCACAACAAATTACTTTGATCACCAGCATAGTTGGCCCGTCCGGTGGACGGAGCATCCAAAAATAGCACAAACCCAGGCGTGTTCCTCTCCACGGAAATCTTTAGTAAAAGGCGAAAGATTTGTTCGTGCTGAAGAGAAACCCAGGTACGCATGTGCCCTCTCGTTGTCGCCAGGTGCCAGCCCCCTCTCGGGACCTGGCCGGCAGGCTCGGGGGCGCTGGAGGCGGCGCTGGGGGAGGCGGTCCGTCTGTGGAAAAGGGAGAGACAAACACTCCATTTTATTACAGGAAAGCCTGCTTTATTTATTACATTTAAATTCAATTACATTTCAAAAAACTGTTATTCAAAAAAAAGCACGCACGCACGCACGCACGCACAATAAACCGATAAGAACAGACACTACACTTTGATCTTAGCCATCAAACGGCCGAGGAGCCATAACCAACAAACGGGCACCTGCTCACTTCCCCCACCTAGTGGCCAAGGAAGGAGCAGCACGCACAGGGGGCGTCAAAACGGCTTGGTTCCGCCCCCCTGTCCCCTGTCCCCTGTCCCCTGTCCCCTGTCCCCTGTCCCCTGTCCCCTGTCCCCTGTCCCCTGTCCCCTGTCCCCTGTCCCGTGCTGCAGCGAGCTATCTGTTGCACCCACCCACCTACCTTCCTTCCTTTTAAATTTACATTCCAATAAAAGCATTCATTAAAAAGCAGTCATACATCACATAACGGTTAAAACACATTTGTAAATGGGGGGGGATTCCCATTTCTTTAATTCCCCCCCATTAAAATGCACACAACAGTCAAGACATCACAACAAATTACTTTGATCACCAGCATAGTTGGCCCGTCCGGTGGACGGAGCATCCAAAAATAGCACAAACCCAGGCGTGTTCCTCTCCACGGAAATCTTTAGTAAAAGGCGAAAGATTTGTTCGTGCTGAAGAGAAACCCAGGTACGCATGTGCCCTCTCGTTGTCGCCAGGTGCCAGCCCCCTCTCGGGACCTGGCCGGCAGGCTCGGGGGCGCTGGAGGCGGCGCTGGGGGAGGCGGTCCGTCTGTGGAAAAGGGAGAGACAAACACTCCATTTTATTACAGGAAAGCCTGCTTTATTTATTACATTTAAATTCAATTACATTTCAAAAAACTGTTATTCAAAAAAAAGCACGCACGCACGCACGCACGCACAATAAACCGATAAGAACAGACACTACACTTTGATCTTAGCCATCAAACGGCCGAGGAGCCATAACCAACAAACGGGCACCTGCTCACTTCCCCCACCTAGTGGCCAAGGAAGGAGCAGCACGCACAGGGGGCGTCAAAACGGCTTGGTTCCGCCCCCCTGTCCCCTGTCCCCTGTCCCCTGTCCCCTGTCCCCTGTCCCCTGTCCCCTGTCCCCTGTCCCGTGCTGCAGCGAGCTATCTGTTGCACCCACCCACCTACCTTCCTTCCTTTTAAATTTACATTCCAATAAAAGCATTCATTAAAAAGCAGTCATACATCACATAACGGTTAAAACACATTTGTAAATGGGGGGGGATTCCCATTTCTTTAATTCCCCCCCATTAAAATGCACACAACAGTCAAGACATCACAACAAATTACTTTGATCACCAGCATAGTTGGCCCGTCCGGTGGACGGAGCATCCAAAAATAGCACAAACCCAGGCGTGTTCCTCTCCACGGAAATCTTTAGTAAAAGGCGAAAGATTTGTTCGTGCTGAAGAGAAACCCAGGTACGCATGTGCCCTCTCGTTGTCGCCAGGTGCCAGCCCCCTCTCGGGACCTGGCCGGCAGGCTCGGGGGCGCTGGAGGCGGCGCTGGGGGAGGCGGTCCGTCTGTGGAAAAGGGAGAGACAAACACTCCATTTTATTACAGGAAAGCCTGCTTTATTTATTACATTTAAATTCAATTACATTTCAAAAAACTGTTATTCAAAAAAAAGCACGCACGCACGCACGCACGCACAATAAACCGATAAGAACAGACACTACACTTTGATCTTAGCCATCAAACGGCCGAGGAGCCATAACCAACAAACGGGCACCTGCTCACTTCCCCCACCTAGTGGCCAAGGAAGGAGCAGCACGCACAGGGGGCGTCAAAACGGCTTGGTTCCGCCCCCCTGTCCCCTGTCCCCTGTCCCCTGTCCCCTGTCCCCTGTCCCCTGTCCCCTGTCCCCTGTCCCGTGCTGCAGCGAGCTATCTGTTGCACCCACCCACCTACCTTCCTTCCTTTTAAATTTACATTCCAATAAAAGCATTCATTAAAAAGCAGTCATACATCACATAACGGTTAAAACACATTTGTAAATGGGGGGGGATTCCCATTTCTTTAATTCCCCCCCATTAAAATGCACACAACAGTCAAGACATCACAACAAATTACTTTGATCACCAGCATAGTTGGCCCGTCCGGTGGACGGAGCATCCAAAAATAGCACAAACCCAGGCGTGTTCCTCTCCACGGAAATCTTTAGTAAAAGGCGAAAGATTTGTTCGTGCTGAAGAGAAACCCAGGTACGCATGTGCCCTCTCGTTGTCGCCAGGTGCCAGCCCCCTCTCGGGACCTGGCCGGCAGGCTCGGGGGCGCTGGAGGCGGCGCTGGGGGAGGCGGTCCGTCTGTGGAAAAGGGAGAGACAAACACTCCATTTTATTACAGGAAAGCCTGCTTTATTTATTACATTTAAATTCAATTACATTTCAAAAAACTGTTATTCAAAAAAAAGCACGCACGCACGCACGCACGCACAATAAACCGATAAGAACAGACACTACACTTTGATCTTAGCCATCAAACGGCCGAGGAGCCATAACCAACAAACGGGCACCTGCTCACTTCCCCCACCTAGTGGCCAAGGAAGGAGCAGCACGCACAGGGGGCGTCAAAACGGCTTGGTTCCGCCCCCCTGTCCCCTGTCCCCTGTCCCCTGTCCCCTGTCCCCTGTCCCCTGTCCCCTGTCCCCTGTCCCCTGTCCCGTGCTGCAGCGAGCTATCTGTTGCACCCACCCACCTACCTTCCTTCCTTTTAAATTTACATTCCAATAAAAGCATTCATTAAAAAGCAGTCATACATCACATAACGGTTAAAACACATTTGTAAATGGGGGGGGATTCCCATTTCTTTAATTCCCCCCCATTAAAATGCACACAACAGTCAAGACATCACAACAAATTACTTTGATCACCAGCATAGTTGGCCCGTCCGGTGGACGGAGCATCCAAAAATAGCACAAACCCAGGCGTGTTCCTCTCCACGGAAATCTTTAGTAAAAGGCGAAAGATTTGTTCGTGCTGAAGAGAAACCCAGGTACGCATGTGCCCTCTCGTTGTCGCCAGGTGCCAGCCCCCTCTCGGGACCTGGCCGGCAGGCTCGGGGGCGCTGGAGGCGGCGCTGGGGGAGGCGGTCCGTCTGTGGAAAAGGGAGAGACAAACACTCCATTTTATTACAGGAAAGCCTGCTTTATTTATTACATTTAAATTCAATTACATTTCAAAAAACTGTTATTCAAAAAAAAGCACGCACGCACGCACGCACGCACAATAAACCGATAAGAACAGACACTACACTTTGATCTTAGCCATCAAACGGCCGAGGAGCCATAACCAACAAACGGGCACCTGCTCACTTCCCCCACCTAGTGGCCAAGGAAGGAGCAGCACGCACAGGGGGCGTCAAAACGGCTTGGTTCCGCCCCCCTGTCCCCTGTCCCCTGTCCCCTGTCCCCTGTCCCCTGTCCCCTGTCCCCTGTCCCCTGTCCCGTGCTGCAGCGAGCTATCTGTTGCACCCACCCACCTACCTTCCTTCCTTTTAAATTTACATTCCAATAAAAGCATTCATTAAAAAGCAGTCATACATCACATAACGGTTAAAACACATTTGTAAATGGGGGGGGATTCCCATTTCTTTAATTCCCCCCCATTAAAATGCACACAACAGTCAAGACATCACAACAAATTACTTTGATCACCAGCATAGTTGGCCCGTCCGGTGGACGGAGCATCCAAAAATAGCACAAACCCAGGCGTGTTCCTCTCCACGGAAATCTTTAGTAAAAGGCGAAAGATTTGTTCGTGCTGAAGAGAAACCCAGGTACGCATGTGCCCTCTCGTTGTCGCCAGGTGCCAGCCCCCTCTCGGGACCTGGCCGGCAGGCTCGGGGGCGCTGGAGGCGGCGCTGGGGGAGGCGGTCCGTCTGTGGAAAAGGGAGAGACAAACACTCCATTTTATTACAGGAAAGCCTGCTTTATTTATTACATTTAAATTCAATTACATTTCAAAAAACTGTTATTCAAAAAAAAGCACGCACGCACGCACGCACGCACAATAAACCGATAAGAACAGACACTACACTTTGATCTTAGCCATCAAACGGCCGAGGAGCCATAACCAACAAACGGGCACCTGCTCACTTCCCCCCACCTAGTGGCCAAGGAAGGAGCAGCACGCACAGGGGGCGTCAAAACGGCTTGGTTCCGCCCCCCTGTCCCCTGTCCCCTGTCCCCTGTCCCCTGTCCCCTGTCCCCTGTCCCGTGCTGCAGCGAGCTATCTGTTGCACCCACCCACCTACCTTCCTTCCTTTTAAATTTACATTCCAATAAAAGCATTCATTAAAAAGCAGTCATACATCACATAACGGTTAAAACACATTTGTAAATGGGGGGGGATTCCCATTTCTTTAATTCCCCCCCATTAAAATGCACACAACAGTCAAGACATCACAACAAATTACTTTGATCACCAGCATAGTTGGCCCGTCCGGTGGACGGAGCATCCAAAAATAGCACAAACCCAGGCGTGTTCCTCTCCACGGAAATCTTTAGTAAAATTTGTCTTTATTGGTTTTTTAAATTTCAGTTCCAATAAAAACATTTGCATTTACATTATAAACAGCTTTCCATTTCACATTTTAAAAACATGTTATATCATTGGGGGGGGGGGGTTTTATTCCCGTCCCTTTAATTTTTTAAAATTAACATGCAACATTTAAGACGTCACAATAAAATTCATCACATACATAAATTCCACAATACAAAAGAAAATCACAAGACATTGAAATGAAGACAGGATACATGCGTTCCCGGGTCATTGGGTGGGCAATTGTTCTGTCTCTCTCTCTCTCCTCCTTGGGATGGGGGGGGTGGACTAAATGATCAGTTCTTTCCAATGGTCCACCCCCCATTTCTCTCTCGCCAGACACTTGTCCTTTGCGCAATCGACCATAACGCCGTCTTGGAGGAGGTTTTGCGCCCTCCTCCTGAGAGTGACCAGGTCTACAGTGGTCTTTTGGTAGACCTTGATGTTCCTCGCCTCCCACAGGACCTGCTTGATAGTATTAACGATCCTCCACTGACGCTGGAGCTCCGGTGTTCTACATCCTCCACGTGGTCCGTAGAGGACGCTCTCAGCAGTCAGGGAGGACCTAGGCAGCAACCTGTTTCGGGAGACAGAAGAAACAACAAGGCCCCAGACCCGTCTGGCCACGGAGCACTCCCAGAACAGGTGGTAGATGTGTTCTGAGTCAGTGCATCCGTGGGGGCAGCGCTCGGTCAGGGCCAGGTGCCGCTTAAACATAAAGGACCTGGTGGGGAGACACATGTGGGCAGACATCCAGGCAATGTCCTTTTGCTTATTGCTTAAACATTTATGTAGGACATTAGCCCAGATTATAGACGGGTCCAGGGTCGTGCTGCCCCTCGGGAGTGTCATGGTCTCCTTTGATCTTAAATGAGCCATGATGATTTTATAGCTCCACGAGGTCAGCCCGGCCCTGGGCAATCCTGCCCCAAAAGCAAAGTCCCTCAGGGCTCGATATGCATATGGGGGGTCCCAGCTGTACGGTATGGTGAGGTCCAGCGCACACAGGCCCATCGTCCTCAGGAAGGGAGTGGCATAGTACCTAGCAAAGGCACCAGAGGCCTTCTCAACCTTCCGAGTATTCTGGACCAGTGCGGCCAGACCCTGCACCAACACGATGGTAACAATATCTGGAACCCCCCTGCCCCCGTTCTGCTCTTCCTTGAGGAGGGTAGCTCTTTTTAACTTTTCCATGGTGCTCCCCCAGACAAAGCGGAAGGCCATTCTAGTAATAAGTTTACTAGTGGCCTTGTCTGGGGGAAACACCCTCCCCAAGTAGAGACAAATGGGAAGGACTATTGCCTTCAGGACCAGGATCTTACCCGTCTGAGTCAGAGGCCGCACGCCCCAGCTCTGGAGTTTAACCTGGACGTGGCGGAGGGTTTCCTCCCAGCTCAGCCTTCCTTCTCCGTCTGACTGGAAGGTCACCCCCAGGAGCTTGATCTTATCTCTGCGTACAGGGAAAGCAACGGTTAGTGGCTCCCTCCAATGACGAGACAGAAACAGCTCACTCTTGTCCCTATTGACTAGGGCGCCAGTGGCTGCACAGAAGTCATCCAGCACCCTGTTGGCAACGGTGATGGAATGACTATCTGTGCCGACGATGGTGATGTCGTCCATGTACGCCATCACCCTAAGCCGCTCCCCCTGGGCCCCGGGCAGTGGATACCCAGCGATGCCCGGGTTGCCCCTGATGGCCTGAAGGAACGGCTCGAGGTAGATGACGTACAGGAGGGATGCTAGGGGGCATCCCTGCCTGACGCCAGACCTAATGGCAAACGGGGCGGATGGCTGCTTGTTCACAACCACCCTCCCCGAGATGTCAGTCAAGCACATTTTGGTCCAGCGCAGGAGGGAGCTAGGAAAATTAAACCTCTCTAGCACCCTCTCCAAGCACACATGACTTACCCTGTCAAAGGCCTTCTCCTGGTCTAAGCTGAGAAGGCCCAAGGGGGACCCGCGCTCCCCGGAGTGGATTATGACATCCCTCACGAGGAGCAGGTTGTCATTTATGGACCTCCCTGGTATACTGCACGTTTGGTCAGGGCCGACCACCGATGTCATCAGGTGTTGGAACCTCCTCATCAACGCCTTCGCCATGATCTTATAGTCAGCTGAGAGGAGGTTAATCGGCCGCCAGTGCCGGAGGTCCTTCAGGTCCCCCTTCTTAGGGACAAGAGCAACCGCACTCTGCCTCAGTGAAGCCCCCAACCGTCCCTCCCTGTACGCCGCCCTGAAGACTTCCGCCACGTCCTCCTTCAGGAGATCCCAAAATGCCTGATAGAATTCGGCCGGGATCCCGTCAGGACCAGGAGCTTTATGTTGATTAAGGGAGCGCACGGCCCGGGTGAGCTCCTCGGCGCTCAACTCTGGTTCCCTGCTCTCATCCCCCAGGCGTCTGTCCAGGCAGCCCAGGAAGGTGTCCATGAGAGCCCCATCTGCGGGCCTTATGCTGTACAGACCCGCATAGAACTCCCTGGCCACCTCCCGGACCTCGGCCTCTTCAGACACCACCACCCCTTTGCTGTTATAAAGGGAAGAGATGTTATTTGCCTTTGACCGTGCCCTGCGGAAGAAGTACCTCGTGCACTTCTCATCCTCCTCAAGGCCCTGGAGTTTGGAGCGGAAGGTGTATTTTTTCCGCTCCTCCCGATAGAGGGCGGAGAGGCTCTGTTTAGCGAGTGCAACCTCGCTGCTTACCTCCAGGCCTCGGGACTGGAGGAGGCTCAGTCTTTGGAGGGCAGCATTAGCATGGTCAAAAGCCGCCCTCCTTTCCTTTGCCTTCCTCCGCCCGACTGCCCGGAAGTAGCCCTGCACCCGCTCCTTCACCATTTCCCACCACTCTATCGGGGAGTCAAAAAGATGTTTTAGACTCACCCACTCCAGGTACCGCCTCGAGAAGGAGAGGCACACTTTGGGGTCCTGGAGATGGCTGGTATTCATTCTCCAGAGACCCCTGCCGATGGTTATGGCCTTCTCCCAGACCAGGGACACGGTCACCATGTGGTGGTCCGAGTAGTGCACTGCCCGGATGGAATAGGCGTGCACTCTCAGGCCTGGGGAGAGCAGGAACATATCAATGCGTGAAGAGGAGACACCAGAGGAGCTCACCCATGTATGTTGTGGGGGAGAGGCGCCCCCGGCGTCGTGGAGGGAGAAATCTTCAATGATAGACCGCAGCTCGTCGCTCGACCGATCTTTCCTTGGTCTGCTGCGGTCTTCATCCCTGAGGGCACAGTTGAAATCCCCCCCCACGACAACCGGCATATTGCAATGTATGATGGTTCTTAATTTTGAAAAGAGGGAGACCCTCTCGGCTACGCTGGTTGGGCCGTACACATTGACCAATCTAAGTGGGGAACCCCCGACACATATGTCTGTGACGAGGATTCGCCCACTTTCCAAGATGTTATTGCCCGTGATTTTTACAAAAGGATTTTTGGTCAATGTGCCGACCCCATCGGCTCGAGCGACGTTCGAGCCGGACCAGAGAGAGTCCCCCATTCTCCACTCCTCCCTCAGAGTGTCATCCATAGTGCGGAAGGGGATTCCGCACTCCTGGAGTAGGATGACATCCGAGGGGGTTTGCTGCAGAGTGGAGAAGACTGAATGGCGTTTGTTGGGGTCCTTGATGCTACGGGTGTTTGAGGTGGTGAGTGTGAGTGTCATGGTAATGTTTATTGTTTAGCTGTGTCGTATGATCCGGTATTATTTTTTGCAATGTCTTGACAGATTTTGTTGAGGCGATCCATAACTGTGTCCGGGTTATGAAGGCGCCTACTCACCCCCTGACTCGGTCCGCCCACAGGTCTCCCCTCTTTACTGCCTGGCAGGTTCCGTTCCGGAGAGGTGGGACATGATGGCTTTGCCCCAGGGTCCCCCTTTGCTTCGGAGGGCCCTTGAGAGGAGAGCTGCTGAGTGTTTTTGTTGGGTGCGGGATCGGGCCCAGGAAGTGGCCGGTCATTGTTGGGCTTGCTCTGGAAGGTGATGGGTCGTGACAGGGTTTCTTTTTGGTGAAGAAGCGGTGGTGGAGATGGCTTACTAGGGCGAGGTGGGGGTTCTGGCCTGACTGTAGGTGGACTGATGTTACGAATATTTGCATTTTTTTGCTGTATCTTGTGGATTGGTAGTTTTGTGTGGCGAACTATTGCTGGGTTTGGAGGTTGACCGGGTGGTTCTGTTCTGTTTGTTTTATTCTGTTTGCCCTTCCTTTTTTTTTTAGAAAATAAATTATAATTTGAGATATCTGAGTCTATAGAGGAGTCTGACTCCTCCACCGTGATGGGGGTGTCCGAGTCAGGCTCCTCTTTAACAGTCGTGACTATCTGAATGGGTTGTGAAACTTCAGGGGGATCTGTATATAGGGGGGGTCCAGTACAGTTGGTGCTTAAAGGGGTTTGTGCAGTGTCTTGTGAGGGGGTGGTTGTTTCAGGCTGTGGAGGGGGTTGTGGCTGGTGTTCTGGTTCTGGGTGCTGGGGTAGGGGTAGGGGTAAGTGGACGGGGGGGGGGCAGTAGATGGTGGAGGAGGTGCGGTGTTCCTAGCCCTGTTCGCGTACGAGAGTGGGCAATCTCTATAGAAATGCCCACTCGCTCCGCAGAGGTTACAGGGCTTTGGGGTCCCGGCACGCCCTGGTCTCGTGCTCGCCTCCCGCAGGTCTTGCACTTGACCACTGTGCAGGCTGCGGCTAAGTGGCCTAACTCACCGCAGTTCCTGCACAGCTTGGGCATGCCGTTGTAGAACACCACACCCCTATCTCTCCCCAGCGTGATGGTGCTGGGGATATGACATACCCCCCCCACTACTGAGGGGTCGGGTTTTAGCTGGACCAGCCACTTCCTGGCCCCGGTCCACACTCCATCCTCATCAAGGACCCTCCTGACGTCGGATTTAACTTCGCCATACCTGCCCAACCACGTCGAAACATCGTGGTCCTGCACAGTCTCATTGTAAAACTGTACAGTGACCACTTTGTTCTCCGTGTCGGACAGGGGGCTCGACCGCAAAGTTGTTGAGGGGACGCCTGTCCTTCCCCTCTCTGTAGAGGTTCCAGAACCTCTCGAGGACATTAGGGTTCTTAAAGCTTACCTCAAAAATGTCCCCCTTGGCCCGGGAAACCTTTACCAGGCAGTTGAGGTCAGCTGGCACGAAGCCCATACCTCTCTGTAGCACTGCCCTGCTAAACTCCAGACGGGTCAAACCTGTCACTCTCGTCTGGGGTCGAGTTGGGTTCGGGCCTGCAGCACGACCTGCCCCCCCTGCGGTTGCTGGTCCAGGGGCGCCCTCCGTAGCTGCGCCCTCGGCCCCCTGTCCCGCCGGGGGGCCCGCACCAGTGCTGCCGCCTCCCTCCTCGACCCCCTGGATCCATGTCAGGCGGACGGCGTTATGGCGTCGCGTCCCTGGAACAGGTCTGGCTGCCATCCCCCTTCCTCTCGCCAAGGCCGGACTCTGCACTGTTCGAAAAAAACACAGAGACAGCACTCAGGAGATGGTGTTCCTTCCGGGAGAACCAGAAGAACAGCAACGCAAAGCAGGCTGAAAAGGGACCAGCCGAGGGCCGGCCCCTCACACCGCCGCGTGAGGACCTCCCTTTCTGGTGCAGGCGGGCAAGCGTTGATCCTCAGATGGTGTTGAGGTCTGGATCGCCGCCTTCCGTCTCAGGGGGGTCTGCTGCTCCGGGTCCCTCCCAACTGCCCTGCTCCTCAGCTTCGTCCTCCGGGTCTGGCCTGCTGGTTCTGCTGCGGGCCTAGGAGGAAAGGAGGGAGAGAGACGGAATCACCAGGGCGAAGGCCCAGCTGTTGGCTGGTGAGGCCCGGAGAGAAAAGCAGCCCTTCCGGGCCTACTCTCCGGGTAAGATCCGCACTCCCCCTCGGGCCTCCTGGCGTCAAGCGTCCACAGCAGTAGTGTCGATCCCGGAGCGCTGGAGTCCTACGGCAGGGGTCCTCCTGGTGCTGTCCTGGCTTCGGCGTTGGGGTTTAGCAGGCCGCAGTCAAGCCACTGGTACCTGCCTCGCCCCAAACGCTGGTGACGGTCCGGCCTTGTCCGCCGGTCTGGTTTCGAACCACAGCCGCAGGCAAGCCACTGGTACTGTGATTCTCCACCGGACCTTCAGGGAACAGAAGGGGGCAGTAGAGAGTAAGAGAAGAGAGAAAGAGAAAGACACACCCACCCAAAGTTACAAAACAGCCGGGAAAGGACTCTCTGTCTCCCACTAGTGGTAGTAGTGTAAGGCAGAGGATCCTTTCGTGCTGAAGAGAAACCCAGGTACGCATGTGCCCTCTCGTTGTCGCCAGGTGCCAGCCCCCTCTCGGGACCTGGCCGGCAGGCTCGGGGGCGCTGGAGGCGGCGGCTGGGGGAGGCGGTCCCGTCTGTGGAAAAGGGAGAGACAAACACTCCATTTTATTACAGGAAAGCCTGCTTTATTTATTACATTTAAATTCAATTACATTTCAAAAAAACTGTTATTCAAAAAAAAGCACGCACGCACGCACGCACGCACAATAAAACCGATAAGAACAGACACTACACTTTGATCTTAGCCATCAAACGGCCGAGGAGCCATAACCAACAAACGGGCACCTGCTCACTTCCCCCACCTAGTGGCCAAGGAAGAGCAGCAGCACGCACAGGGGGCGTCAAAACGGCTTGGTTCCGCCCCCCCTGTCCCCTGTCCCCTGTCCCCCTGTCCCCTGGTCCCCTGTCCCCTGTCCCCTGTCCCCTGTCCCGTGCTGCAGCGAGCTATCTGTTGCACCCACCCACCTACCTTCCTTCCTTTTAAATTTACATTCCAATAAAAGCATTCATTAAAAAGCAGTCATACATCACATAACGGTTAAAACACATTTGTAAATGGGGGGGGATTCCCATTTCTTTAATTCCCCCCCATTAAAATGCACACAACAGTCAAGACATCACAACAAATTACTTTGATCACCAGCATAGTTGGCCCGTCCGGTGGACGGAGCATCCAAAAATAGCACAAACCCAGGCGTGTTCCTCTCCACGGAAATCTTTAGTAAAAGGCGAAAGATTTGTTCGTGCTGAAGAGAAACCCAGGTACGCATGTGCCCTCTCGTTGTCGCCAGGTGCCAGCCCCCTCTCGGGACCTGGCCGGCAAGGCTCGGGGGCGCTGGAGGCGGCGCTGGGGGAGGCGGTCCGTCTGTGGAAAAGGGAGAGACAAACACTCCATTTTATTACAGGAAAGCCTGCTTTATTTATTACATTTAAATTCAATTACATTTCAAAAAACTGTTATTCAAAAAAAAAGCACGCACGCACGCACGCACGCACAATAAACCGATAAGAACAGACACTACACTTTGATCTTAGCCATCAAACGGCCGAGGAGCCATAACCAACAAACGGGCACCTGCTCACTTCCCCCACCTAGTGGCCAAGGAAGGAGCAGCACGCACAGGGGGCGTCAAAACGGCTTGGTTCCGCCCCCCCTGTCCCCTGTCCCCTGTCCCCTGGTCCCCCTGTCCCCTGTCCCCTGTCCCGTGCTGCAGCGAGCTATCTGTTGCACCCACCCACCTACCTTCCTTCCTTTTAAATTTACATTCCAATAAAAGCATTCATTAAAAAAGCAGTCATACATCACATAACGGTTAAAACACATTTGTAAATGGGGGGGGATTCCCATTTCTTTAATTCCCCCCCATTAAAATGCACACAACAGTCAAGACATCACAACAAATTACTTTGATCACCAGCATAGTTGGCCCGTCCGGTGGACGGAGCATCCAAAAATAGCACAAACCCAGGCGTGTTCCTCTCCACGGAAATCTTTAGTAAAAGGCGAAAGATTTGTTCGTGCTGAAGAGAAAACCCAGGTACGCATGTGCCCTCTCGTTGTCGCCAGGTGCCAGCCCCCTCTCGGGACCTGGCCGGCAGGCTCGGGGGCGCTGGAGGCGGCGCTGGGGGAGGCGGTCCGTCTGTGGAAAAGGGAGAGACAAACACTCCATTTTATTACAGGAAAGCCTGCTTTATTTATTACATTTAAATTCAATTACATTTCAAAAAACTGTTATTCAAAAAAAAGCACGCACGCACCGCACGCACGCACAATAAACCGATAAGAACAGACACTACACTTTGATCTTAGCCATCAAACGGCCGAGGAGCCATAACCAACAAACGGGCACCTGCTCACTTCCCCCACCTAGTGGCCAAGGAAGGAGCAGCACGCACAGGGGGCGTCAAAACGGCTTGGTTCCGCCCCCCCTGTCCCCTGTCCCCTGTCCCCTGTCCCCTGTCCCCTGTCCCCTGTCCCCTGTCCCCTGTCCCGTGCTGCAGCGAGCTATCTGTTGCACCCCACCCACCTACCTTCCTTCCTTTTAAATTTACATTCCAATAAAAGCATTCATTAAAAAGCAGTCATACATCACATAACGGTTAAAACACATTTGTAAATGGGGGGGGATTCCCATTTCTTTAATTCCCCCCCATTAAAATGCACACAACAGTCAAGACATCACAACAAATTACTTTGATCACCAGCATAGTTGGCCCGTCCGGTGGACGGAGCATCCAAAAATAGCACAAACCCAGGCGTGTTCCTCTCCACGGAAATCTTTAGTAAAAGGCGAAAGATTTTTTTTTTTTTTTTTTTTTTTTTTTTATTAAAGTCTTATTCCCGTACAATACACTCACATTGCAATACATCTTCAAACCAATCCCGACCCATTTCCCACCTCCCAAGTGTCACAAAGTCCCTCTTTTCCCACCTTTAAACATACCTGTACACATTATTCCAAACACCAGCCTACACATTTATATCTACTTATACACCCTGTTCAACACACAGCTCTACACATTTACATACACGTATACACCTTGTTCATCACACAGCTCTACACATTTATATACACATATACACCCTGTTCAACACACACCTCTACACATTTACATACACTTA
>CM056380.1:17387382-17415766 GCA_029718625.1 Synaphobranchus kaupii | reverse complement strand
AACATGACGGCAGGTCTAAATTGTGATTGTCATTATATCGTGGAAATTTGTGAGTCACGTAATTATTTTGTTTAGTATGAATTGTATAAAAAGTCACCATATTAGCAAGCATGTGTAAATCAGACTTTTCCTCCATTTAGCTTAGGAACACCAGGGTCCCCCCCGGTGTTACCATCTCTCTTTCCAAAACTTTATTTAAACCAGACTACAAGCCGCCCTTGAAGACGGCTCACATAGACTCCCAGCCCCTGCTTAGCCACGGTGGAGGTGCTTTTGCTTCTAATCTCAGCATCTCTCGCTCACTTTGAGGCCTTGTTGTTTTTACTGAGTTCTGGTGACCTCGATGGGCGTGGCTTTAACCCCACCCCCAGCACATTCCTGATGCTCTGAACTCCACAAGCACCTCCGTCCCCGACCACACCCTCCGTCCCGACCACACCCTCCGTCCCGACCACACCCTCCGTCCCGACCACACCTGCTGGGGAGGGGGGAGGGGGAGGGGGGAGGGGGAGGGGGGGAGGGGGGGAGGGGGGGAGGGGGGAGGGGGGAGGGGGGGTGCGTTCAGAGTCCTAACATTTGGGAGGCACACAGGCATGCGTTCTGTAGGGAGGTGTCGGTGTGGGGGTGAGTGTTTAGGGGGTGTCCAGCTGTCCGTGTGTCAGGCTTAAGCTGCAGGAACAGGATGAATCCTCCCAGGCACGCCCGCGTAGGCTCATCGATCGATCGCTGCGGACATTAGGGACTGTTCCACGGCCCAATATTTGGCCCAACACAGAACGCCCCTCCCGCGTGTGCCCAACGCTCTGCCAGATGTACTCAACAGGACATGAAAGTCACAATACAGTATGGATTTCCTCCGTTCTGTCTCTGTCTCTCCTAAAAGCAGGTTTTCAGTCAGGACAGTATGTGCTCAAGCATGGATCTTGAGCTGCAGTTTCCCACTGTGACTGAAGAGAGCGCAGCTGATAATCTTTCTGTTACGTACACACTTACACACACACTCACCCTCACTCTCTCACACACACACACACACACACTTACACACACTCACACTCACCCTCTCTCTCTCTCTCTCTCACACACTCACACTCACCCTCTCTCTCTCTCTCTCTCTCACACACACACTCACACTCACCCTCACTTTCTCTCTCTCACACACACACACACACACTGTGACTGTGAAGAGAGTGCCGCTGATAATCTTTTTGTTTACACACACACACTTAAGCACAGACACACACTCACCCTCACTCTCTCTCTCTCTCACACACACACACACACTTCAGCACAGACATACACTCGCAGCGTGGGAGGGGCCTGACGTGCGGCTGTGTGAAAGGGGGTGGGGCTGACCCCTGCGCAGAGATAGTGATTGATGTGTGTGCTCGGGAGCCGCCAGGCGGACGGCTCAGGCGCCATTCGTCAGCGGCGGTAATGAAGTAGCGAGAGGTTCCCCCCCCGCTGTCTGGAACTCATTCAATTGCTTTTCCTGATTAACTGCACGCCTGTTTACCCAGCTCTCCTGTCCCCCTTCCTGTTTCCTGCGTCAGTCAGCCAGGCTGCGTGCGGTAGGGGGTGGGGTCTGGGGGGTCGGGTGTGGGGTGTGGAGTGGAGGGGGTGGGGTGTGGGCTGGAGGGGGTGGGGCAGGGCATGTAATTCGCTTTTTTCACCCGCTAGCCAGAGCGGCTTGTGGATTCTAAAAGTCACCAGCCATTTTCAACATTTTACCAGCCACATTGCCTTTTACAACATAACACAACCTGGTTGGTTACCAGCCAAAGTGGCTGCTAGAGTAGTGTGTCTTACCAGCCACAATTAGGATGTTACCAGCATTTGGCTGGTGGTAGGTGTTAATTTCACACCCTGGGTGGGGGGGTGGGGGTGGGGGGGGGGTGTGTCAGGCTGTCAGAATTTCAGGTGTCTTGTCCTGTTTCTTTATAATGCAGCTCTGGTGATACTGAAATGCTCCCCGGATTTGGGTCCATTCAGGTGCTGCATATTTGCAGTAAGTTTAGTGATGTTGAAAGGACTGATCTGCCCCCATATGTAGAAACAGGCTGGTGTCCTTAGTTTTCCTGCTAACCGCCAGATCTGTCCTCTCAGACAGGAGTATTTAGAGTGTGTGTGTGTGTGTGTGTGTGTGTGTGTGTGTGTGTGTGTGTGTGTGTGTGTGTGTGTGTGTGTGTGTGTGTGTGTGTGTGTGTGTGTGTGTGTGTGTGTGTGTGTGTGTGTGTGTGTGTGTGTGTGTGCGCGCGCGTACGCAGGGCTAATCTCTACGGCCTTCGTCTCAGTGATCAGTTATCCTTATCAAGATGATTGAGGTGATTAACCGTTAAGATGTTGGGAGATTTAGCCGAGTGCTTAGCTGACCGACACGTTGTGAATCAGGATATCGAGCCAGATTTCAGTGTGTAATCCACAGTCTACCCCCCCCCCCCCCCCCCCCCAACCCATTATCACCTTCTGCAGTGGGAAATTAAGTTGTTATGCAGAGGGTATGCATCGTGAGCTGACCCTTTGCATTGTGGGAAATGGAGCTTTGAGCAGTGGATATTCAGTGTGGGCAGAGAGAGGCTCTTGGGGGCTCTTTGAGCCCAGGCTGGCTGACGTGTTGGGTGGTGTTTCTCCGTGTGAGTTGGCACTGTAATCACCGTGGTAACGTGGCACGGTCCTTCTAACGGGCGCGTGTCAGAGAACGGCATGCTGAAAAAGCAGATTCAGACAAAAACACACAAGTCTGTGGGACCTCCCTGAGCTACAAATACAGGCCTGATACCTCTCCCATCAAAACGCTCCATTTTTCACTGCCTGTTTGACCTGATTAACAAAGTTTAAATATAAAGTTCACCTTTCTGTCTCTGACTGTTTTTCCCTTAATTACATCTGATTGGTTCAGTCGTTACCTTTGTGCTTCACAAAGGAAAATAAATGCACCCATTAAATTAGTCTGTTTATTAATGCAGGGTAAATAAGTGTGTTAAGGTGTTTTAAAGGTAATGGCCTCACATCAGTTAAGTGCACGCTCACACACACACACACACACACACACACACACAGTGAATGGTCAGGTGACTCACCATCAGCAGCTCGTCTTATTGGTCACACAAAGAGAGGCTGACTCATGAGAGCAGTGATGCGAGCCACACGGTTCCTATTGGCTTACGCTAATAAAACGCAGGCTTCTGATTGGCCCCGGTTACCAGGTCCTTCAGGCTATGAATGAAAGCGCAGGTTACTGAATTCTGTCTGACAGACAAGAGGGATGAGGAATTCTTTTTTTTTTTTTTTTCTTTTTCCACCTTTTCTCTAGTCTTGGGAGTGCTGCCAAAGTTGGAGGCAAATAGGGTGAGAGGGTTGATTATAGGGTGGGGCGGGGTGGGAGGGTTTGATGCTTGCTGTGAGGCTCTGGTTTGTGATTTGAGAGACTCCCAGGCTCTGGACAGAAGCCGCAGGCCCGGTGAGGCTGGATTAGACAGGCCCGGTGAGGCTGGATTAGACAGGCCCGGTGAGGCTGGATTAGACAGGCCCGGTGAGGCTGGATTAGACAGGCCCGGTGAGGCTGGATTAGACAGGCCGGTGAGGCTGGATTAGACAGGCCCGGTGAGGCTGGATTAGACAGGCCGGTGAGGCTGGATTAGACAGGCCGGTGAGGCTGGATTAGACAGGCCCGGTGAGGCTGGATTAGACAGGCCCGGTGAGGCTGGATTAGACAGGCCCGGTGAGGCTGGATTAGACAGGCCCGGTGAGGCTGGATTAGACAGGCCGGTGAGGCTGGATTAGACAGGCCGGTGAGGCTGGATTAGACAGGCTCGGTGAGGCTGGATTAGACAGGCCCGGTGAGGCTGGATTAGACAGGCCGGTGAGGCTGGATTAGACAGGCCCGGTGAGGCTGGATTAGACAGGCCGGTGAGGCTGGATTAGACAGGCCGGTGAGGCTGGATTAGACAGGCCGGTGAGGCTGGATTAGATAGGCCGGTGAGAAGCTCATGGACAGACACTGCTCTGGTCTCTACAGCCAGGGATTAGCACATCATGTCAGCTCTTGTGTTTCCTGTCTGGAGGGACAGGAAGTGTGGCCCCCGGGGGCCGCTGTGTGGGGGGAGTCTGTGGGATACGCTGCAGTGCAGCATTACTGCCACCCCCCCCCACTCTCCCCCCCCACAGTGTGCAGCCCACCTCAACAAAGACGCCTTCATTCCAGATGGAAAATATGCCTTTCCTCAGCCCCCTGTTCCTGTGATGTGTGTGTGTGTGTGTGTGTGCGTGTGCGTGTGCGTGTGCGTGTGCGTGTGCGTGTGCGTGTGCGTGTGCGTGTGCGTGTGCGTGTGCGTGCGCGTGCGCGTGCGTGTGCGTACCTGCGTGTGTGTGAGACTGTGTGCGCGTGTGCGCGTGTGTGCGCGTGTGTGTGTGTGTGTGTGCGTACCTGCGTGTGTGTGAGACTGTGTGTGTGTGTGTGTGTGTGTGTGTGTGTGTATGCATATTTGTGTGTGTGCGTGTGTGTGTGTGTGTGTGATGCATGTGTGTGTGTGTGTGTGTGTGTGTGTGTATGTGTGTGTACCTGCGTGTGCGTGTGTGTGAGACAGTGTGTGTGTGTGTGTGTGTGTGTGTGTGTGTACCTGCGCGTGTGTGTGTGTGTGCGTACCTGCGCGTGTGTGAGACTGTGTGTGTGTGTGTGTGTGTGTGTGTGTGTGTGTGTGTGTGTGTGTGTGTGTGTGTGTGCGTGCGTGTGGTTATTAAGTGTTGCAGTGGTCTTGTTTCAGACTCTTCTCCCTGTTGAGTAGAAGCTAGTATGGATCAATGTGAGTGCAGGAGGAAGTGTGTGGGGAACATTAGAAGGTGTATTAATCTGACCCGTGTGGAGCTGCTCCTGAGCTCCCTGGAGTGGAACGTGAAACGCTTGGCCAGTCGCTCCATTCTGACCGGCGGTCAGCTCACTGCTCCATTCTGACCGGCGGTCAGCTCACTCCTCTCCCACACTGCTCCATTCTGACCGGCGGTCAGTTCACTCCTCTCCCACACTGCTCCATTCTGACCGGCGGTCAGCTCACTGCTCTCCCACACTGCTCCATTCTGACCGGCGGTCAGCTCACTGCTCTCCCACACTGCTCCATTCTGACCGGCGGTCAGCTCACTGCTTTCCCACACTGCTCCATTCTGACCGGCGGTCAGTTCACTGCTCTCCCACACTGCTCCATTCTGACCGGCGGTCAGCTCACTCCTCTCCCACACTGCTCCATTCTGACTGGCGGTCAGTTCACTCCTCTCCCACACTGCTCCATTCTGACCGGCGGTCAGCTCACTGCTCTCCCACACTGCTCCATTCTGACCGGCGGTCAGCTCACTGCTCTCCCACACTGCTCCATTCTGACCGGCGGTCAGCTCACTGCTCTCCCACACTGCTCCATTCTGACCGGCGGTCAGTTCACTGCTCTCCCACACTGCTCCATTCTGACCGGCGGTCAGCTCACTCCTCTCCCACACTGCTTCATTCTGACCGGCGGTCAGCTCACTCCTCTGGAATGTCCGTCCCATCTCTGCAGGATCCCCCATAAGGCAGACTAGCACCCGTGTGACCAGCTGTGGCACTGACCGCTGTAGCCAATCACAAGCTCCGGGTTTGGTTCCAGTCTTGGGAGGCCTGGCGCTGCACTGTGAGCCAGTGATTTAGTCCCTTTCCTGCCTGATTTGAAGTGTTTCCTGTGAAGCCATGACACTCCGCTTGGACAGGAAAGAGCTGCTGCCTGTGGGCGGAGCTCTCTCTCAGCCGCCCAGCTGCAGGATGAACATTTCACCTGAGACGTGTTTTACTGCTGAGAGTGACCGACTGAGCGAGAGGTGTGTGTGTCTGTGTGAGAGGTGTGTGAGTGTATGGGAGGTGTGAGTGTGTGTGTGAGAGTGTGTATGAGTGTGAGTGAGAGAGTGTGTGAGAGGTTTGTGTGAGTGTGTGGGAGGTGTGTGTGAGTGTGTGGGAGGTGTGTGAGAGAGTGTGTGAGAGCAGTGATGTGTGTGTGAATGAGAGAGTGTGTGGGAGCGTGAGTGAGAGAGTGTGTGAGAGCAAAGGTGTGTGCGTTAGTGTGAGTGAGAGAGTGTGTGAGAGGTTTGTGAAAGGTGTGTGGGAGGTGTGAGTGTCTGTGTGAGAGTGTGTATGAGTGTGAGTGAGAGAGTGTGTGAGAGCAGTGATGTGTGTGTGAATGAGAGAGTGTGTGAGAGGTTTGTGAAAGGTGTGTGTGAGTGTGTGGGAGGTGTGTGTGAGTGTGTGGGAGGTGTGTGTGAGTGTGTGTGTGTGTGTGGGAGGTGTGTGTGAGTGTGTGTGTGTGTGGGGGGGGCATGGTTTTTGGTGTTGTCGTTATGGGGCTGGGGTAGGGAGTAGCCCCTGCCCTGTCTCCCAGCGGGCCTGTCCAGGACAGGGGGTGTAAATCATGAGTACCATTTTCAGCTGCTTTAAGGCTGGAAATGCACTTTATTTTACTGCAGACAGAACTCCACTGTAACGTGTACACACACTGTCTCACACGCATGCACACACGCACACACACACACACACACACACTACCATCCTACAGCTGCAGCGTGGTTAGTTTGTGATTTGTGCAGTGGTATTTTTAGCTTGTGTAGCAGTGTTGTAAGTACTTTTATGTGGAGCAGTAGTTGGTTTATGGGGCTGTGTAGCAGTAATGTACAGGCGTACTTGGCTTGTGTAGTGGTGGGCTGACTTGTTCAGTGGTGGAGATGGTAGTTTGTAGAGAGGTGTATTTAGTGGTTTGTGGAGAGGTGTAAAAGGCTGAAGGATTCTGGGTACTGACTTCCCGCTGTGATGCACAGGGCTGGCTGCTCTGGCACTAGAGTGGAGCAGATGTCCTCGTGTGAAAGAGGTGATTAACGCTGTTCGGTGGGGGGGGGGGGGGGGGGGGGGGGGGCTATGGGCCCTGTGGTCTCAAAAAGGCTGTTCCTTTCAGTGTGTGAAAGCAGAATGTAAAGGTATGACTGGTGTGTCATTAGTGCTGTAGAAGCAGTGTTAGTGTTGTAGAAGCAGGGCATGTAGAGCGTTAGTGCTGTAGAAGCAGAGCGTGTAGAGCGTTAGCACTGTAGAAGCAGGGCGTGTAGAGCGTTAGCACTGTAGAAGCAGGGCGTGTAGAGCATTAGTGCTGTAGAAGCAGGGCGTGTAGAGCGTTAGCACTGTAGAAGCAGGGCGTGTAGAGCATTAGTGCTGTAGATGCAGGGCGTGTAGAGCGTTAGCACTGTAGAAGTAGGGCGTGTCGAGCATTAGCGCTGTAGAAGCAGGGCGTGTAGAGCGTTAGTGCTGTAGAAGCAGGGCCTGTAGAGCATTAGTGCTGTAGAAGCAGGGCGTGTAGAGCGTTAGTGCTGTAGAAGCAGGGCCTGTAGAGCATTAGTGCTGTAGAAGCAGGGCGTGTAGAGCGTTAGTTCTGTAGAAGCAGTGCGTGTAGAGCATTAGTGCTGTAGAAGCAGGGCGTGTAGAGCGTTAGTGCTGTAGAAGCAGGGCCTGTAGAGCATTAGTGCTGTAGAAGCAGGGCGTGTAGAGCGTTAGTTCTGTAGAAGCAGTGCGTGTAGAGCATTAGTGCTGTAGAAGCAGGGCGTGTAGAGCCTTAGTGCTGTAGAAGCAGGGCGTGTAGAGCGTTAGTGCTGTAGAAGCAGAGCGTGTAGAGCCTTAGTGCTGTAGAAGCAGGGCGTGTAGAGCCTTAGTGCTGTAGAAGCAGGGCATGTAGAGCATTAGTGCTGTAGATGCAGGGTGTGTAGAGCATTAGTGCTGTAGAAGCAGGGCGTGTACAGCGTTAGTGCTGTAGAAGCAGGGCGTGTACAGCATTACTGCTGTAGAAGCAGTGCGTGTAGAGCATTTGTGCTGTAGAAGCAGGGCGTGTAGAGCGTTAGTGCTGTAGAAGCAGGGCGTGTAGAGCCTTAGTGCTGTAGAAGCAGTGCGTGTAGAGCCTTAGTGCTGTAGAAGCAGGGCGTGTAGAGCCTTAGTGCTGTAGATGCAGGGCGTGTAGAGCGTTAGTGCTGTCGATGCAGGGTGTGTAGAGCGTTAGTGCTGTAGAAGCAGGGCGTGTAGAGCGTTAGTGCTGTAGAAGCAGGGCGTGTAGAGCGTTAGTGCTGTAGAAGCAGGGCGTGTAGAGTCTTAGTGCTGTAGAAGCAGGGCGTGTAGAGCATTAGTGCTGTAGAAGCAGGGCGTGTAGAGCCTTAGTGCTGTAGATGCAGGGCATGTAGAGCCTTAGTGCTGTCGATGCAGGGCGTGTAGAGCATTAGTGCTGTCGATGCAGGGCGTGTAGAGCGTTAGTGCTGTCGATGCAGGGTGTGTAGAGCCTTAGTGCTGTAGATGCAGGGCGTGTAGAGCCTTAGTGCTGTCGATGCAGGGCGTGTAGAGCCTTAGTGCTGTAGATGCAGGGCGTGTAGAGCCTTAGTGCTGTAGATGCAGGGCGTGTAGAGCGTTAGTGCTGTAGATGCAGAGCGTGTAGAGTGTTAGTGCTGGCGATGCAGGGTGTGTAGAGCGTTAGTGCTGTAGAAGCAGGGCGTGTAGAGCGTTAGTGCTGTAGAAGCAGGGCGTGTAGAGAGTTAGCACTGTAGAAGCAGGGCGTGTAGAGCATTAGTGCTGTAGAAGCAGGGCGTGTAGAGCGTTAGCACTGTAGAAGCAGGGCGTGTAGAGCATTAGTGCTGTAGATGCAGGGCGTGTAGAGCGTTAGCACTGTAGAAGTAGGGCGTGTCGAGCATTAGCGCTGTAGAAGCAGGGCGTGTAGAGCATTAGTGCTGTAGAAGCAGGGCGTGTAGAGCGTTAGTGCTGTAGAAGCAGGGCCTGTAGAGCATTAGTGCTGTAGAAGCAGGGCGTGTAGAGCGTTAGTTCTGTAGAAGCAGTGCGTGTAGAGCATTAGTGCTGTAGAAGCAGGGCGTGTAGAGCCTTAGTGCTGTAGAAGCAGGGCGTGTAGAGCGTTAGTGCTGTAGAAGCAGAGCGTGTAGAGCCTTAGTGCTGTAGAAGCAGGGCGTGTAGAGCCTTAGTGCTGTAGAAGCAGGGCATGTAGAGCATTAGTGCTGTAGATGCAGGGTGTGTAGAGCATTAGTGCTGTAGAAGCAGGGCGTGTACAGCGTTAGTGCTGTAGAAGCAGGGCGTGTACAGCATTACTGCTGTAGAAGCAGTGCGTGTAGAGCATTTGTGCTGTAGAAGCAGGGCGTGTAGAGCGTTAGTGCTGTAGAAGCAGGGCGTGTAGAGCCTTAGTGCTGTAGAAGCAGTGCGTGTAGAGCCTTAGTGCTGTAGAAGCAGGGCGTGTAGAGCCTTAGTGCTATAGATGCAGGGCGTGTAGAGCGTTAGTGCTGTCGATGCAGGGTGTGTAGAGCGTTAGTGCTGTAGAAGCAGGGCGTGTAGAGCGTTAGTGCTGTAGAAGCAGGGCGTGTAGAGCGTTAGTGCTGTAGAAGCAGGGCGTGTAGAGTCTTAGTGCTGTAGAAGCAGGGCGTGTAGAGCATTAGTGCTGTAGATGCAGGGCATGTAGAGCCTTAGTGCTGTCGATGCAGGGCGTGTAGAGCATTAGTGCTGTCGATGCAGGGCGTGTAGAGTGTTAGTGCTGTCGATGCAGGGTGTGTAGAGCCTTAGTGCTGTAGATGCAGGGCGTGTAGAGCCTTAGTGCTGTCGATGCAGGGCGTGTAGAGCCTTAGTGCTGTAGATGCAGGGCGTGTAGAGCCTTAGTGCTGTAGATGCAGGGCGTGTAGAGCGTTAGTGCTGTAGATGCAGAGCGTGTAGAGTGTTAGTGCTGGCGATGCAGGGTGTGTAGAGCGTTAGTGCTGTAGAAGCAGGGCGTGTAGAGCGTTAGTGCTGTAGAAGCAGGGCGTGTAGAGTGTTAGTGCTGTCGATGCAGGGTGTGTAGAGCGTTAGTGCTGTAGAAGCAGGGCGTGTAGAGCCTTAGTGCTGTAGAAGCAGGGCGTGTAGAGCGTTAGTGCTGTAGAAGCAGGGCGTGTAGAGCGTTAGTGCTGTAGAAGCAGGGTGTAACGCTCTGAGCGGTGGAACAGAGCCCCCAATTAACACCCTGTTAGCGGAGTGTGCCTTGCCGTGTTCCTGTTCCCATGGAAACCGCCCCTGTCCCTGCTCTATGTACCGAAGGCGCTGTGCCGACCCTGAGCCCTCCCGTCTCCGAGAGGCGGAAAGAATTTCCGAAATATGAGGGAACGCTGGAGAGAGAGAGGGAGTGGTGAGCGTACGCATCGCTGCTGTCCTGAAGTAACTCTACCCCCCCCCCAATCCTCCCCCAGAACACAGTGTGTGTTTACAGAGCGCTGCTCAGCCCGTAGTGTTCTTCTGTGTCAGGGTGATATCACAAGTATCTCTCTACCCACAACCCCCTGCACTTCCTGAATTTTGCACTGATGGCCAAGTTTCAGTCTGTGGTCTCTGACTTACAGAGCTGACCTACAGAGACATCGCTGTGGAGTGACACACCACCGCACCCTTCGGCGTACGTCTGTCTGTCTTTCTGACTGTACACACTGGCCTCTCTCCTGATCTCATGACGGCACTTTAAATTACATGGTATTCCAAAAATATTTGCAGTTTGATGATGGCTAAACTCACTTTGAATACATGGTGTGTACTCTCTTATCTAATCACAGTTTGTAGGCCTTCAGTAAGTAAATCAGTTTAAAGCGTTTGGGCTCTCATAGAAGTGAGTCAATGTTTCTGTAAATAGTCCTCCCCCCTCCCCTCTCCCCCACTTACCCGTTGCTGAAATACGGAACTTTTCAGGGAAGGGGGCGGGGGCTCAGCGCAGTTTCCTCCCCCTCCACTCTGTTTGGGTCAGAGCAGAGGAAACTGTTGCCGGGGGCTCAGAGAGGCCCTGCTTGCCCTGGGAAAATTACAGACAAACGAGCCGCACGTCTTTGTTTTCCGACGGCAGGGGAGCGCAGATTATGCGCGTCTACGAGGACAACGGGAGGCGGCTCCCGCGAGCTTTAAAAGCGCCGGCCTCACAAGGGCCTGGAGTCTCAGACCAACATCTGTTTTCCACATTAGTCTGCGGGAGGGTAATTTGGGGACACTGCCCCCCCTGCTTTTGGCTTTGCACCCTGAGCGCATTGCGCTGTACGGGTGAGCGTTTGCTGTCATCGGTTACGCTGGCCTTCCATGGGTAAATACGTCAGGGAAGGCTGCAGATGTGTGATGATGGTGTTCTGTGTGAAACGTGTGTTTTTTTTATCTCTTTCTTATAGACCTGATGGAGCCGCTGCAGTCAGCCGAGCGGCGCTACGTCACTCCCAGGGACAAGCCTTAGACGGACCCGCCCCCCTGCTTCCTGCTTGTGCCCCGCCTCCTTCCCCGCCCGGCCCCGCCCATCTCTGTGATGATGGGGAAGCTGAAGCAGAACCTCCTGGTGGCCTGCCTGGTCATCAGCTCCGTCACGGTGTTCTACCTGGGCCGACACGCCATGGAGTGCCACCACCGCATCGAGGAGCGGGCGCAGCCGCCGGGCATGGCGGCGGGTTTGGCGGGCTCCGCGCTCCGCGCAGGCCGTAACGCCAGCGCCGCCGCCGGCTACAGCAAGGACACGCCGCTGGTGTTCATCGGGGGGGTTCCGCGCAGCGGCACCACGCTAATGCGCGCCATGCTGGACGCCCACCCGGCCGTGCGCTGCGGCGAGGAGACCCGCGTCATCCCGCGAATCCTCGCCATGAAGCAGATGTGGAGCCGCTCCGGCCGCGAGAAGATGCGCCTGGACGAGGCGGGCGTGACCGACGACGTGCTGGACGCCGCCATGCGCGCCTTCCTCCTGGAGATCATCGTCAGGCACGGCGAGCCCGCCCCCTTCCTCTGCAACAAGGACCCCTTCGCCCTTAAGTCCCTCTCCTACCTGGCCAAGATCTTCCCCCGCGCCAAGTTCGTCCTGATGATCCGGGACGGGCGTGCCTCCGTGCATTCCATGATCTCCCGCAAGGTGACCATCGCCGGCTTCGACCTGGGCAGCTACCGCGACTGCCTGTCCAAGTGGAACCGCGCGATAGAGACCATGTACACGCAGTGCGTGGAGGCGGCCGATAAGTGTCTGGCCATGCACTACGAGCAGCTGGTGCTGCACCCGGAGCGCTGGATGCGTACGCTGCTGCGTTTCCTGGACATTCCCTGGAATGACGCCGTGCTGCACCACGAGGAGCTCATCGGCAAGGCTGGGGGCGTGTCCCTCTCCAAGTAAGTCACATGACCAACCCCCCTCAAACCGGAGTTACTTGGCCTTTCGTTTGCATTGCATGGTCAATGTGGTCGGAGGTGGAGAGCACACTGAGTCAGGTTTGTACCGCCTGGCTCCTTTTGCCCCCACTCCCTGGAGGTCAGGGGTCATCCGCTTCCCACCATGCCTTTGTTATCTCGAGAGAAGGTTCTGGAAGGCCTGCGCACAGCTGAGACAGAGCCTGGTGCTGTGCTGGGCTGGGCTGCTGTGTGAAGCACTGAGCTCACAGTGTTGTAAAGCTCATAGAGTTTAGTACTACAGTGCGAGGACTCGTCTGATGAGGAAGCACTGAATTCCTGCACAGCCGAACATGCAGAGACAAGCCTGCACCAACGTGGGTTGCTCCACTGGGGCTCTCTCACAGGAAAACACACACACACACACACACACAGACACGTATACAAAAACACACAGACACAGACACACACACACACACACACACACACACACACCGACATATACATAAACACACACACACACAAGTATACATACACACACACACACAGACACATATATACCACACACACGCGCACACGTATACACACACAGACGCATATACCACACACATTCAAACAAGTTTGGTAGAAGCACATTTCCTTGTAACAAGTGTTTTTTGGCGAGTTACCTTGCTGGGCCTGTTTGTGTGTGTGTTTGTGTTTGTGTGTCTGCGTGTGCAATGTTTGTGCGTGCATGCGTGCGTGCATGCGTGGTATATGCTTATGTGTGTGTGTGTGTGTGTGTGCATGCGCGCGTGCGTGGTATATGCTTATGTGTGTGTGTGTGTGTGTGTGTGTGTGTGCGCGTGCGTGGTATATGCTTATGTGTGTGTGTGTGTGTGTGCGTGCGTGCATGCGTGGTATATGCTTGTGTGTGTGTATATATATCCGTCTGTGTGTGTGTGTGTGTGTGTGTGTGTGTGCGCGCGCGCGTGCGTGGTATAAGCTTCTGTGTGTGTGTGTATGTGTGTGTGTGTGTGTGTGTGTATATATGCGTCTGTGTGTGTGTATATATATGCGTCTGTGTGTGTGTGTGTGTGTGTGTGTGTGCGTGCGTGCATGCGTGGTATATGCTTGTGTGTGTGTGTATATATCCGTCTGTGTGTGTGTATGTGTGCGCGTGCGTGGTATAAGCTTGTGTGTGTGTGCGTGCGTGCATGCGTGGTATATGCTTGTGTGTGTGTGTGTGTGTGTATGTGTGTGTACATGGCCTGTTTTTGCGGTTTTGTTTGACTTTGATCACTCACTCAAAGAGTGTCCCACTGTTTAAGAACATGCTCTTTGAAGCTCAGTGGGCCACAACAGAAATAACAGAGTTCCTCAAGCCTGTTTTTATAACTGAAAGCTCATGGTTGATGCCTCAAGAGTCAGACGACATCCTCCCTCCTTCTTCTCCTCTTTCATCTTCGACTCTCATCACCAGCTCCATATTTCTGAGCTTCCTCCTCCTCCATCTGTATCCCTCAGCTCTCCGGAGGCAGTGCTTGACCTCTGACCCCAGTGTCCTATGACAGCTGCAGGATGTGCTCTCGTACTGCAGTTATATAATGGAGGCAGCAGATGAGAAATATGCAGGAAGTCCAGAGGGGCTGTTGCCCCTCAAAGAAGGACGTTCCGGTTAAAGCTACAGGCTCCTGTTCACAACCAGGGGTATGATGGAGGACGGGTGAAAGGACAGAGAGATATTACAGGAGAAAGGAGTGGTTTAGAGGAACATCAGAGGTTAGTTGTTTGATTGGAGCATTATCAGGAGAGATATGATTGGTTAGAGACAGGGTATGAAATTAACTTTTTCACCTACTGGCTTGAGGATTCTAAAAATCACCAGCCATTTTAAACATTTTACCAGCCACATTACCTTTTACAATATAATACACAACCTGGTTGGTTACCTACCAAAGTGGCTGCTACAGTAGAAATTCTCACCAGCCACAATCAAACTTTGTCCAGCATTTGGCTGATGGCTGGTGTTAATTTCACACACTGGTATTAACCCTCACACTATTGCTCTCTCACTTACTCAGTCACAGATACCCTCACTCTCTTATTGGCTGGATCTGTGGCAGCTCGTGCAGCCTAAGCCAATCACGTTGTGGGTATGACGGCTCAGAGCAGCCTCCGAACAGTCTGTGTTTATGAACTTTGGAGCCTTTTTTAATCCTGTAAAATCCGTCTCGTTTCCTGGAAAGATAAAACCCTTCTCTGACTGACCTGTAGGGGGCGGGCGTCGTGGGAAGAGTGGAAACAGACTTATGGGGGTGTGTCCCAATAGTCGAAAAATGCACACTCCCCTTCCTCCACTACCACCTCCTCTACTCTGTGCCCTGGAAACGGGTCTTTGTGTTTTAATATAATGTCGCTGATTACATCTTAATTACCTATTAATGGTTACATATTAATGAATGTCTGGACGCAAACCGCAATGTCAGGTACATTGTATACTGTACATGCAAATACTTGTACTCAAAACATTCAGGCAGTTTTGCACATTTCCATGTAGGAGAGGAGTGGTAGTGGGGGGAGTGGAGGAAAGGAGGAGAGGAGTGGTAGTGGGGGAGTGGAGGAAGGGAGGTGGGGAGTGAAGAATATCGGGATGCACCCAGGGATTCCAGTTGGACAGAATGGACATGATAAGGAGTCACATTATTATAGCTACTTATGGGTCAAAATAGCCGATATTTCCTGTGCCCTGTCTGTCTGTGTGCTTTCCCAAACTTTGAGGAAGGTTTGTGGGCTAAAACTAGAATGTTAATAATGAAATGTACGCTTGAGAAATTGACATTTTTTGTGCACATATTTGCAATGATTGTAAAAATATAGACTTGGCAGGGTGTTGTGCGTTGCTAATGGATACAGCCTTTGTGTGATACCACAATAAGAAAAACTAGCCCTCATGAAAAAAATGCACTCATGACCTGAAAAAAGGGACACACCTGTCCAGGAAAATAATACTGAACTGAAACTAGACTCTTCACCTTTAAATAAAATAAGAACTAACATAAGTTTCTTATTGTGTTTACTATACAAAAAATGATAAAAGGCAAGTGGCTTGAATGTCTGGCTTCTAGGTAGTTGCAACCACTGGACCAAACATTGCTAGCTACAGTCAAGCCGGAAAGTCTGCACACCCCTTTCACCTTCTCCACGTTTTATTACGTTACAGACTTATACTACAATAGATTGAGTTCATTTTTTGCCTCAAACATCTACACACAATAGCCAATAATGACGAGGTGAAAACAGGTTTTTAGAAAATATGCAATTTTATTTTACTGACAAAAATTGGTTATTTAGGGGTTACATATCTGTACACACCCTTAGCCTAATACTTGGTTGCTGCACCTTTGGCAGCGATTACAGCTTCAAGGCGTCTTGGGAAAGAAGCTACGAGCTTGGCACACTTGTTTCTGGACATTTTTGCCCATTCCTCTTGGCATATCCTTGCAAGCTCCGTCAGTTGGATGGGGAGCGTCGGTACACAGCCATTTTCAGCTCTTTCCACAGATGTTCAATTGGATTCAGGTCTGGGCTCTGGCTGGGCCACTCAAGGACATGCACAGACTTTCTCCGAAGCCACTCCTTTGTTCTCTTGGCTGTGTGCTTCGCGTCGTTGTCATGTTGGAAGGTAAACCTTCGCCCCAGTCTGAGGTCCAGAGCGCTCTGGAGCAGGTTTTCTTCAAGGATCTCGGTGTACTTAGCTGCATTCATCTTTCCCTCTATCAGGACTAGTCGCCCCGTTCCCGCTGCTGAAAAACATCCCCACATCATGATGCTGCCACCGCCATGCTTCACTGTAGGGATGGTATTACGCAGGTGATGAGCGGTGCCTGGTTTCCTCCAGACGTGATGCTTGGTATTCAGGCCAAAAAGTTAAATTTTGGTTTCATCAGACCAGAGAATCTTGATTGTCATGGTTTGAGAGTCCTCTAGGTGCCTTTTGGCAAACTCCAAGCGGGCTGTGATATGCCTTTTACTAAGGAGGGGCTTCCGTCTGGACACTCTACCATAAAGGCCTGATTGGTGGAGTTCTGCCTGGATGGTTGATATTCTAAAAGGTTCTCCCATCTCCACACGGATACGCTGGAGCTCTGTCAGAGTGACCCTCGGGTTCCTGCTCACTTCCCTGGCCAGGGCCCGTCTTCCCCGATTGCTCAGTTTGGCCGGGCGGCCAGGTCTAGGAAGATTCTTGGTGGTTCCAAACTTCTTCCATTTACGAATGATGGTGGCCACTGTGCTCTTTGGGACCTGTAAAGCTGCAGAGATTTTTCCGTACCCTTCTCCAGATCTATGCCTTGACACAATCCTGTTTCTGAGGTCTGCAGATAATTCCTTTGACCCCATGGCTTGGAGTTTGTGCTGACATGCACTGTCAACTGTGGGACCTTATATAGGCAGGTGTTGGCAATCCCCAATCATGTCCAATCAATTGAATTTATCACAGGTGGACTCCAATTAAGTTGTAGAAATATCAGTGGAAACAAAATGCACCTCAGCTCACTTTTGGGTGTCATATCACTTGTGTACATATGATATTTGACATTTAGAATTTTAATAAATTAGCACAAATGTCTAAAAACCTGTTTTCACTTTGTCATTATGGGCTATTTTGTGTAGAATTTTGAGAATGAACTCAATCTATTGTAGAATATGTCTGTAACGTAATAAAACATGGAGAAGGTGAAAGGGGTGTGCAGACTTTCCGGCTTGACTGTATATGCTGGAGGCCTATGTCAGGTGTTCAAGGTTTTTTGTTCGGTACATGTTAACATTATTTGATTGTTAGAAGCTTTGAACATAGTCTTTTGTGACTGAAAAGATCTTACTCAGAGAAAGAAAAAAAAAAAAAAGTAGCGCGGACAGTCCCCCTCCGTTTCATGTTTTCTGTTTTACTCGGATAGAGGGACAGATGGAGAAGAGATCACAGGTCAGAAGGAGTAATGGCGGGATCAAACCCCCGCTAGCTAGAGTCAGCCGCCCACCCGCTAGAGTGTCGCTAGACCGGCCTTACTTCACCATACCTCAGTATTAAATTGAGTTTGTTGTTCATTTTAATCTGAGAAACGTGCCACTCAGTTTAAAAAATGCTATTCATTTGAGCAAGTGAATGTATTATATACACTTGCACCATAAGACAGAGCCTCTGTAACAAGAGCTCGTCTCTCTTTATAGCAGAGAACAAAAAAAATAAATGAATAAAAATAACAACATAAAAATGCAAATGAATGCCGGTCTTCAAAAACAGAAAATGCATCACCCAGGTAATCTTTACAGGGAAGCGTTTTTTCCCATGTCCCACTGCAGCGAAGTTAGCATGTGGCATCTAGTTCACTTACAGACCTTAAAATTGTGGCAACAGAGACAATTTGATGTTAAATTCAAATGAGACGCATAAAATAGGCAAGTCAATACTGCTTCACAATGATAGTACCGGTGTTCAGGTATACAGTATACTGCCTGTGGGAGAGACAGCACTGGGAGGATGAGACAGTATACTGTCTGTGGGAGAGACAGCACTGGGAGGATGAGACAGTATACTGCCTGTGGGAGAGACAGCACTGGGAGGATGAGACAGTATACTGCCTGTGGGAGAGACAGCACTGGGAGGATGTGACAGTATACTGCCTGTGGGAGAGACAGCACTGGGAGGATGAGACAGTATACTGCCTGTGGGAGAGACAGCACTGGGAGGATGAGACAGAGACAGTATACTGCCTGTGGGAGAGACAGCACTGGGAGGATGAGACAGTATACTGCCTGTGGGAGAGACAGCACTGGGAGGATGAGACAGTATACTGCCTGTGGGAGAGACAGCACTGGGAGGATGTGACAGTATACTGCCTGTGGGAGAGACAGCACTGGGAGGATGTGACAGTATACTGCCTGTGGGAGAGACAGCACTGGGAGGATGTGACAGTATACTGCCTGTGGGAGAGACAGCACTGGGAGGATGTGACAGTATACTGCCTGTGGAAGAGACAGCACTGGGAGGATGAGACAGTATACTGCCTGTGGGAGAGACAGCACTGGGAGGATGAGACAGTATACTGCCTGTGGGAGAGACAGCACTGGGAGGATGTGACAGTATACTGCCTGTGGAAGAGACAGCACTGGGAGGATGAGACAGTATACTGCCTGTGGGAGAGACAGCACTGGGAGGATGAGACAGTATACTGCCTGTGGGAGAGACAGCACTGGGAGGATGAGACAGTATACTGCCTGTGGGAGAGACGGCACTGGGAGGATGTGACAGAGACAGTATACTGCCTGTGGGAGAGACGGCACTGGGAGGATGTGACAGAGACAGTATACTGCCTGTGGGAGAGACGGCACTGGGAGGATGTGACAGAGACAGTATACTGCCTGTGGGAGAGACAGCACTGGGAGGATGAGACAGTATACTGCCTGTGGGAGAGACAGCACTGGGAGGATGAGACAGTATACTGCCTGTGGGAGAGACAGCACTGGGAGGATGAGACAGTATACTGCCTGTGGAAGAGACAGCACTGGGAGGATGAGACAGTATACTGCCTGTGGGAGAGACAGCACTGGGAGGATGAGACAGTATACTGCCTGTGGGAGAGACGGCACTGGGAGGATGTGACAGAGACAGTATACTGCCTGTGGGAGAGACGGCACTGGGAGGATGTGACAGAGACAGTATACTGCCTGTGGGAGAGACGGCACTGGGAGGATGTGACAGAGACAGTATACTGCCTGTGGGAGAGACAGCACTGGGAGGATGAGACAGTATACTGCCTGTGGGAGAGACAGCACTGGGAGGATGTGACAGTATACTTCCTGTGGGAGAGACAGCACTGGGAGGATGTGACAGTATGCTGCCGCTGGGAGGGTTGATTCCTCTCGTCCCTCGTGATACGCTTGGCGGCTTCATATTGACTGTCTCAGTCACAGCTCCCAGCTGGGCAAACTAATGAGACTCCCACGCAGTCAGGCACACACACACACACACACACACACACACACACACACACACACACACACTGGCTGCACACACAACATTATGTACAGTGTGCACATATGCACACGCATGGGAATGCACACATACACACACTCACACTCACACACACACACACATGCATGCACACACACGCATGCACACACACAAGTGTGTGTTTCTGGTCTCAGCACGTCTCCAGTGTTCAGTCAGGTCTCCTGTTTTTTCACAATTCTTCACTGTGTTTACTTTTGCTGAGCCTTAAGGACCTTACTGGACACTGGAGAGGTACTGCACACACACACGCGCGCACACGCACACGCACACACAGGCAGGGTGAGTGTGTACGTTATGGGGCACGATTCCTTAGACCACTCCACTTTTCAGTTACCATGGAAATCTGTTCTAAATGAAACCCCTCCCCTCTCTATCCTGCCCACACCCCCACTCAACAGTCTGCCTCACATGGGTTTCTAATAGATGTTAATGAATACAGATCTTATCTAAACCCTCAAGACCTGTCTGCAATGTGCTGCCATGGCAACGCTCAGTGTGTGTCTGTGTGGGGGGGGGGGGGGGCTGTTTATACTGCTTTAAAGGAGATTTATAGAATGACCAAGACTTTCTCTTAGACTCTTATGGGTGGAAAATATTACTGATACTTTTATAATCATAACTGTGAATATGGATATAAGCTCTGTGTGCTTTATTCTAAACGGGCTCCACCGGTAAATTCCAGAAGGCCGCAGACTAGAGTGCTGATTTAACCTTTGAAATCCTGAAATGGGGCGGCATGGTGGGGCGCTGGTTAGCACTGTCGCCTCACGGTGGTGCGCTGGTTAGCACTGTCGCCTCACGGTGGTGCGCTGGTTAGCACTGCCGCCTCACAGTGGTGCGCTGGTTAGCACTGTCGCCTCACGGTGGTGCGCTGGTTAGCACTGTCGCCTCACGGTGGTGCGCTGGTTAGCACTGTCGCCTCACGGTGGTGCGCTGGTTAGCACTGTCGCCTCACGGTGGTGCGCTGGTTAGCACTGTCGCCTCACGGTGGTGCGCTGGTTAGCACTGCCGCCTCACGGTGGTGCGCTGGTTAGCACTGCCGCCTCACGGTGGTGCGCTGGTTAGCACTGTCGCCTCACGGTGGTGCGCTGGTTAGCACTGTCGCCTCACGGTGGTGCGCTGGTTAGCACTGTCGCCTCACGGTGGTGCGCTGGTTAGCACTGTCGCCTCACGGTGGTGCGCTGGTTAGCACTGCCGCCTCACGGTGGTGCGCTGGTTAGCACTGTCGCCTCACGGTGGTGCGCTGGTTAGCACTGTCGCCTCACGGTGGTGCGCTGGTTAGCACTGCCGCCTCACGGTGGTGCGCTGGTTAGCACTGTCGCCTCACGGTGGTGCGCTGGTTAGCACTGTCGCCTCACGGTGGTGCGCTGGTTAGCACTGTCGCCTCACGGTGGTGCGCTGGTTAGCACTGTCGCCTCACGGTGGTGCGCTGGTTAGCACTGTCGCCTCACGGTGGGGCGCTGGTTAGCACTGTCGCCTCACGGTGGTGCGCTGGTTAGCACTGCCGCCTCACAGCAAGAAGGTACCGAGTTCGAATCCGTGGCCGAGGGGTCTTTCTGTGTGGAGTTCTCCCCGTGTGCGCGTGGGTTTCCTCCGGGTACTCCGGTTTCCTCCCACAGTCCAAAGACATGCAGGTTAGGCTGGTTGGAGACTCTAAATTGCCCATAGGTATGAGTGTGTGAGTGAATGGTGTGTGTGTCCTGTGATGGGTTGGCGACCTGTCCAGGGTGTATTCCTGCCTCTCACACAATGCATGCTGGGAATGGAATAAACCATACGATGGTTTTGACTGGATTAAAGCTTTTAATCTGCAGCAGCACGCTGTGGAGCTGGGGATCGCGGGCAGGGGATTGCCTCTGGCGGTACAGGGAGGTGGCGAATCAGGGGCAAAATAAGGGGGGGGGGGGGGGTGTGTGAGATGACGGGTCAGAGGGTCCGTCCTTGGTTTGGTTTGGTGACACGACCGTGGTGATAATTACACACACGTGCAGGTCGGCTTCAACTTGCCTTCAGTTTGACCGGGGACGAGAACCTTCAGCCTCTGGCAGAGCGAGCACGTGGCTCCAGCCCTCTGACAGATTACCCACAATCCTCTGGGGGGGGGGGGGGGGTGGTGGCTCCTGGTTTCTGGCCTCGGTGCTGCTGAGAAAGTTCCGGAAAGAGGCAGGGCTCTAAGCCTGCATTAGATCTGTCCCAGGACACCTGACTGTGGGGAGCGCCCCCAGCACTTAGAGACGCCAAACCCAACAGGTCCCCGCCGTGCCCCCACCCCCCCACCCCCGGGCTTCACTCCTGCGCCCACCCGCTCTCCCATGACCACTTGTCCATTAGCGCCACTTACAGCACCATCAGATAGGCCCCCGCCAAACGCAACTCTTATCCGCTTCCACACAACAGCCCCTCCCCTCACAGCACCAGGAAGGTCATGAATAATTGAGCAGCAGCCAGAGGCCATTAAGCTGCTCTCATAGCAGAGAGGGCGGGGCTGTGTGACTGTAAAAGCTGCTCTCATAGCAGAGAGGGCGGGGCTGTGTGACTGTAAAAGCTGCTCTCATAGCAGAGAGGGCGGGGCTGTGTGACTGTAAAAGCTGCTCTCATAGCAGAGAGGGCGGGGCTGTGTGACTGTAAAAGCTGCTCTCATAGCAGAGAGGGCGGGGCTGTGTGACTGTAAAAGCTGCTCTCATAGCAGAGAGGGCGGGGCTGTGTGACTGTAAAAGCTGCTCTCATAGCAGAGAGGGCGGGGCTGTGTGACTGTAAAAGCTGCTCTCATAGCAGAGAGGGCGGGGCTGTGTGACTGTAAAAGCTGCTCTCATAGCAGAGAGGGCGGGGCTGTGTGACTGTAAAAGCTGCTCTCATAGCAGAGAGGGCGGGACTGTGTGACTGTAAAAGCTGCTCTCATAGCAGAGAGGGCGGGGCTGTGTGACTGTAAAAGCTGCTCTCATAGCAGAGAGGGCGGGGCTGTGTGACTGTAAAAGCTGCTCTCATAGCAGAGAGGGTGGGACTCATCCACGGGACACCTGTCCAAGTGCCTGACCGAGTGACAGAGTGGCATTAATGCATGTAATATTCATATTTACAGTAATAATACGGCCAGGCCAGGTGGGAAGCCACGTTGTATCAGTTATATTACTACTGTAAGTGCCTCTCACGGTCCTGGCAGTGCCACCCACCCCCCCCCCCCCCCCCCCCTCCAAACGGTCTCTAACAAGCTGTATTCCCTACAGACTCTTACACCGAAAGGGAGAGTGCTCATCTCTCTCTCACTCACTCACTCACTCACTCACTCACTCACTCACTCACTCACTCACTCACTCTCTCACTCACTCACTCACTCACTCACTCACTCACTCACTCACTCACTCACTCACTCACTCACTCACTCACTCACTCACTCACTCACTCACTCACTCACTCACTCACTCACTCACTCACTCACTCACTCACTCACTCACACTACTCACTCACACTACTCACTCACTTTCATATGGTACATAGCCCCTGATCCAAAACACCATGCCCAGTCACCATTTCAACATATTCATTTATACATCTGCACACATTCTATATCTGTACATCTGCACATTTTCTCCATGTGTATATTCATACATCTGCACGTACTCTCTATTTATAGATGTATTCATCTGCATATGGTCTACGTTTCTATATCTGTACATATTCTTACAGCTCAAAGGGGAGGGCACTAATGGCAGTGGTGGTCACCTTGGCAACTGACCCTGCCTCTGTGTAATTTAAAGGTTGCCCTCGGCAACGGCCCCTGCTCATTTCCGCCCCCTGCAGGAGGTTAATGGGGTCTTAAATATTCCTTCCGGTTAGCCATTAGCGTGCGGCTTACTAGGTGCAGTAACTGTGTGCTGCATGATCGATAGGGGTGACATTGTAACCCCCTGTGTTCCACGGCCCAGTCTGGCCCAGTCTGGCCCAGTCTGGTATGGACTGTATGGCATTAACCCTTTGAGAAGTGGGCTTTTTGGAATGTTTTTTTCAGAATTCTAAGTCTAAGTGTTCTAGAACACCACTGCTTTCACTAGTAGTGATCGTTACATGAGCATTAGAATGTTCAGTTAAGAACATTCTAATCACATAGCAGCAGCCGGACACAGGAACCACACCCCTTGGAAGGAGCCACTTTATGTTGGTTTACCCTCTAAGCTCCCAATCGTCCTGTCTGCCGTTTAATTATTCATGAGGGGCGATGGCATGCTGTGTGATGATTGGACGGCAGCTCTCGCACCCAGACTGTTCGGTTCTTGAGGTTCTGATTTACGGCAGAGATCTCAAACTCAAACCCTGGAGGGCCGCTGTGTCTGCTGGTCTTTCATGTGTTCCTGCACTTAAGTGCTTAATTTAAGTCATTGATTGGCTAAAGAGTCTGCACACCTTGTTTCCAAGGCCTAAATTGGCGGCTCATTGAAAGGAAATCACAGAAACCAGCAGAGACTGCGGCCCACCAGGACCAGAGTTTAAGACCCCTGATTTACTGGTGCTATCTGTTGTTAAGCTTAGGATATGCGTAGACTAGGGGCGTTTGCGTGGGAGAGTACTGTTCCACACGGTTCCTCTGGATTTGGATGTTATTGAGGGCAACGTGACTGGGCATGCTCAGGAAGTCATGTGACTGCATGAAATCCAAATAGGTCACAGAGGCTGGAGTTTACCTCTCCCGCCATTTCTGTCCTGTGTGCGTGTGTGTGTGTGTGTGTGTGTGTGTGTGTGTGTGTGTGTATGTTTCTGTGTGTGTGTGCGTGTGTGTGTGTGCATGTGTGTATGCTTCTGTGTGTGTGTGTGTGTATGTTTCTGTGTGCGTGTGTGTGTGTATGTTTCTGTGTGCGTGTGTGTGTGTGCGTGTGTGTATGCTTCTGTGTGCGTGCGTGTGTGTGTGTGTATGTTTCTGTGTCAGTGCGTGCGTGCGTGTGTGTGAATGTGAGTGTGTGTGTGTGTGTGTGTCAGTCGCGTCTTACCGGAAATATGCACACACTCGTGTGATTGACAGTGCTGCTAGCCAATGAGTGCGGACTGTCAGTTTCCCACAGTCCTACCCAGCTTATGCAAGCCTGTGCATCAGACGCTGCGTACCAAGAGCGTCAGAGCGGCTGAGGCTGAGACATGGGCTGACATGGGTTGGAGCTGCAAGCAGAACTTAAAATATTTATCATAAATATTATTATGGGCTCAATTTCAAACTCAGCTGATACTGCAGGGTCTGAGATGCATCCACTAGCCTGCAGTAACATTCTAGAACAATATTTATATTACATAATGTTAATGGTGTCATTTGTTTTTACTCGTTTTTTTAGTGGGGGATGAATTTACATGCAATGTTTACCATGTAGCCAATCAGAGATGACGTCACAAGCAGCCAATCACAAGCAGCCAGGCTTGGCTGAGGGTCCTGGAGTGTGAAGGCCTGTTGGGTTTAAATGTGCTACAGGCCAGGGCTAACCTGCACGGTGACCTGTGACATCATCCTTATTTTCCAGAGACGACCGGCATGTGGCCCTAAAGTTTCTCCTCTGCTTTTAAATATTTTATTTCACAGATAAATAATTGACTTGGAGCGCGACGACATGCTCAATTCATTTTTAATATCATTCCATTGTTCCAAATTGAAAATAGTAGCCCGTGTATTTCAGGCATACAGGTTCACATCCACACTCATCCTGGGGGAGGGGGTGTTTTTGGGCTGCAGGGGGGCAGATTGGGGGGTTAGGTAAGGATTTGAAAAGGTGCAGAACATGTGTTTGGTGTTCAGCTCTTAGCGGTTAAGAACTTTCCAGAAGGATCCCGCCCTGTAATTACTGAGGGGTGGACACATTGCTTCCTCTGCAGGTGCTGATAAGATCATTAACTGCAGGTTTGTGTTCTATTGTAAAAGGTAATGTGGCTGGTAAAATGTTGGAAATTGGCTGGTGATTTTTCGAATCCACAAGCCACTCTGGCCAGTGGGTGAAAAAGTGTGTGTGTTGTCCATTGCAGGGTGGAGCGCTCCACTGACCAGGTGATTAAGCCGGTGAACGTGGAGGCTCTGTCCAAGTGGGTAGGGAAGATCCCAGGCGATGTGCTGAGAGACATGGGCGTCATCGCCCCTATGCTGGCACGCCTAGGCTACGACCCCCACGCCAACCCCCCCAACTACGGACGGCCCGACCCCAGGGTCCTGGACAACACCAGGAGGGTGAGTACACTGCACTGTACGAGTCACATCCCACACTGCACTGTACGAGTCACATCCAGCTCTGCACTGTACGAGTCACATCCCACACTGCACTGAACAAGTCACATCCCACACTGCACTGTACAAGTCACATCCAGCTCTGCACTGTACAAGTCACACCCAGCTCTGCACCGTACAAGTCACATCCAGCTCTGCACTGTACAAGTCACATCCAGCTCTGCACCGTACAAGTCACATCCAGCACTGAAGTGTACAAGTCACATCCAGCACTGAACTGTACAAGTCACATCCAGCACTGAACTGTACAAGTCACATCCAGCACTGAACTGTACAAGTCACATCCAGCACTGAACTGTACAAGTCACATCCAGCACTTTACTGTCCGAATACCACACTTTACTGTACAAGTGACATCCAGTATTGAACTATATAAGTCACATCCAGCGCTGCACTTATCGAGTTATATCCAGCTCTGCATGGATGTCTGAGTGTGTGCATGACTTCATGTGTGGTTATGTGTTTGTGTGTCTTCTTACGTGTGTGTGTGTGTGTGTGTGTGTGTGTGTGTGTGTGTGTGTGTGTGTGTGTGTGTGAGGTGTAGGTGTGCGTGTGCGCGTGTTAAAAATCTGTTTCAGTATAAAACCTTGTGGCTATGAAGTCTGCCCACACCATTGTGGTCCATAGTATTCAGATAGCACAATATGTCTTTATAAACCCAGACCAAGCCACACAGAGCTCTTTCACACACATTCATTGACTTCTGATCAACTCAGTTCACATAAGGTCTTCTCCTGTCTTTCATGGAATAAATACGATGTTAAAATGACTCGCTTGTTGTCATGAAATCCAAATATTTTCCCTTTGAAATGCAAGGGAGCTTGTAATCTCTTCTGAGTCCAGGTGTTTATTGAAGAGCATTGCCTGAGAAGCCTTACCTTGTTGCCCTGGCAACAGTTTTTTGTTAGTTCCAGTTTTTTTTTTTGTTGTTCAGGCACCTTCTGTTTAACACGGTGAGGATCTGGAAGAGCTCCCAGAATCCCCCTCTCATTTAGAGACGAGGGACCTTTTAATCTCACGCTCGCTTTACTCCCTCCATATTGTGCTTCTCACAGACAGAGCTAAGAGAGCGTTGGGAGGGCGCCGGGCCGCGTGCGTCCCCGCTGCGTTTACAGGCGATGCTGGCGTGTGCGAGGCGGGTGCGTTTGCGGGACCGTGTAATTGCAGTGCTGTGGGCAAATTCCTCTCCAGACCAGCAGCGGTCTCACACAGTAGCGTAGCGTCAGCTAGCGCTACTTCTCCAGCTGCCAGTGGCTGCCGTTAGCCTAGCGCGCAATGCGTCGGTACCTTTATATCACTAGCTAGCCTTACCGTGCTATAGAAATCCAGCTTTCTCATTTAAACAGGCGTTCACATACGATCGTATGTTTGGCCTCCCTCAGCAGCTCGCAGGGTAAATGGAGCATAGCTTTCCTGCTGGCTTTGGAATGTGAGCCGCATGCTAACGGGGTTTGGCTATTAGACGTCTGTTGCTGCAGATAGATTTATGGCCCTGAAATTGCGGTGAGAGTAAGCGAAATGCCTAACACTGTCAGCAGTGTAAATTCATGGTTAAAAATGAAATGGCGCACGCATTAATACCGCACTGCGCTCTTCAACAACATACACACAGACGTCACGGTGTAACCCGTAACGCCACGCCAGCGACCCTTGCTGTACCCCAGACTAGCACGAGCCTCCGTGCTGCATAGCGGGAGTTTGACGGGACAGAGCGTGCTCTAATCGTTCTCACATGGAGGCGTAATCAGCCTGTGGAACAGCGTTTAGACATAAGCTTTGCGTGCGTCCAACACGCGATGGATCTGACCGTGTGGAAGTGCGTGCGTGTGTGAGAGTGTTCCTGATTTGATTGTGTGATTGTGTGCATGCTTACACGTGTGTGTGATGTCTCGTGTGTACATACATGTGTTTGATCTGTCACCGTGCGCATGTGTGTACATGTCTGTGTGTGTGTGTGTGTGTGTGTGTGTGTGTGTGTGTGTGTGTGTGTGTGTGTGTGTGTGTGTGTGTGTGTAAATTAATGTAATGTGCACGGCTAGTGTGTGGATCTGTATTTCATGTGAGTTTGTGCCACATTTATGTGGGTGTTTGAATGGCTGATACGTTCTGTGTGTGAAGTGAAATGATTGAATGTGTAGGTTAGTGCGAGGTTGGAGCTGATATATAGTGATAAAGACCCTGTGTGAGGTTGGAGCTGATATATAGTGATAAAGACCCTGTGTGAGGTTGGAGCTGATATATAGCGATAAAGACCCTGTGTGAGGTTGGAGCTGATATATAGTGATAAAGACCCTGTGTGAGGTTGGAGCTGATATATAGTGATAAAGACCCTGTGTGAGGTTGGAGCTGATATATAGTGATAAAGGCCCTGTGCGGGGTTGGAGCTGATATATAGTGATAAAGACCCTGTGTGAGGTTGGAGCTGATATATAGTGATAAAGACCCTGTGCGGGGTTGGAGCTGATATATAGTGATAAAGACCCTGTGTGAGGTTGGGGCTGATATATAGTGATAAAGACCCTGTGCGGGGTTGGAGCTGATATATAGCGATAAAGACCCTGTGTGAGGTTGGAGCTGATATATAGCGATAAAGACCCTGTGCGGGGTTGGAGCTGATATATAGTGATAAAGACCCTGTGTGAGGTTGGAGCTGATATATAGTGATAAAGACCCTGTGCGAGGTTGGAGCTGATATATAGTGATAAAGACCCTGTGTGAGGTTGGAGCTGATATATAGTGATAAAGACCCTGTGCGAGGTTGGAGCTGATATATAGTGATAAAGACCCTGTGCGGGGTTGGAGCTGATATATAGTGATAAAGACCCTGTGTGAGGTTGGAGCTGATATATAGTGATAAAGACCCTGTGTGAGGTTGGAGCTGATATATAGTGATAAAGACCCTGTGTGAGGTTGG